>JBBGZY010000023.1:3225000-3550000 GCA_037952925.1 Lithobates clamitans | reverse complement strand
GACAAAAGAGGCCCTGGGGAAGGAAACCCGCAAAACAAAATACTAAGACCTCCTTATGAATGGGCGCCCCCGCTCGCTCCAGTGGGGGGAAGACTTCTGCAGTTCTCAAGGGTCTGTCAGGAAGTGTCAAGATAAATGGTGGCTTCCTCAATATCTCTAGGATACAAACTAGAGTTCCTGTCTCCTCGTTTTCTCAGATCAAACGTTCCCAGGGATCCAGAGAAAAAAAGGTTGGTGGTCCCCATGGAAGAGCAGGGGTTTATGGTTTTATTCAAACCTTTTCATGGTACCAAAACCAAATGGGGATGTCAGACCCATTATGGATCTCAAAGATCGAAATTGTTTTTTGAATATCTGCTCTTTTCGCATTGAGTCAATCTGATCAGTGGTCTCCATTCTACAAGGTGGAGAACTGCTAGCGTCCATCGACATCAAGGTTGCTTACCTCCATCTACCTATTTTTCCCACTTACCAAAGATCTCTACGCTCCTTCCTGGAGCACATCAGTTTTTTCGCCAGTGTCTTAAGGTGTGTTGGTCACGAGTGAAGATGTGCTCTGAGGAGCTCCACTGGAGGGATCCATACTGGATTTATATAGCCTCCATAAAGACCAGATCCATCCAAAGTGCCACTAAGGCCTAAAAGGATGGTACCTGGGGCCTCCTATCCGAAGCACAAGGTTTTGCCTGTAACGCCTCTTTGTAGGGCTGGAGCCCAGGGCTTAAGTCTTGCTACATTAAAGCTTCCTGATGGGGTGCTTTTTACAGGTCCAAGGGACCCTGTTTTAGGGACCCGGTCCTTGAAGGTTTGCTAAACGCAGCCCGCCGTGATGGGTGAAGGTTGGATTGTTTGTTAACCACTTGCCAACTGGCCCATAGCCGAATGACGGCTACAGGGCGGCTGCATAGTCCAGCTCTCGCGTGCCCCCTGGGGCGGGCACCCGAGCACATCCGTGACCGGACTCGGAGGATCACGGTAAATGGCCACTAATCGCGGCCGTTTACCATGTGATCGCTCCGTCAAAAATGGCGGCAGTGGAGTTCTGCTGACGCGTTTCGTCACACAGGACTTCGTCTGGAGTCGAAGTCCAGACGAAGTCCTGTGTGACGAAATGCGTCGGGAGGACTCCACTGCCGCCATTTTTATTTGCAAGCGCTTTTTTACTTTTGAGATGTAAGTGTTTCTCCTTAATAATAAACTTTATATGGTTTACGGAATTACACTATTGGCCCCTTCTTCATTACATGTGGGTTATGTCCGTTGATGTCTGAGCTTCCATATGGAGAAGACTGCTTTGGGATAGCAACGCTATGACCTCACCATCTATCAGCCCTTGGTATCCTACCTCCATTGCCAGTGAGCAACCTAAGCCTGTTTGACCCATATAGCGTACGCTCTGTGGGTCCCAACTTTCCGGTAAGCTTCCAGTCATTCGGGTGGTGGTTCTGCACAAGTGTCTATCAGCACATATTGGATTCTATTCAAAAATTTCCACGATTATATATTTTGGAGTTCATCATCATTGCAATATCTATGTTTACCGCACTTGTATATTTAGTTCTGGACAATATTGCCATTTTGCATCTCGCCATCACGTTTGGTGACCCTAAGGGTTTATAATATGATTTTACTTTTCATGTATGAACTTTCATTAGTATACAAAACACCAATTTTTTATTATTGTATGTGTTATTGCAATATTTACAATTCTTTCTCACTTATTAGCGCTACACTTGGTTTTATATGATTTTATAGCAAATTTTCTATTTGTTGTGGTAGCTGCTTACATATATAATTTTTTTTTAGAGTAAGCGCATGGTTTTACAGGTTTTTTTATATTATTCACACTAGAAATTGCAGCAGCAATTGCTGGTACTTTCCATCTTTTTGGAGAATTTCTCCTCCAGGGGATAGAGAATTGAAAATCTCTTAGGAGGGAGAAAATGCTTATCCGAGTGATCCCATTCAGCAAAAATAAGCTGTTCTAGTAATGCATGTGCACGAAATGCATGCAAAGGGTGAGAAGGTTTTAAAGAAACCCAAGGAAGAAGCCAAGCTTTCAGGAGACTCCGTAAGGGGTAGCATGAAAGTAGAACGAACCATCTCCATGAGAGTTTGTATCAGCAATTTCTCATATTGAGAGGCTGAAAAGGTTCATCTACCGTTGTTTTTTCGGCAGAGGAATCATCGGTTTGCTTTTCCCCCTGATCGACTGAGGGTAAAACCTTATCCTGTGCCCACTGTTCCCCTTGCAAAGGTTCTGAAGTGGGGGAAGGGGATCTAGCACGCTTCCTATCCATTTTGAATGGAGGATGCGATTAAAGCTGCTAATCTTTCTTCCAGGCCCTGCAGGGAGGAGGAAAGGGCATCTTCAGTCACGTATACAAGGGCTGAGATGTGAGAAGCAGCTGCACCGTCAATTTGTTCCAATGGCTCACCCTGGCTTGCCATAACTGGTAATTCAGGCTAGGATGACAGTGTGAAAACGCGACTCAAGATCCTAACGCCTGGGAGTGAAACCTTTTACTTTGGTTTTTTGTGGTGTTTTTTGGTAGGCATAGTCCTAAGTACAAAAACAGAGGAATTATACCAATTGCACTTAGTCGCTGAAAATGGTCATGATATTTAAAGCCGCTGTCGTTCCTGTATGATGAATGCCAGTTTTGCAACCCATACGTGTCCCACAGCTCAACTCCTGTGTTGCAGGCTGCTTGTTTCCTCCTCATCAGCTGAGGAGAGACTGTCACAGCTGTAGCTTTATCTGTTTTAGCCTGCCGCGCGTCCTAGAAAAAACTCTGCCCCCTTTTTATATTTAAAATGTTCCCGCGCTTGTGCACAGTGATTTCAGGTCAACAGGCCCAACACGAGGGGGGGGGGGAGGCAACAGCAATAAACTTAGCGGTATTAGTGGGACCTCCACAACCCCCCCCACGGCGGGGGGGGGGGGGTAATGTAAAGGGGGTACATCGCTGATGTCGCCCTAACCCTCTGGTCCCTTGGGGGGGGGGGGGGGGAACCTTTTTGCAGTTTTCTTTTACCTTGAAAAAAATCCCCCTCCACACACTGCTGCAACCAGACACAGACTGAGCTTTACAGTGAAGACAACAGTGAGGTATGTGCATAGACTCCCTCTAGTGAAGATTTAAGGCATGACAGCATTTTTTCCCTAATGGAAGAAATACATAGGTGTTTTTAATACCCAAGTTTCTTCCCTTACCTTATCCCCGCCGCAGGATTTGCTGAATTAACCACTTGCCCACTGGGCACTTAAACCCCCTTCCTAACCAGACCAATTTTCAGCTTTCGGTGCTCTCACATTTTGAATGACAATTACTCAGTCATGCATTACTGTACCCATATGAAATCTTTGTGCTTTTTTTCACACAAATAGTTTTCTTTTTGTGGTATTTAATCACCGTTGGGTTTTTTATTTTTTGCGCTATAAAAGAAAAAAAGATGGAAAATTAATTTTTCTTTTTCTGTTACAAAATTTAGCAAATTAGTAATTTTTCTTCATAAATTTTGGCCAAAATTTATACTGCTACATCTCTTTAGTAAAAATAAGTACAAATTTGTGTATATTATTTGGTCTTTGTGAAAGTTCTAGAGTCCACAAGCTATGGTGCCAATATCTGAAAATTGATCACAACTAAAGTACTGACGGCCTATCTCTTCTTGGGACCCTAACATGCCAGAAAAGTACAAATGCCCCCCACACGACCCCTTTTTTGGAAAGAAGACATTCCAAGGTATTTAGAAATATGCATGGTGAGTTTTTTGAAGTTGTAATTTTTTTCCCACAATTCTTTGCAAAATCAATTCTTTTCACAAAATTGTCATATTAGCAGGTTATTTCTCACACACAGCATATGCATACCACAAATTACACCCCAAAACACATTCTGCTATTACTCCAGAGTATGGCGATACCACATGTGTGAGACTTTTACACAGCGTGGCCACATACAGAGGCCCAATATGCAGGGAGCACCTTCAGGTGTTCTGGAGCACCCAGGCCAATTCTGACATTTCTCTCCTACATGTAAAAATCATTTATTTGCTAGAAAATTACATAGAACCCCAAAACATTTATATATGTATTTTTAGCAAAAAAAAACTGCCGTTGCAACACTTTATCTCGCACATTATTTGTGCAGCAATTTTTCGATCGCATTTTTTTTGGAAGAAAAAACAGTTTTTGCTTTAAAAAAAACAAACAACAAAACAGTAAAGTTAGCCCAATGTTTTTGCATAATGTGAAAGATGAAATTACGCAGAGTAAATAGATACCTAACATGTCACCCTTCAAAATTGCACACGCTTGTGGAATGGTGCCAAACTTCGCTACTTAAAAATCCCCATAGGCGACGCTATAACATTTTTTACTGGTTACATGTTTTGAGTTACAGAGGTCTGTAACGTTTGCAGCGATACCTCACGTGTGGTTTGAACACTGTTTTTCATATGTGGGTGGGACTTGCGTATGCGTTCGCTTCTGCATGCGAGCACACGTGGACAGAGACGCTTTAAAAAAAAATTTTTTCTTTTTTATTAATTTTACTTTATTTTAGTTTGACACTTTTCCAAAAAATTTAATTTTTGATCACTTTTATTCCTATTACAAGTAATGTAAACATCCCTTGTAATAGGAATATGGCATATGGAATATGGTCCTCTTTACAGTGAGATATAGGGTCGATAAGAACCCACATCTCACCTCTAGGCTGGGAAGCCTAAAATTTAAAAAAAAAAAAAAAAGATCCTCGCTTCAATCGTAGTGGTGAGTCGGTAGAAGCTCCGGAGGGGGGCGGAAGGGGGGACATCCCCTCCCGTAATAATGATCAAGCAGCGGAACAGCCGCTATGAATGTTCTTATGGTGTAGGGAATCGCCGGCTGAAAAAGCTGATATCTGAATTATGCCTGTAGCTGCAGGCATCAGTCAGGTATCCCCACACAAAATCAAGGACGTCATATGACGGCGGGCGGGAAGTGGTTAAAACACTTTTTTTTTTTTACACAAAGTCCATTTATACAATATTTCTAACACATAGCATGTATATACCAAAAATGACACCCCAAAATACATTCTCCTACTCCTCCTGAGTAAGGCAAGATTCTCCTACTCCTCTGTGAGACTTCCAGAGGCCGAGCATGGCAGGATATCGCCGAATATGTCTGGGTATGGCAGAGTATGGCTGGGTATCACCGAGTATTGCGGAGTATGGCTAGGTATTGCAGAGTAAAAATAAACTTTCCCACCAAAACCGCTTGCTAAAGAATGTAACATTTTTTCCAGTAGGTTGAGAGAACGGGGATATAGCGGACACTTGATAGAGGCAGAAGATTGGCATAAAATAGAGATTGTGGTGATCTGATTGTGAATTCCTCTTCCACCAGTAAGAGGACATAGACCCGTGGGAGGGGAGGTTTTCACTTTGTGACCACTTACTCACAACAATACAACCAGATTGTCTCTATCATTAAACACTGCCTCCCTGTCTTATATGCAGACAAAACTTTGTATGATATTTTAAGACAGGGATGCAATTTTTCTAGTAAGAAAGCTTCTACTTTAGGTACTATGCTTTCCCCTCTTTTTATTTTGTTCCACTCCCCCTTCCATTTCATGGTTAGGGACAGTGGGCTCCTATCCCTGTGGTTATAACACCTGTAAACCGTGTAAAAGACGCAGAAAAAGCAAGTCTGTTATTTCTTTTTCAACAGGTAGAACATATCCTGTTAAAAGTTTTATAAATTGTAATTCAAAGATGATTGTCTACCTAATTGATTGCAGTACTTGTAGAGTGATGTATGTGGGATGAACTATTCACAATCTACATATTAGAATATAAAAACACTACAATGACACTCTTAATAGCAATGCAAAAAATATTTCAAATGTGTCTAAACCCTTTAGAACAGTTCATGGTGGTAATCTGGAGTCTTTCTTTTTTGCGGTCTCGAACAGGTGAGAAGATCTGTTAGGAAGGGATACACCATACCTTACTTCAGTGGGAGCTGTGGTGGATACACAGATTGAATACTCGTTTTCCTAGTGGAATGAACAGTAGAATGGATGTGAATTTGTTTTTAAAATAATACAATTTGATTCCACAGTGGGTTAATTTTTTTCCCTAGAGTTTTCAGTCTGTGTTTCCATTTTCCCTCCCCTCTTTCTCTGGTTCTACCAACTTCACATGATTTTAATTAATTGATTTTAAATTGAATTGTACCGCCTCCTTTTCTGGAGGAATGGATATCTTTTCTATATAAACTTGATTTTATTGTAAATCTGTATGCTATGAGGAAGGCTCTGGCTGAAACATGTTAGCACTTTAGATATCGCACTGCTGTTAGTGCTCGATAAAGAAAAGTTTGTGTAATGCCTTTCCAGACCCTGGGAGGTTACCAATTCCTGGTGCTGGAGTGGACAACGTGTTTCTGAGGGTTCACTTGGTCAGGGGAAGAGCAGTGAAGTAGGTGGCTGGCTGCCCGATGCCTTTAAACAATTTTTCAGTCCTTGGCGCCAAGGTTCAAGCAACCATCACCATATGGTGCAGGAATATCTAGGGGCAAGAGCAGACTTGGAGACCTCTCCAACAAAGCATCCACTGGGTTACTGGGTCTTGAGGATGGACCACTAGCCAGAACTTGCTCAATATCCAATCGATCTACTGGCCTGTCCTGCATCCAGCGTGCTGTTGGAGGGTTTGTAACAGATCAAAGAGTGCGCCTGTCTACAGACTGTTGATAGGCTCACATTTATAAAAATGAATCAGTCCTGGATCAGCTGCTATCAAGCCCCTGATGCTGATGTAACTGATTGAATTTGCTATGGATCTGGGATGCCTTGAAGACTGCCTATCCTATTCCTCCTGAATCTTGATGATGCTAGCTTCCAACAATATTTTTGATTTAGTGCACCACCAAAACCGAAGGCCCAGTTTTTCTACCCCTGTTGGCATGTAATTACGATTTTTTTTAAATAATTTTTAACAGCAGGGCCCGTTCCTGTGCCCAAACGAGTAACTGTGAGGGGTTAGTGTTCTGGCACCACCAACACCCAAGGCCCAATTTTTCTGCAGAGTATAAAGTGCAGTCCGTATAGTGTGTATACTGCAGTTCATAGTATAGGGTGTAGTGTACAGTATATAATATAGTCAAACAGTGAATTGGATGTGACCTGGCACACTCACTTAACACACATGGCGACCTCCATCCCTAAATTAGTTTATAGAAAAGGAGAGATAGTTGGGACTTTGAGTGAGGCCCACCATGTCAAATAAGAACAAGATCAACGCAAAAATGAAATTACAGTACATGATTTATTGTTACAATCTAAAATTCATATCAAATTCTTGAGAAAACCAATGTATCAAATAAAAAATAAAATGAATTATCTCTCCCGAATCATATCCCAATTTCTGGTCTGGCCCAGCATGGGTTTGGTGGGGGCCGGGTGTCTTTTCTATCTCTGGGGTTGCAGTGTGAAGGTGCCCATTCCTCCCCCTCACCTACTGGGCGGGGCGGGGCGGGGCCCGGCCTCCCGCATATCGAAGTCATGCACTGACGCTGCAATTGCGGCATCGTTGACATCGTTTGACGTTCCTTCCTATCCATGGCCGTTAACGAGATGGGCGAGGACCCACTGCTGACAACCCCGCCGTATGCAGTTGGGATTTCTCTCCTCGCCTCTCTCGTGTAGCCTGGCCAATCAAGCATGACCTTGACGGGGCCCCTCCTTGGTCCGGGACTATATAGCGGACTAGGACAGGGGCTGGACTGGGACAAAAATTTGGCCCTGAACTTCATCCAGATCGGCCCACTTTAATTTTGCATCATTTCATCAGTTACGATGACCAGTGGCATTAAATTATTCATCAGTTATCGTGACCAGTGGCATTAAATTATTAATCAGTTACTGTGACCAGTGGCATTAAATTATTCATCAGTGACCGGTTTTGGTGTTTTCCAAGTCACTGACCTGGAGCAAGCAGATCAAGAGCTCTCATTTCATGCTGATGTTTTTTGGTTTTAAATTTTTGGTGTATTTGGCATTAAATTATTCATCAGTTACCGTGACCAGTGGCAGTAAATTCATTCACCAGTGACCGTGACCAGTGGCATTAAATTATTCCTAATTTATCGTAACCAGTGACATTAAATTATTCATCAGTTACCATGACCAGTGGCATTAAATTATTCATCAGTTACCATGACCAGTGGCATTAAACTATTTATCAGTGACCGTGGCCAGTGGCATTAAATTCATTCATCAGTGACCATGACCAGTGGCATTGGTGTTTTCTAAGTCACTGACCTGGAGCAAGCAGATCAAGAGCTCTCATTTCATGCTGATGTTCCTGATGTTTTTTGGTTTTAAATTTTTGGTGTATTTGGCATTAAATTATTCATCAGTTACCGTGACCAGTGGCAGTAAATTCATTCATCAGTGACCATGACCAGTGGCATTAAATTATTCATCATTTACTGTAACCAGTGGCATTAAATTATTCATCAGTTACCATAACCAGTGGCATTGAATTATTCATCAGTTACCATGACCAGTGGCAGTACATTTACCCCTCCCCCACCATGCTGCATGTTACAGAAAGAGATAGACAGTAACAGACTCAGTTTATTATTAATCATGCAGCCTGCATCCCGTATGGCATGAGCTTAGCTTATTTAGTGCTTGCTTACTTGTTACTTGAATACACACTGATTAGTGACTTTGTCCCGGTCTGTGCTGCTGTCTGGACTTGCAACGAATTTGCTGGTTCCTCCTCGGCGATGCTGGCTCCTCTTGGTTGCAGGCTTGCAGCTGAGCTTGGGCAGCAGCTCGCTACGCTCCTGGGTGCAGGAGCGGAGCGTAATTGTGACATCCACAACACAGATCTCGGTAGTGTCAACCGGCCCACTGAGCCATCGGCCAGTACAGGCCTGGCAGGGACTACGGTGGTTCATTTGCTTGATTCAACCACATGGAAGTACACGTAGATTCGAGCGGGTCCACACATACCATTTACAGGTCAACAACAGGGTTAATTCATTCCCCTATTCACATTATGCATTGGGAGTTCAGTCATCACTTTTTTTGTATGTTTCCCTTTTTATGGGTTTAATTATATATTCACCCCCTCATGTAGTCCCCTTGTGGGAACACTTAGAGATATTTTGTTCACACCATTTAACATCTTCATTAATTAATTTTTGACACATCCCTTATAGGACACTATGCACATCATATGCACACATACTACATTGGATCATGCTATGACCGCCCTGCTGTCCTATGGGCCCTGTTCTCGGTCCCTGGAGGGTCTCTCCATCTCAGCCCCAGGGGAGACACCATGCCCTTCATAATTAAGGACAAACGTATAAGGGTCCAATGGTCATAAAGAAGAAACGAATAACAAACCACTGGAAACTAATACAACCATATATAAAAAAGATATTCACAAAACAGGGTATGTTAGGTGTGACAACTCACTGGAGTGGGTGTTTTCCACCCAAATTTTTGTCAAACAATGAATTAGATGTGACCTGGCACACTCACTTAACACACATGTCAACCGCCATCCACACATAGGAATGCAGACACCGGACCTAGCCTTGAGGCTATGCAGTAAGTCTTTACCCCTATTTAAGTCTGTGTCCCTATTTTGTTGGGATATAAATCCTTTTACCCCCCTCATTTTGGGGGCCTCATCAATAACCAATATTTATTTCCCTTTCTAGTATATTACAGGCAAACCCCACTTTTAAGTACGCAATGGGGTTTATTTACTAAAGCTGGAAAATGCAAAATCAGGCACACTTCTGCATAAAAACCAATGAGCTTCCAGGTTTTATTACCAAAGCTTAATTGAACAATCTGGGGTTAGAAGCTCATTGGTTTCTATGCAGAAGGGAGCCTGATTTTGCACTTTCCAGCTTTAGTAAATAAACCCCATTGTGTACTTAAAAGTGGGGTATGCCTGTACATCATTACACTCCAGATGAATAGCTGAAATGCCAAGAAACACGTTGAGTGCCACTAGATGCCAAGAGATACCTGTTCTTATTAAATATTTTCGCTCAATTTATTTCATCATGTACATTCATCATATCTAATTTTCAATTGTATTGCATGCTATGAGCAGCATATTTTAGTGTAAGTCATGTGACTACCTATTTATTTGATACAATTTTTTTCTCAAGAATTTGATATGAATTTTAGATTGTAACAATAAATCATGTACTGTAATTTAATTTATGCGTTGATCTTGTTCTTATTTGACATGGCGGGCCTCATAGTCCCAACTATCTCTCCTTTTCTATAAACTCATTTAGGGATGGCGGTTGACGTGTGTTAAGTGAGTGTGCCAGGTCACATCCAATTCATTGTTTGACAAAAATTTGGGTGGAAAACACCCGCTCCAGTGACCTGTCACACCTAACATACCCTGTTTTGTGAATTTCTTTTTTATATACGGTTATATTAGTTTCCAGTGGTTTGTTATTCGTTTCTTCTTTATGACCATTGGACCCTTATACGCTTGTCCTTAATTATCTCTCCCAAATCATTTCCCAATTTCTTGTCTGGCCCAGCATGGGTTTGGTGGGGGCTGGGTGTCTTTTCTACCTCGGGGGTTCCGATGTGCGGCAGCCTGTTCCTCCCTCTCACCTTTTGGTGGGGCCAGGGCCTGGCCTCCTGCACATCAAAGTCATGCACTGACGCCATGATAGCGGCGTTGCTAATGTCGTTTGACGTTGCTTCCCATCCATGGCCGCTAACGAGATTGGTGAGGACCCACTGCTGACGACCCCGTCGTACGCAGTTGGAATTTCTCTCCCCACCTCTCTCATGTAGCTTGGCCAATCAAGAATGACCTTGATGGGGCCCCTTCTTGGGCCGGGACCATATAGCGGCCTGGGACTATCGGTGGTTCATTTGCTTGACTCAACCACATGGAAGCACACGTAGATTCGAGCGGGTCCACACATACCATTTACAGGTCAACAACGGGGTTAATTCATTCCCCTATTCACATTATGCATTGGTGGTTCAGTCATCACTTTTTGGTATGTTTCCTTTTTTTATGGGTTTAATTATATATTCACCCCCTCATGTAGTCATCTTGTGGGAACACTTAGAGGTATTTTTTTCACACCATTTTTTTTGTAAAGTCTTTATTTTAGTAACATTTTGGTATAAAAGACTACACACATTATAGAAATGCTACGCAAAACATATAGAAAACATTTCAGGTACGGTCTAGAGCTAAAAGGTTAAGTTGGACCCAAGGTGCCAGTGGGATCAGGAGCTTCTAATGAGTTCCTGAATCTAGATGTTATGAGACCTTAAACCGGTCAGATATTGGCCACAAACCTCCAGAAGAGGTATATGAGCTGGAGTGGTTACATGGGGGGTCATCCTCCATCAGCGATCCAGGCAGAGGGGGGCAATAGCCTCCTACAACCTCGCTCTTCTCGCTGTTTCTAGGAGGACATCTCTCCCTCTGCCCCGCCCGACAGGAAGCGGAAAAAAGTGGGCCTCCGCCTCCGTGTGACGAGGCAGTTCTCTTGCTGCCAATCATCTCCACCTTGAGTTCAGACAAACAACAAGTATCTTAAATGAGAACCGCCTGATAACAGAGACGTTAAGTAGTCATATAAACAAAAATATGGATAGTAATAAAAGGTGGAAAAGGAGTAAAAGTAAAGGAATAGTGGGTAGAAAAGGGTCAGAGGGTAGGGGAGAAAGGTAGAGGGGAACGGGTATGGAGCATACCTCTTAGCCTAAGAAGGCTCTTTTGGTCTGTGCCGGGCGAGTCTCCCAATAATATATCTTCTTTATGGTAAGTAAAGTTAAAGTATGTCTTTCAATGGGTCTTGTTTACATTATCTAAGCGGGATCGTAAGGATGGTTCTGCTAACTCTAGTAGTGCCATGTCTAAACTCGAAGACATATGATTCGGATCGAACACATAGTCTTTCCATGGGCCCCATATAATTTCAAAACGTTCTGTCTTTCCTTTACATGATGCTATCCAATGTTCTGCTTCCCTAATATCGTTCACTTTTTTTATCCAATCTTCTTTTGAAGGAACCCTAGATTGTTTCCAATAAATTGGAACAAGGCGCCTAGACGCATTTAGTAGATGTGGAAGTACACTCTTTGTATATCTACCAATCGGTGTCAAGGGGACATGTAGGAGGAAATAGGCTGGGGACAGAGGAATATCCAGATCTAAAATTTCTTTCACACTAGACTTAATGTCTTTCCAGTATGGCTTGATCAAAGGGCACTCCCACCAGATGTGTAGGAGTGTGTCTCTGTGGCCACATTCCCTCCAACATTGATCCGACACCGCGGGGTAGATACCAGCTAAATCAGCCGGTACTCTGTACCAGCGTGATAGAATCTTATAGTTTGTTTCTTGGGTTTTGGATTACATAGTGCTCGAATGAGTGAGTTGGTATAGGTGCGTGAGTTGGGTTGTGGAAAAGTCTAACTGTAAATCCCTCTCCCATGCCCGTATGTAAATTGTTCTGAGATTGTCAGTGGTACCTAGTAAGCGATACATTTCTGAGATCAGGTGTGGGATCGGGTCTTCCTCAATAAAGAGTTGTTCAAATGGAGTAAGAGTGGAAATATCCCTTATGGAACGTCCATGAATTTCAAAAAAGTGGTGGAGCTGCCTATATCTCCAAAAATTCAATTTGGAACCTCCATGTTCACGTTGTAGTGTTTCATAACTCATCAGTTTGCCATCCTTCATTAATTTTCCGCAACTGGCATTTCCATCATCCACCCATGGGCCGAAAAAGGCCATTTGTTCACCTGGTGGGAACCAAAGGAACCCCCCTAACGGAGCAAGCGGGGATATTGGTGGAGATAATTTTAGAGCTATGTTCACTGTGTCCCAAACAGAAAGAACATGGGTCGTCAACGGGGAGGTTGTATCTGACAACCCTCGGTATTCACGTGGCAGCCATGGAGCAAAGGCCAGGTTCCTGCTGGCTAACCACTTTTCCAGGGAGACCCATAATTTGGACCGGGTGTGGAATCGCCAGTTGAGGATCCTCTGGAGAGCGATGGCTCTATAGTATTTTAAGATGTCTGGGATCCCCAAACCCCCTGTTAGTTTTGAGCGCTTCAGGATGTTCATAGCTATTCTAGGCTTTTTTGCATTCCACACAAATCTAGTTAGTATGTTTGAGAAAAGAAATGTTTGGGCAGGGGAATTGGTATCATTTGTAGAAAAAAAAGTATTCGGGGCAAAATATTCATTTTTTTGATGTTGATGCGACCTATCCATGTAAACGCAGTCTTTGTCCAGATGGACAGATCTTTTTTAATTGTGTTAAGTAACGGTGGAAAATTTGCAGCATAGAGGGTATCAAGACTATCTGTTAATTGTATACCCAGGTATCGAATGGAGGATTTGGCCCAGGTGAAGGGGAACGAAGCTTGTAAGCTGTTAGTCAATGCGGGGGTCAAGTGGATCGGCAGAATTTCAGACTTGGAAAAATTAATTTTAAAATTAGAAAGTGATCCAAATAATTTTAATTCTTTCATCAGGACTGGCAACGAGATCAGGGGTTCTGAGAGGTGGAATAATATGTCGTCTGCGTATGTGGACAATTTATGTTCATTATTTCCTACTTTCAGGCCCCTAATGTCGTCAGCATTTGCTCTGACGGTACTCAGTAACGGTTCCAGCACTAGAGCGAAGAGTAGTGGGGAAAGGGGGCACCCCTGTCTCGTGCCATTCCGAATCGCGAATTGGGGGGAAAGCACTCCATTCACCTTGACCCGTGCACAGGGGGTAGAATATAGGGCTAAGATAGATGACATCATGCGTGTTCTCAGCCCTAGAGCCTCCAACACTGCTTTGAGGTATGACCAATCGACCCGGTCGAAAGCCTTTTCGGCGTCTGTGGAGAGGATGATGTAAGGTTTAGGGTTAGGGCCTGAGCGGGCCCAATGGATAAGTTGTATTGCTCTAATTGAATTGTCCCTCGCTTCTCTTCCTTTAATGAACCCGGTTTGGTCCGGATGGATAATGTGGGGCAAAAGACTCCCAAGTCTATCTGCTAAAACCCTTGCCAAAATCTTAATATCAATATTAAGGAGGTTACTATATTGGGACGGTAACTTTGGGGGAGCATCGGATCCTTACCATCTTTTGGCAACACAGTCATGTGCGCCAAAAGGGCTCCTGGAGGGATGGGTGACCCCTCTGCTGTGGAATTAGTAGGAAGGGACTTCACCACCAATTCAATCTCCCTAGAGGAAATTGGAAGTTCAAGGTCAGTACATTTTTCTGCACTTAGGGGCAGGACGCCAGCTGAGGCTAAGTAATCTATTATGGCAGTGGCTCTGGGTTTCTGAGTATCTGAAGGGTATTCAGGATTTAGGTTATATAAGCCCGAATAGTAATCTCGGAACCCCGAGGCAATTTTGGAGGACTGGATCAGAATGTCTCCGGATGGAGAGTGAAGCTTTTGTACATAGGTTTGAGCATGTTTCCTGCGGATAGCCCTCGCAAGCATACGGCCGCACTTATTGCCATGTTCGTAATATTTGTGTGATAAGTGCCTGGCTTTCTTGCGAGTCTGCCGATCAAGCAAACGCAGGAACAAGTCTCTCAAATCATTCCGTCTCTGCAATGCCTCGGGGCTCCCATTTTGTTTGTGTTTGAGTTCAGCTTCTTGTAGAGCTGCTAACACTCTGTCAAAGTCTGCCTGAAGCATCTTTTTAAGTTTTGCACCAAGGGATATGAACTCCCCTCTGACCACAGCTTTATGGCCCTCCCACACTATGCCCGCGCTAAGGTCATCTGTGACATTTTCTTTGAAGTAATTTGTGATAGTTTCAGACACTTTGGCTACTGCTGCTGTGTCATCTAGCAGATTTTCATTCAACCTCCATGTCCAAGCCCCACGGGAGCCGGAGGGGAGGGTGAGAATCACTCCCACTGGTGCATGATCAGATATGGTAATATTCCCAATGGAGGCCGATTGCACGAGCTCTAGTGTGGGGCGGTCCACGTAGATGTGGTCTATGCGAGTGTACACATCATGTACAGCAGAATGGTAGCTAAAGTCTTTCTCCCTAGGGTGAAGAACCCTCCAGCTATCAAGTAACAAGTGAGAGTGAAGGGATTTTCTAAAATGTTTCAAGAATACATACGAATGTGATTGACTGTTTTCACACCATTTAACATCTTCATTAGTTTATTTTTGACACATCCCTTATAGGATATTATGCACACATACTACATTAGATCATGCTATGAGCGCCCTGCTGTCCTTTGGGTCCTGTTCTCGGTCCCTGGAGGGTCTCCCTGTCTCATCCCCAGGGGAGACACCATGCCCGATATCCCCACTTTCCTATGCAGACACCGGACCTAGCCTTGAGGCTATGCAGTAAGTCTTTACCTGTCCCTATTTTGTTTGGATATAAATCCTTTTACCCCCTTCATTTTGGGGGCATCATCAATAACCAATATTTAATTCCCTTTCTAGTATATTACATCATTACACTCCTGATGAATAGCTGAAATGCCAAGAAACACGTTGAGTGCCACTAGATGCCAAAAGATGCCTGTTCTTATTATATATTTTCCCTCAATTTATTTCATCATGTACATTCATCATAATTGTATTGCATGCTATGAGCAGCATATTTTAGTGTAAGTCATGTGACCACCTATTTATTTGATACAATGGTTTTCTCAAGAATTTGATATGAATTTTAAATTGTAACAATAAATCATGTACTGTAATTTCATTTATGCGTTGGTCTTGTTCTTATTTGACATGGCGGGCCTCACAGTCCCAACTATCTCCCCTTTTCGATAAACTCATTTAGGGATGGTGGTCGACATGTGTTAAGTCACATCTAATTCACTGTTTGACAAAAATTTGGGTGGAAAAAACCCACTCCAGTGACCTGTCACACCTAACATACCCCATTTTGTGAATATCTTTTTTATACACGGTTATATTAGTTCCTAGTATTTTGTTGTTTCTTCTTTATGACCATTGGACCCTTATAAGGGGTTTAATAGTATTGTGATGTTGGCGAAATATGAGTTTATGTGGACGTGGGGAAGACTGGCTGGATGTCGGATGGTGGAGTCATCGCCCAGACCGAGTTCTACAGACAGCTCCAGAATGGTGGCTTGGGATTGCGTGGAAGGAGTCCCGCTTGTCTTTGTTGCTGATGAAGCGTTTGGGCTGGGTGATCACCTGATGCAGCCGTTGCCGATGAGGACCTCACCCCGGACCAAAGGGTTTTTAACTACCGGCTGGCCACCCAGAAGAGAGGTGGAGAACGCTTTCAGGATAATGCTAGCCAGTTCCACCTATTCCTTACGGCAATCAACATGGCGGAATATAAACTTAACCATATAATCCTTGCATGCAGCATTCTCCACAACTATTTAAGGAGTTATTCAATGAACTATGTGGCCTCAGTTGGGCCTGAGGCCGGATTTCAAGAAGAAACCCTGACGGCGCTTGAAGCTGGCCATCCTGGCTTGCCCCCCCAAAGCACCCGCAAGGTCCGTATCAAATATATGGAGTACTTTGCGGGTAGGGGGGCCATTGATATGCCAGAAAATGTTTAATAAACATTTTTAACTAAAATCTTTTAGTTAAACTGAAATAAGATTTCCTTTGATTTACTGCTTGTGTTTCTTTTAGCTGTCTCCTAGGTTATCCAACTTGGTTTTCTTTTTGGACATTTTCTTCAATAGTGCAAACGTAATTTATTTGATACATGAGGTGACGATCTCTTCTTCGGCAAACTATTATGTTGTGGGTCTGCTACACACACACCTTGTTTTTGTTGTTAATGTATGTAATGCATTACTTATAAACATATTCATCATTTTCAGCACCATGAATTAATTTTAGTGAGTCACGAAAATGGCCTGATTGTGGTAAATTAAAAAGCACTGTGGGAGTTAATTACTAAATGAAAATCCACTTTGCACTCCAAGTGCACTGCAAAAGTGCACTTGAAACTGCACTGAAAGTGCACTTGTAGTGCAAAGTGGATTTGCCTTTAGTAAATAACCCCCATTGTGACTGTAAACACCAACTTCCAAAAACTGCTATTGAGCATTGAAAGAAGAACTCAAACATTGTTGAGTAGAAAACGTTTTACTCTGTGCACATTCACATGTGCTTTAGAAAAGTGACAAACCAACATATTTTTGTAATAGCATTTTTGGTTTTGACAGTACAAATAGCCTTTTTGGTGTTAAACAGGCATGTTTAAAACCATAAAACAATACACAACTCAAGAACTTACAAAGTTCAACTTTGATAAAGTGAAGGCAATATCAGACATTAGTATGTCCAAACTGTGTTGATTTTGCCTTCATCAGATGGGGTGATGTCACCCCTGTGAACGCCAAATTTTGAAGATGCACACAAATTGAGAGTCAAAATGGGGATTTCCCTCCTGATCCCATGCCTAATGTCAACATGTACTAGCTCCCATCATGGGGGATCTATGGATGCGTTTCGGGGGTGCAACCCCTTTCTCTCACCTACTTTAGTTGCGAGGAAGGTGTTGTACCCACAAAACGCGTACATTGATATCCCGTGATGGCAGATAGCACATGTTGACACACTGTGTGCATCTTCAAAATTTGGCTTTAAATATACTTCAAAAAAGATTCTAAAATCTTCAAAATATAAACAAATTGTGTGTTTTCAATTCTGCCTAAAACAGCAATGATGTTTTTGAGTCTTTTTTTCAACATCATTGATGTCTTCCTTGATCTTCTGTAAATCACGATTGCACACCATGATCTCCCTAATGAGGATCTGTGCACTTGCACTTGTGAAATTAGTTTCTTCTTTCACAACATCCACATAACCTAAAATTAAAAAACACACCATGTATTAAAAATATGCAGGCATACATCTATTACCTGAAGCTGTGGTCTCAGACACTCATCTGTTGTGGTCACTATTTCGCCCACTTTATAAACCTCTCCTTTCTCCACATCCTCTGGTTGGGGTGTGGTGACTTCCCCTTCTTTATGAGGTTATGGGTCCTTGGTGTCCTCAGATGTCCCAAGTCTTTTCTCCCCTCTGTGAATAAAAAAAGGTATACTTAGCACACAGATATTTGAGGCCAGAAATAGGAATCGGAAACATTGCTTGGAAGTGTCAGATAATTTTCTTTTTGGGCAGAGTTCCAAACTGAAGACATTTTTTTCCCTTTCTAAAGCTACAATACTTACCTTTTTTGTACAATTTTCACACATGGAGAGACCCCTAGTATCCACTGAAGCACCTGTGTGGGACACCCTAAAAAATCGTTTTCTGGTGTCCCACACTAGTGGTCCTGCGTCCAGATGTGTAAACAGCTGCTGAGTGTCCTCTCCTTACACTGAATCAAGTTTACATTTCATTCTAGTTACAAACCCATCTAGAGAACAATGTACTAAACTTCTTTAAATACAAATAGGCCTGAACAAATGAAGTTTACCTGGATCTGCCAAAAACTTCGTATTAGTGGGCAAACAAACGATGTTTACTACGAACAATTACTGTGCCCATGAACCAGAATGTTCCCATTTTAAACTGTACAACAGTAAAGAAAAACACATGGAGCAGCATGCAAGTAATAATAATAATAGAAACACAGGACAAATACTTACTTTTTAGAAGCAGTTTCCTGATCCTTCTGTACTGATCCTACTCCCTCAATTTCAGGTCTGACCAGCATTGCCTCAATTGATCCTGGATCGTCATATCCCAAAATTCCTGTGCGGACTTTTCACAACTTTAGACATGATCTTGGCCTTTCTCACGTTTGGGTACGGTCCATACTTCCCATCATAGTCGGCCCTCTTCAAGATGTCCACCATCTCCAACATCTCTACAAAGGACATATTTGAGGCCTTAAATCTCTTCCGGGATCGGGACGTTCGTGGCTCCAGCCTTTCGTAATTGCTGCTGCTTTCTGCATGCACTTGTTCTTGCTACGCCATGTGCTCTCCCACTGCGCCGAAAGAGAAGGGGCAGGGAATATACTAGATAGAAGGTCAGGGGCAGGCGGAGTTTCACGCATGCGCAGTATATAAAAAACGGAACACGTGTGCGTCGTACGTACGATCTGTGAGCGGAGGAAGGAGTAGCGGAAGCGCCGATCGTGATAACAAAGGTACAATTTAAACTTGGTGCATCAGTGGCCTATACTGCTTATAGATTGAGGCCTATATTGGGACAAGATTAGAAGAGTTTAGCCTGACATTAGGGTTTGTCTTGTGTTGTGTCTTGCAGAGAAAATGGATCCATTCAATGATAGGGAATTTCTACCAATATTCATTGACATGTTCAGGGAGCTGCCCTGTCTGTGGCAGGTGAATCACCCGTTTTTTAATAAGCTAAGAAAGAGGAAGGCCAGCACTGGAGAAACTGCTTTATTTCGTGAAGTCGATGATCCCCACGGCAGACATCACCTATTTGAAGGCCAAAATTGATGGTATGATCCTACTCCCTCAATTTCTGGTCTGACCAGCATTTCCTCAATTGATCCTGGATCGTCATAACCAAAAATTCCTGTGCGGACTTCTCACAACTTTAGACATGATCTTGGTCTTTCTCACATTGCACTACGTACTTATCTTATGGAGTGAAAGAAGGTCCAGAATTCCCAGAGATCAGGAGCAGCAGATGACGTTTATGTTCCCAGGCTGTGGTACTATGACAGACTGCATTTTCTGTCAGACCAGAGTGAACCCAGGCCAGCACTCTTCACTCTTCCTTCAAGGCTTACTTCCACCTCAGCTGAGGCTTCCGATGTCCAACCTGGGCCTTCCAGGCAGGAAGATGTGGAGGAGCCCAGCTTGAGTCAGGTATAGCATTGTTCAACATATTTCTTGTCGTAAAATTAATGATGTTAACTAGATGTTATTATTGATCACTTATTTCTGATTTAACAAAGTGGTTTACATATCAATAGCCAGTAGTGGTCAAAAAGGATTGGGACAAGAATGAAAAATGCTGGGGTCAGAATGATAGTCTTTTCTATTTGTTAACATTCAATTTGCAATAGTCATGAGCTGAAAATTGTGTGTGATTGATGAAAAAAAACTAAAACTATGTCCCTTTTTCATATACAGGAAAGCCTCAGCCAGGAGGTGGCGAGGGTAAGTGGCAGCCGGGAGGTCTAGCATCGTCCTCCTCCACCTCCTGCCAGAACTCTAACACCAGAGCCACAGCCTGGAAGGAAGCATCTAAGGAAGACAAGAGTGTGATGGCCTGGGTTCAGTCTGGTCTGGCAAAAGATGCAGCCTGTTGTATGAGCACAGCCTGGGGACATATATGTCATCTGCTGCTGTTCATGATCTCTTGGAGTCCTGGAACGGATTGTGCTTACTATTATATAGACTCCTCAGCCCACCAATTTTGCCTGTAAAATAGTATATGTGTGCCCTGGGGTACAAAGGCTTCGCCAATTTCACCAGTTTATCCAGCGTTGCCTTCCTCTTTATTTTCTTATGACCCTTTCATAAATGTCTATTTTTGATTCACAAATACTTGCCTATGTGTTTTACTTAAAAAAAGGACAGTTTGTTTGTGAGTAGGCAGGTACATTTCCTAAATACAATGTCAAACTAACAAGGGACAACAACCAACCTCCTTGAGATTAAAAAAAATGCAAGATAATAATGGTGTTGTGGTAACTTGACACACAAAACGAAAAAAACAAATATTATGGAGATCACTACGAAAAAAAAAAAAAAAAAAACAGGAGATGTTGATAAAAAAATTTTTTTTTAAAAATCACTATAAAAAAAAAAACACAAAACATTATTATGGAGATCTGACGAAAAAAATAACAAATATTTTTCAGGAGATCATAAGAAATAATAAAGAAATCAGTTTGTCAGAACTCTGTGTGAATATCAGTAGCAAAACAACTTCATTATTCTAGCATTTTAAAGAAGAAGAGAATGCGCTGCATTAAAAGATTTTAAAATTTGCAGCGTGACAAATGTGCTATCTCCATTACGAATGCTAGTTTTACCAGAACGAGCGCTTCGGTCTCGTACTTGATTCAGAGCATGCGTGGAATTTTTGTGTCGGAATTATCTACACACGCTCGGAATTTACGACAACGGATTTTGTTGTTGGGAAATTTGAGATCCAGATCTCAAATTTGTTTGTTGGAAATTCCGACGGAAAATGTCCGATGGAGCCTACACACGGTCGGAATTTCCGACAACAAGCTCCCATCAATTATTTGTTGTCGGAAATTCCGAACGTGTGTACGCGGCATTGGTTGTCGTGTGGTTCTACCCACGTATTGGAGGGAACATGGGCACTCCAACACTTAGGTGACATTATCTGAATGACACGTAATCAGAGGTTTCATCCTAAATTTTTCTTTAGTCACTAGTGACTGAAAATGGGATTTTTTTTTACTTGTGAGTATAGGAGAGTGGGGAAATGGCGCTACCCTCTATGGCACAGGATATTTAAATTTACAGTGATACGTTTGATTCTAATTAAACATACAAGGTAAAAAAATAACTAAATAATAAATAAATAGAATCCCAGTGTGCATAAAAGTGTACCAATCTTCTACCAGTGGGTATATGGATTATATACCAAAAGGTGCATTAAATCTATACAGTAAAAAGTGTACCGATCTTCTACTAATTGGTATATGAGTTATATTATGAAAGTAAAATGAGTGTTGTGGGTTAATTGGGCAGGGGTGTATTCCAACTTCACAGAATTCTGAAAGGCACTTCTGCCCTCACCCGTCCACCCCAATCATAAAATACCACCAGATATAAACCAGTCCAGTTTCCAGAAAATGACATAAACAATATACCATAATCTTATAGGTGCAGATATCTCCACATCTTAGTGCATGTGAACATAAATAATATATTAACCAACCAGAAGACCATATATATAAATCCTCAGTATAAAATCAATATGTGAGTGTTCAAAAATATAGTCCAAGTCCCTCGGCAAGAGATATGAACTTATTATGAAAAGGTGTTTGCTATAAGCAAAAAATATATGAAAAAGTGATCGAACAAAACGTCCCAAACTCCAAGCAGAAATTCCAGTGACTTCTGTGCACAGCAGGTATGGTGACTTGGTGCTCCCCCAATGTGTCCCCACTCACCGACAGTAGCTACCCCTGCAGGGGTAGTAGTCATAGAGTGGGCAGCTATATATATAGATCTCCCCCTTGGATAGCCGTGTTGGTCCTTTGCACCTCCGTCAGCCCGTTCCTTTAATCCATAGACTTCTAACGTATGTTCCGAATCAGGGTTCCTCAGGTATCTTCACCGCAGTAAGCAGCACGGTCCTCCCAGCCAAACCCAAGGGACTCCTATAGTTTAGTATAAACGATTCATTAAAAATAGGATATATAAAAACGCTAACCGGTGATAATTCAGTAAGGCAAGGATGCCTGCAGCGATGTAAGCAGGAAGCTAGTCTGTAGCGTGCGTGCCAGCTGCGTTCCAAGCCGAACCTTCCGGGTATGACGTAAGAGCCTGGCTCCCATTACGCGTTTCATCACAGGACGTTCTCAAAGGCCTTAGGCCTTTGAGAACGGTGATAATTCAGTAAGGCAAGGACGCCAGCAGCGATGTAAGCAGGAAGCTAGTCCGTAGCGTGCGCGCCAGCTGCATTCCAAGCCAAACCTTCCGGGTATGACGTAAAAGCGTGGCTCGGACTTACGCGTTTCATCACAGGACATTCTCAAAGGCCTTAGGCCTTTGAGAACAGCGATAATTCAGTAAGGCAAGGATGCCTGCAGCGATGTAAGCAGGAAGCTAGTCCGTACGGTGCGTGCCAGCTGCGTTCAAAGCCAAACCTTCCGGGTATGACTTAAGAGCGTGGCTCCGCCTTACGCGTTTCATCACAGGACGGTCTCAAAGGCCTTAGACCTTTGAGAAAGGCGATAATTCAGTAAGGCAAGGACGCCTGCAGCAATGTAAGCAGGAAGCTAGTCCGTACCGTGCGTGCCAGCTGCGTTCCAAGCCAAACCTTCCAGGTATGACGTAAGAGCGTGGGTCCGTCTTACGCGTTTCATCACAGGACGTTCTCAAAGGCCTTAGGCCTTTGAGAACGTCCTGTGACGAAACGCGATTATAATATAACCTTTATAATAAAGGTTACCCCAAAGAGAAACTTCCTGTTGCCACCATCCCAGTATCTTCTGCTCTTCCCGCTGCATATAGCGATTTTTGGCGATGTCTCCTGCAATAGTCGGGCTGAGGCACTCTCTGGGTCGTGTGGCACTCTGGATAAGGAGCCTACCTGTGAATCTGAGCCGATCAGTCACTCCAGTTTGCATGGCCATTTCCCTTTGCCTGTCCCTTGAACCCCTTGGACACACACCCAGGCTGACTGGTCCACCAGTTCCACAGTCGCTACGCCCTGCAATGCAATTCTGGTGGTCACTGCACCTGTCGATGCTGTTCAGTTGGCCTCTGCACCAGTCCAGCCTATGCCCAGTGAGCTTCCTGCTTCTTGTTCAGGACCTTCTGTAACCTGGCCTCACCCTATTGCTACTACGTCCGTTCAAACCTGTTTAAGAGGCTCAATCCGTGTATAATCCATCCTTTGGATCTATCCAAAGGATGGATTATACACGGATTGAGCCTCTTAAACAGGTTTGAACGGACGTAGTAGCAATAGGGTGAGGCCAGGTTACAGAAGGTCCTGAACAAGAAGCAGGAAGCTCACATTCGGCCAGGTGGGGTTTTCAATCTTTTGTTTAGGGCTCTCTGCATTCTGTTTGTGTTTCAGCTATCCAGCTTAACTCTTGTGACACGTCACCTTCTAACCAACCTAACCTCAGGGATCCACTGACCTCTACCCAGTCTGATGGTCCTGTGTTGGATGTCCAGCTCATCTTTAAGGGTCTGGGGGACCCTGCTCAGACTTCTGATGGTCTTCTCGTGTCCTTACCCATTTCTAAAAAGCCTTTAGTCCTCAATAAGTCCTTTCGTCCTCTCCCTACCTCGGTTCCGGTCTCTGAGGATAATCTAAAGTACGAGGTTAGCCAAGTTTTGGATTTCCAGCTCCATAAAGGCATTCTTCAGTACCTCGTACATTGGAAAGGGTTTGGTCCTGAGGAGAGGTCTTGGATCACTGCATCTGAGGTCTTTGTTCCTCGTCTATGGAGGAGGTTCCATCTGGAGTTTCCCTTTAAGCCTGGGCACAGGCGTGGGAGGGGGAGGCCTCATAAGAGGGGGGGTACTGTCATGGTTATGCAATAGAGTTTGTCGGTCAGCTTACCTGTGGAGCTGTGTTCATCTCTAGAGACCAGCTGACCCTCACCTGACTGCTTTTGTAACCTCTCCTCTAAGCATGGCCCCACCTAAGGCCCTATTAGGGAACCCTATATTAACCTGTGCACTGCAAGCCAGCAGTTGCTGATCAACCATTGTGTGTTAGCTTTCGTGTGTACTTGCTGTGTTTCCTACGTCTGATTCCAGTTACCGACTTTGGCCTATTCTTAACTATTCCTGTCTGCTCGTGACCCTGACCTTTGGCGTGTCCCCGACCATCCCTGTTTGCCTGTGACCCTGAACCTTGGCGTGAACGCTGTTGTCCTTGTCTGCTTGTGGCCCCGACCTTGGCTTGTCCCTTACTTTTCTTGTTGGTCCAGCCTGCTGCCGCCTTCCTCTTCTCCTGTAGTCTACCGTGAGCGTGAGCTGTGAGACCCTGGGGGCCGTGACCTGGAGCCAGACTGCAGCTCAGTCCATCCTCACCACTAGAGGCTCTGGTGAACACCTGCTAGAAACTTTGGTCTGATAACAGTGATGCTGACCGTGGTAATGATAATAGATCAATGAAAAGTCCCAAGTGAAAAAAAGTTCATTAGTATCAGGAAAAAATTCTTCTGTGTTATAATTTCTTTCAAACAAGCACTTCACCAAGCACTGGAAAACACCCAACGTGTACTTGTTAAGTGATCTGCTTACCAGGATTTGACTTCTTTAATTTAAAAGAAAGTCAAATATCGCTTTGGCAGGATAATGCTTGCTCGCATGTGGTATGACTGGAGATGTATAGGAACCTTCTTCCTCATAGTGAAAGGTAGGATATGTGGAGAAAATAGTAAACATCCATAACATAATACTGTTTATTATAAAAAGGTATAAAAAAGAGATAGCCAAATGGCCGCTTACATATGAAAGTGCCTTGTCCCGACACTGGGGCTGCTGGCTTGTTTTAAAAAAGATGGCTGCATGTGGCACCTAGCCTCCGCCTCTGTGGATGACGTGCATTCTACCGACCGGAAGGACAGCCAGAGGGACCGGAATGACGTGGAGTAGTGTGACCAGGTACCGCCTCAACGTACATTTCGTGATTACGTCTTAAGGAAGCGTGCCTGGTCACTGGGGAACGTGATACTTATAGTCTGGGGCCAGACTGATTGAAAGGGAAATTGTAAATTAGCCACGGTGCCGGTTTACATTGCTGGCAAGCTTTAGGACAATGTAATTAAAATAATGCACATAATAGGCAATAAAAATATTGAGACCTACAATTATTGCAGCGCAATCTGAGTAGCAAAACTAAATAAAAATAGGCAATGTAAAAACATTAGAAAACGGCATGGATTATATATCTAGATATATATCAATAGGAGGAGAAAATCTTAGTAGCTAAAACGTAGTGTCCTCATGCGTCCACCAGGGAGCAGTAAATAGCGGACCCTCAATGTCATTAGTCATTTGAAAAGAAACAATTTAAATTCAGCTCTATGTTTATATGGTAACAGGGCTGCATACTTCTCAATTTGTACAGCCACTGAGTTTTATTTAGTGAGATTGCTCTCTTCATATGTGTACCCCTCCACAGCTTAGATATTTTGTAAACTCCGTAGAATGTCAAAAGAGTCAGGTCGTTGTTATGAAAGAGTTTGAAATGTTTTGACACACTATGATTTAAAAAAAACCCTTTTTGATGTTGGCAAGGTGTTCATTAATTCAACTCTTAGTTGTCGTCTGGTTCTACCCACGTATTGGTGGGAACATGGGCACTCCAAAACGTAGGTGACATGATCTGAATGACACGTAATCAGAGGTTTCATCCTAAATTTTTCTTTAGTCACTAGTGACTGAAAATGGGAAATTTTTTTTATTTGTGCCTGTTCTTTTGGTTGTCCTACAGGCTTTACATCTAGTGCAATAATGGAAGCCCGAGCCATCCGAAAATGTTGAAGGTTTTTTTGGGGGTCTGGAACATTATGAGCGATTAAATTCCTTAATCCTGGAGCCCTCCTATTTATGAATTTAGGCTTTGGGGGTATTGAACGTTGTTAATCCTTATCTTTTAAAAGTATGGGCCAAAATTTTCTATATATTATTATTCCTAGAAGGAAGAGTGGAGAGTGCTGGCCTGGGTTCACTCTGGTCTGACAGAAAACGCAGTCTGTCATAGTACCACAGCCTGAGAACATAAACGTCATCTGCTGCTCCTGATCTCTGGAATTTCTTTACCTTCTTTCACTCTCTAAGATAACTACGTAGTGCAATGTGAGAAAGGCCAAGATCATGTCTAAAGTTGTGAGAAGTCCGCACAGGAATTTTTGGGTATGACAATCCAGGATCAATTGAGGAAATGCTGGTCAGACCAGAAATTGAGGGAGTAGGATCATGCCATCAATTTTGGCCTTCAAATAGGTGATGTCTGCCGTGGGGATCATCTTCTTCACAAAATAAAGCAGTTTCTCCAGTGAATATTTATAGAAATTCCCTATCATTGAATGGATCCATTTTCTCTGCAAGACACAACACAAGACAAACCCTAATGTCAGGCTAAACTCTTCTAATCTTGTCCCAATATAGGCGATCAATCTATAAGCAGTATAGGCCACTGATGCACCAAGTTTAAGTTGTACCTTAGTTATCACGTTCGGCCCTTCCGCTACTCCTTCCTCCGCTCACAGATCGTACGTACGATGCACGCGTGTTCTGCTTTTTATTCACTGGGCATGCGTGAAACTCTGCCTGCCCCTGACCTTCTATCTAGTATATTCCCTTCCCCTTCTCTTTCGGCGCAGTGGGAGAGCACATGGCGTAGCAAGATCAAGTGCATGCAGAAAGCAGCAGCAGCAATGACGAAAGGCTGGAGCCACGAACGTCCCAATCACGGAAGAGATTTAGGGCTCAAATATGTCTTTGTAGACATACAAAATATACATACATACATAATATAGATTTGACAAAAGTAATATTACAATACAAAAATTGAAGTGGCATTTAAAGCGCTCACAAAGGTGGATGGAGGCAATTTTAGAGTACTAGAACGTAACCTCGACAGTTTTGTGGTCAAGCCGCTTCTTCAGGGGGCGTCCAAGTAGATTCTCTATAAATCAGATAACCATGATTACATATACAATATAAGAGGTGATATAGGGATAATAGCATAGCATTGGAGTAATTGTTGATTTCAAATAGACATGTACACTCACCAACCACTGCCCAACCCGGGCTTGGACGGCACTGAGACACCCAAAATGGGCTTTCCCCGGGGGCGAGCAAAGGGGGTTTATTTATGGCAGAGTACACTATTATGTAAAGAAGATGAAATATGTATTAGGTATTGGTATACGAGATCAACTATGGATAAGTGGCAGCCACCCGGGGGAGGGGGGGGGGGAGAGGAGGAAAAAGAGAGAGGATTAGGAATTGAGAAACAACCCTCCACCCATAGTGCACCTAGTTAAGTATTGATAAGGGGATAACAAGATAACACCCATTATTACTTTGATAAGGAATCAATTACTGGCACCCAAGGCGAGGAGTTAATCACTTAGCGACTGTTTGAAATGACAATGTTGCATGAATAGATAATTAGAACCCTTAAAATAAAAAGAGACTAATATTACAAAGTACTTATATATACCGAAGGTGTTGTCCAGACGGTCCTGCCAGCAAGGGAGGACCATCGTGGTCATTGTAGCAGTGTTGACAACTTTTAAAGAAAGGGGGGAAAGAAAAGCAACTATCCAGTCAGTGAATCACTTACTTGCGGTCCGCTAATGTGTGTAAAGCCTCCGGGTGTCTGCCGTCCACAACAGGCAGCCAAGACGGCTGCCTTATATGCCCCCTACCCGGAAGACGTACGGTGCTGAGTATCAAAGAATATTACAATAGGGAGTTACTAGGACAATTAAGCGATACAAATACTTATATTAAACTTAAGAGCCGGTTCACACTGGGGAGACTTGTCAGGCGACCTAGCCGCCTGACAAGTCGCCTCCCGTTATGTACAATGGAACCGTTCTAATCGGAGCGACGCAAGTAGTAACTTTGGGGGCGACTTGCATAGACTTCTATACAGAAGTCGTCTTGCAAGTCGCCCCGCAGTCGTGTGCAGGTCGCCTCGGTGAGGCGACCTGCAAGTCGTGCCGCGTCTAGTGTGAACCGGCACTTAAGGTAATCCAACAAGGGAATATAAACGGGAATTATCGGACTTAATCTTGAAAGGAGTTGGAAAAAATATCCTAACCAAAAAAGAGTCAAAATACTTACTGCCTGACACCTGCAGAGTACCCATCATTTACACGGTGCCGAAAATACACAAAAATTCAGAACAGCCGCCAGGCAGACCCATCATAAATGGCATCCAATCAATTAATGCCAGGCTGGGGGAATACGTTGATAAATTTCTGCAGCCCCTAGTACCCCAAACCAGAGCATTTTTGAGAGATACGAAACACTTGATACAAATATTGGATACCCTGAATCTGAAAAGAGATGAGAAATACATCATTGCAACAGCTGATGTAGCTTCACTGTATACAGTAATTTATCACAGTGATGCAATAGAAGCACCTAAGTGGGCTATGGATAAATTTAGCCATCTCATATCCAAACAAAAAAGATTTATTTTGAGAAGCTTGGCCTTTGGAATACAGCACAATTATTTTTGGTACAAAGAAAACTATTATAGACAATTAACCGGTATTGGAATGGAAGCCAAGTATGCCCCAAGTGTGGCCAATGTTTTTATGGCCAAGTGGGAGGAAGAAGCAATCTTTTCTGACATCCCAGACAACATGGTACTTTACAAAAGGTTTATTTGATGACTGTATAGTAATATGGAGAGGGGATGAATCAAGTTTAGCTCAGTTTTTTAGTCAATTGAACATCAATCAGAAAAATATCAAACTTGAATATGAGATTAGCGAGAAAAAAGTCCACTTTTTAGATTTGGAAATACAGCTTGAGAACAACTCTGTTAGTACCAAAACATTTTTTAAGCCAGTCGAGAGGAATAGCTACATGCCGGTTGACAGCTGTCATTATGAACCATGGCTCATTTATATTCCAAAGGGACAATTTATATGTCTAAGAAGAAACTGTTCTGACAATAAAGAATATTTAAAACAAGCACAATGGATGGGAAAAAAGTATGAGGATAAAGGATACAGTAAGGAATTTATATCAGAAAAAATTCAAGAGGTTAATCAGACCCCAAGAGAGCTATTGATCCAAGATAAAATCAAGGACAACAAAGTTAATAATGACATACCCTTGATAATGAATTTTAGTATACAGCATAAGAAAATGGAAAGAATTATTGAAAAATATTGGCTTATTTTCCTTGTCAAAAGAAGTTTATTGAGTATACAATATTATAAAGATACATAAAGTAAGTTTACAAGGATCTATAAAGTAAGCTCATTGTTTTACAGTAGGGTTTATATAGGTAAATATCATGAAATTTCAAATATTAAACATTGGGTTCACGTAAACCTAAATTAAAGATATATATAATTTCCTTAGTTACTTTTGTAGGTATTTAAATGATTTATACCTACTATACATATTGTTTACAAGTAGAGTGTATATAGGTCAAATAAATTCTGATAATGAGCTTTAATCGTAAGGTGGAGAAAAGGAAAGAGAAAGAAGAAAAAGGGTTGAAAGGTAGAGGTATGGTCCACAAGGTTGTCCCGCTCGTCAGTTTATTATTCTTTTTAGTTCTCTTTGAAGCCTTAGAATGGGTGTCTCTGTAAGTCATTTAATCTGTTACCATGGCAACAGGACAGAGTCATTGAAGTTTGACAGGAACTGTTGTTTTATCCAAGGATGCCAAAGTTTTTCAAATTTTGGAATTTGATTTTGATCGATGGCTACCATCTTAGCATGGGACATTGTATTATTCATTCTGTGAATTGTTTCTGCTAGTACCAATGTAGGAGATTTCCATGCCTTGGTCACTGTTTGTTTTGCAGCCGTTATTAGTTGGATCATAAGTTTGAATTGAGAGAGTGTTAACCATTCCGGTTTTAGATTAAGTAAAGTTAAATATGGATCTGGTTGTATTATTTTTAAAAATATTTTAGATGCAATCACAAAGACTTCCTTCCAGAAGGTTTGGATTACTGGGCACGTCCACCATATGTGTAAATATGTGCCTATTTCTGGGCATCCTCGAAAACAAAGAGCTGAGGTATTAGGTGAATATTTTGCCACTCTAGCGGGTACAAGGTACCAGCGAGTTAGGACTTTATAATTTGTCTCCAGTGCTAAGATGTTGGGTGAAGATGACTTAGATGTGAGCCATATGTTAGACCAGTCCGTGTCTTCTAAAGTTCGTCCCAGGTCCTCCTCCCACCTCTGAACGTAAGAGGGTCTATTAAGATTTGCTACTCCATATAATTGATTATAAAGTGATGAAATTGTACCTTTAGCAAATGGATCTTTTGTACAGATTGATTCAAAAATGGATAATTGGGATAATGGTGTATCCCCCTTTAGGAATGGTGTATAGAAATTTTTGATTTGGAGATATCTAAATATCTCAGAGTTTGGTAGATCATATTTTTCTCTAAGCGATGGGAATGAAAGGAATGATTTAGATGCTATGAAGTCATTTAGTGTCTGAATGCCTGATGTTGTCCAAGCTTTAAAAGAATTTGGGTAGATCCATGCCGGATAAAAGGCCGGATTTCTGATAAAAGAAAGGAGAGGATTGTGTGGAGATTGTAACTGATATTTGGTTTTTAGTTTATCCCAGAGAGATAAGAAGTGTTTAGTTATGGGATTATGAATTTTAAAGCGGTCTTTAGGATCAAGCCATAATAAATTTGATATTAATAGAGGGTCATTTTCTGAAGCCTCTATAAATACCCATAATGGGATTTCCTGTTTTGCATGGTATTTGGACAGACTGGCCAAATGTGCTGCTCTGTAGTAGTTAGTAAAATTAGGGTATCCCAGGCCTCCTTTATTTTTGGGAAGATGTAGTGTGTGTATAGGTATACGTGGTTTAGAAGAGCCCCACATAAACGAAGTTGCTCTTTTTTGTACTATTCTCAAAAAATAGGAAGGAATTGGAATAGGGAGGACTCTGAATAGATAAAGCAATTTGGGTAGAATAGTCATTTTGATTGCATTAATCTTCCCTATCCAGGATAAAGGAAGTTGCGACCATTGTTTTATTAGATTTGTGATCTGTCTTAATACAGGAGGATAATTGGTTGAGAATAAGTCAGAATGAGATGCTGTTAAATGAATTCCAAGATATGGGATTGATTTTTCTGCCCATGTGAATGGGAGTGCAGCCCTAGCCGGGATCAATTCCATGATTGTGAGCGAAATATTAAGCACTAGGCATTTCTTAGGATTAATCATAAGGCCGGATAGGGCTGCAAATCCATCAAGAGCTGGTATTAAGTTAGGACCAGAGACCTGTGGTGATGATAGAAAAAGTAATATATCGTCTGCAAATATACATAATTTGTGTGTAATACCTCCTACTTCAATGCCAGTTATAGTTTGGTTTGTTCTGATGTATTGGGCCATGGGTTCGAGTATAAGGGCAAATAATAAGGGAGATAATGGGCAACCCTGTCGGGTACCTCTTTCGATATTAAAGGCTTCAGATTTGTATCCAGCATATTTTATATAGGCTTTGGGTTTATTATATAATGCTTTGATCCATGTTAAAAAGTGGGGTCCAAAACCCCATTTTTGTAATGAATATTGCATATATTGCCAGGATACTGTGTCAAATGCCCTCTTAATATCGAGAGATAGAAAACATAAAGGGATTTTCCGTTTTTTAGCAATATGTGCCAATAACACTGCCCTGCGTATATTATCGCCTGCCTGTCTATTTGGCATGAAGCCTACTTGATCTCTATGTATTAATTTTCCTATAATGCTATTGAGGCGTTTTGCTATTATTTTTGCTAATAATTTAATATCGAGGTTTAACTGAGAAATAGGCCGATAATTCACACAGGAAGTATCATCAGAAAGGGGTTTTGGGATCATACAAACAATTGCCATTAGTGTTTCTTGCCAAAAAGAATGTCCATCTAGAAGTTTGTTAAAAGTTTCAGTGAGAATGGGAGAGAGTATTTCTGAGAATGTTTTATAGTATAAAGCCGAGTAGCCGTCTGGGCCTGGTCTTTTGTTAAGTTTTAGGTCTTTTATGGCGTTAGCAACTTCATCTATAGTTATAGGCTCATCCAAACTGCTTTTTTGATTCTGAGATAACTCAGGTAAGGTTATTTTTGAGAAGAAGGATTCAGCCTCTGTAGGATTAAATTCATTGTTTTTCTTGTATAAAGTTGCGAGATGTGAGTGAAATGTATGGACTATTTTAACTGGATTACAAGTGTAAACATTTTTTGATAATTTCAAACGTATTGGTTTGAAAGATTTGTTAGTTGAATTTAATGCCCGAGCCAAATATGTACCTGGTTTGTTTGTATTCATGTAGAAATTGTGTTTGGAGCGTTTGAGGGATTTATCAACTGACTCAGTGAGAAATAGATCGTATTCCAATCTAGATTTTTCCAGATGAGATTTTGTACTCTGAGATGGATTATCTTGAAATGATATGTAGGCTGCATTAAAATTGAGTTCTAGTTTTTTTGCTAGATTTTTGCGTTCCCGTTTAAATAGTGCCATTTGTCTTTGTATTGTACCACGCAAGACAGGCTTATGAGCTTCCCACAGTGTTATTGAAGAGATGTCTGTTGTATTATTAATTGATATGTATTCCTTTAAAGCTTGTTCAATGGCCATCTGATGTAGTGGGTGTTTGAGCATTATGTCCGGTAAGTACCACGTTGGGTCATGCGCTTTTGGTATGGCTGAGGCTATAGTAGTGTATACTGCATTATGGTCAGACCACGGAATCGGAATTATATCTGATGCAATAATTTCTGGTATCATTCCTATTGTTAGAAAAATATGATCTATTCTGGTGAAGGTTTGATGAGGGTGCGAGAAATAAGTGAATTTCTTTTTCATTGGGTTACTTTCTCTCCACGAATCTACCAGATTGTATTTGGAAAGAAGTTGAGAAAAAGGTAATCTAGAGGTTATTTTGGATGGTGTAAAAGGTGATTTATCTAGAAATGGGAGGAGGACCTGGTTCGAATCCCCATACATTATCACTGTTCCTATTTTGTGTGTATTAATCACTTGTAATATATGTGAGAGGAATGGTGTAGGTTGTTTGTTAGGAGCGTAGTAGGAAATCACCGTGATTGCTGTATCCATTATATAACCCATAAGTATCAGGTATCTACCTTCTGGGTCTTTAATTTCTGATGATAAGGTGAATGGTGTGGATCGGTGAAATGCAATTAGAGTTCCCCTTTGCTACAGAAGCTGCAGAAGCCGTGTAAATTTGTTGATAAAAAGGAGAAATATATTTTGGAGTGGAATCTTTGGTGAAGTGTGTTTCTTGGAGGCATACTATGTGAGCCTTCTTGTTATGAAAAGTACGGAAGGCTTTGGTCCTTTTTTGAGGGACATTTATTCCCTGAACATTCAGGGAAAGTATATTCAGTGGTGCCATGTCAACAGATCAAATAGTTTTGACTTACTTTTTGTTATGCAGAGCTGACTGCACAGATCAACCTGTGTGGACTGAAGAAATGAATAGATAGAAAAGAAACCAGTGAACTCTGGAGTAAAGAGTAAACAAAAAACATATGAGATTAGATGATACATTGTATAAATTATTTTTTGCAAGTAATCACAATTTACCCGTGAAAGAGAATAAATATCTCTCTCAGGGGAATAAGTGCCTTCGTCACACTCCCACATAATATGGTTGGGAGAATGAGGAGGGCTAATGGGGGTACACGGATCTTCCGCTTACAGGAGAGAAGTGCTATGTCAAAAGACATCAAAATGATGTTTCATTAATTGGAGTGCAGAATATAGTTTTTGTTGAAATTATTTATTCCAGGGTGGTTGTATATGGTTAGTCTTGCCCTAGGCTAAATAATTCAGTTAGAAAGGTACTGTTAATAACTTTGGTATTGATGAAGATAGTTTGAATTATTTTGGGATTTTAACCCTTTTAGAGTAAACAATTACATATTTTATTCATATGTAACTGTTTAGATATGTTAACTCATAAAATTGAGGTTGTATTGCTTCAGATTAGAATAAACAAAAACATAATTCTAGGAACTAGTTAGGAAAAGAAAGAAAAAGCTTCCATTACTTCTGGATTATTGAACATATTTGTCCTAAAAAGTAATAAATCTATTGTTATTACCTGATAATATATAACTGAACAAGAATTTCCTTATTTCACTTATATATTCTAAGGCTATATGAATCAGAAGTAATAAGAAATATAACTGGAATGTAACATGATCCCACACAGTGTGTGAGTATCAGAATGCAGTTACATTCAGTTATAAATACAGGTTTTTTATAGAGAACCATCTCTTAGTATAATAAATGAGGAGATATCAGGAATTAGGATGTCAGTCCATTGAATCTTCTTGGTCCATGGATGATGTGGCATAACGGCCTCTTTTGTGAGAATGATGATTCCCATTTTGTTCTGAAATTTTCTGAGTGCTGCCTGAAGGTGAAGATGATGTCATTCTTCTGCGTGTGGGAGAGTTGCTGCTTGTGGGTTCTGTCAGATTTAATTTTAAAAGGGTTTGTTGTAGTTCATCTGCTGATCTGCTTCTGTAAATTGTACCTTGGTAGTTAAATCTGACTGAAAAGGGGAAGCCCCATTGATACATAATGTTGTGGCGTTGCAGTTCCATTAGTTGGGGTTTCATGGATCGTCTTTTAGTAATAGTAAGTTGGGATAGGTCAGCAAAAATTTGATAATTGTGTCCTTGAAAATTAAGTTCCTTTTTTTTCTCTTGCAGCAATTAGTATTTGTTCTTTCGTTCTGTAATAATGAAATTTTGTGATTATATCATGTGGGGGTCCATCTTTCTTTTTGGCTGTGAGGGCTCTGTGTACTCTGTCCAGTTCTAAACGTTCAATAGGGATTTCTGGCTTTAGTTCTTGTAATAGAGCAGTAATAGTAGATTGCAGGTCTGTCACGGTTTCAGGTATTCCCCTTATGCGCAAGTTTGAACGTCTGGCTCTATTTTCGTAATCTTCTAGCTTAGTTTGAAGTATTAAATTCTCTTCTTTTAATTGTTCCGATTCTGTTATATTTACTTGGGTTGTAATTTCAATTTCATCCATTTTTATTTCTAAGGCTGCGGTGCGGTTTCCCAGCTCTCTTATTTCTTTGGTTAGGCTTTTTGTTATTTGGTCTGAGGTTTGTTTTAAAGCCTTATGAAGCATCTTTTCAAATTGTAATAATATTACAGGGGATGCTGAGGAGGCTTGTGGACAAGTTTGTGAGAGGATTTGTTCTGTATCTGACTCAAATGGAGAGTCTTGCTGTGACATTTTCTGTCTGTGAGAGCGCTCTGATGCTGTATCTTGTGAGGTGACTGGAGCTGCTTCAGCTGCAGTGAGTGCCTGTGAGCTCTTTGTGAGGTGATTTTTATTTCTGCCACGGTTTCCTCCCAGTACCATATTTCCTGCCCAAACTTTCACAGTTTGTTCCCTGGGGCACAAAAAGGTTCAAATGGATACCTTTTGAGCCTGCAGGCTCCGCTTTGTCCTTCTCTTCTCTCCTCAGCGGTGCAGAGCTCTAACAATGCATGTCTGCTCCGTTAGGCTCCGCCCATCTCCCCCCCATATTGGCTTCTTTTAAAATCAGATAAAATTCTCTGCAGTATTTTACCGGACAGACCCCGCTTCATATATAGGCGAGTTCCAACATTAAGGGATCTAATAGCCAAAAATGTCCCAGAACCTCCTAAAAGAATAACAGAACTATCCTTCTTCCAGGGGAAAGGCTTCTTCCCCTGCAAGAGGTGCTATGCAAAAACACTCAACAAAATGGGCAAAAGTGCAATAAATTTACAGGAACCAGCACCAGAAAAGAATATACTATCAAGGACTTTATATCATGCAGGACTGAAGGCGTAGTATATGTTTTACAATGCTCCTGCTCACTGCAATATATAGGCAGAACAACGAGGCCTATGTGGAAACGCATAAGGAAACACATTCAGAATAGTAAAAAATCTTTCCCTAAGCATAGTGTTTCCAAACACTTTGCTACGCACCACAACAGTGACCCTAAAGATTTAAAATTTTGGGCAATACAGAGATACAAACCACATTGGAGAGGCTCAAATAAGATAAGAGAACTTAGTAAAAACGAGTCAAAATGGATACTTGAGATGGGTACTTTGGCGCCTAACGGCCTGAACATAGAATTTGATCTTAATTGCTTCACATCAGACTATTAATTATCCTAGAAGTATATGTCATTTTGATATTTTTTAATTTTTTTAATATTTTTGATTTTAATAACAATTTAATAATCCTCACTCCTAGTTCATATCAATTTTAATCTCTTATGAATCAGATGACACACACGCCTTATGACACACAATCTTGTATATGTTTATTTTATAACTTGTATGTTGTTGGTATACTGATACATACAGTAATATAGGCTACCTGTGTAATACATATGGCCAAGGAGTTATATGTATACTATGTGTATAGTTTGGACAACTTTGGTACACTGATGCATATTGTGGACTATTTGCATGATATATGTAGCCATATAGATTAGCCTATGGATGGTGCACTGCGCTAGTATATTAAGAGCTTTTTTAGGTAGATGCACAGTGATGGATTGTAGGGATTCTTGGTAATTTGTATTATGTTGTCAGGTTGACTTATTAAGATTTGTAACAGTGATCTCCGCTAGGGGAGGTAGATGACTATAGATGACTTTATCGGCCTCCTGGACCAGTGTCACGCTTTCTGGATGACTTCTCTGCATGGCTACCCTATTTTCTCTCATCTGAAGTGCCTGCCATCATCCTAGGTGACTTTAACATTCCAATCAATGTTAATAATGCTACCACTTCTAAACTACTCAACTTAACCTCCTCTTTTAACCTAACACAATGGACACAAACCACCACTCACTCCAACGGCAACACTCTTGACCTTGTATTCTCCCATCGCTGCACTCCCTGCAATCTCTCCAACGCACCCTTTCCTCTCTCTGATCACAACCTTATCCGTTTCACACTCTCCTTGTCTCCTATATCCCATGCTGCCAACCCACAAACCACTACCCGCAGGAACCTTGGCAACCTCAAACCTTCCCTTCTTCACTCTGCTACTGATGGCCTTTATGACAAAATCGCACCCCTGTCCTGCCCAGACCTAACCACTTCCATCTACAACACCACTTTGTCATCCGCCCTAGACGTACTTGCTCCTCTTTCTACACGCAGAACCAGGCCCCATCTGCCACAACCCTGGCAAACAGACGACACCAGAAGTCTCAAGAGACGCAGCCGTGCAGACGCTAAATCCCTGCAAAACTCCTGCCTCCACACTGCTAAACAAACCTATTACAACACTCTCATCAAAACCCTCTCATCCAAACCTCGTCAACTCTTTTCTACCCTTAATTCCTTACTTCACCCCCCACTGCCCCCTCCCACCAACTTGCTTACCGCTCAACATATTGCCAACCACTTCAATAGCAAAATCAACACAATTCGCAAGGAGATATCCAGCATTAAAATTCCTCCCCTACCCAACATATCAGGTCCAACACCACACTCAATACTCTCCTCCTTTTGCCCAGTTACCACAGAAGAAGTTGATAAACTCCTCTCCATGGTTCACCTCACTACATGTCCCCTGGACCCTGTCCCCTCTCAATTACTGCGACCACCTTCCCACTCTATCCTCAACTCCCTAACCCACATCTTCAACCTCTCCCTCTCCTCCGGCACCTTTCCTTCCCCGCTCAAACATGCACTGGTTACCCCCATACTCAAAAAACCCTCACTAGACCCCACCTGTTTGAATAACTTATGACCTATCTCCCTTCTCCCGAATGCCTCCAATCTCATCGAACGCCTTGTTCATGACCAAATGAGTCGCTACCTCACGGACAACAACCTTCTCGACCCCCTACAGTCTGGCTTCCGCCTACAACATTCTACTGAAACTGCCCTACTAAAAATCACCAATGACCTAATAACTGCCAAAACCAATGGCCACTACTCCATACTCATACTTTTAGACCTCTCTGCTGCCTTTGACACAGTTGACCACCTGCTGCTCCTCAGCAAATTACACTCCCTTGGCCTCCGTGATTCATCATTATCCTGGTTCTCCTCCTACCTATCTCAGCACACTTTCAGCGTCACTTACAACTCCATCTCCTCCGCTCCCCTTCCTCTTTCTGTTGGGGTACCCCAAGACTCCGTCCTTGGGCCTCTCCTTTTCTCACTCTATACCTCTTTCCTGGGCCAGTTGATCACCTCCCATGGCTTCCAATACCATCTCTATGCCGATGACACACAGATCTATCTCTCCACTCCCCAACTCACCCCCACTATCTCCTCACGGATCTCAAACTTGCTGAATGACATATCGGTATGGATGTCACACCATTTCCTCAAACTTAATCTTTCTAAAACTGAGCTTGTTATATTTCCTCCTTCACGGTCCCCCTCCTGTGACTTCACCATTAATATCAACAACACAACCATTGGTCCCTCCACACATGCCTGAGTCCTGGGTGTAATCCTTGACTCTGATCTCTCCTTCAGCCCCCATATCCAATCACTGGCTAAATCCTGCCGCCTTAACCTCCACAACATCTCCAGAATTCGACCCTTCCTGATTAATGACACTACAAAACAACTTATTCACTCCTTGATTATTTCCCGCCTCGACTATTGCAACTCTCTCCTTAATGGCCTACCCTTAAGCAGGCTATCCCCCCTTCAGTCTATTATGAATGCTGCTGCTAGACTAATACACCTCACTAATCGATCCGTGACTGCTGCTCCTCTCTGCCAATCCCTTCATTGGCTTCCCCTACCCCACCGTGTAAAATTCAAAATGCTAACCATAACATACAAGGCCATTCACAACATCGCCCCCATCTACATCACCAACCTCATCTGCAGATATCGCCCAAATCGCCCCCTCCGCTCCTCCCAGGACCTCCTGCTCTCTAGCTCCCTTGTTACCTCCTCCCATGCTCGCCTTCAGGACTTCTCCAGAGCCTCTCCCATCCTCTGGAATTCCCTGCCCCAGTATGTCCGATCAGCCCCTACCCTGTCCACCTTTAGGAGATCCTTGAAAACTCATTTATTCAGGGAAGCCTATCCCACACCCACATAACTGTCCCTGAGCCACCCCCATCAAATCATTCTTTGCAGCTATTACCTTTTGTACCACCACCCCCTCCCTTTAGAATGTAAGCTCTACGAGCAGGGCCCTCCTGTACCTTTTGTATTGAACTGTACTGTAATTGTGTAATACATTGTAAAGCGCTGAGTAAACTGTTGGCGCTATATAAATCTCGTATAATAATAATAATAATAATAATAATAATATAAGATTTAAACCTGGAAGTGTGCAATACCGACATATACCACTGGAGGGAGCCTGTTACTATATTGTCAATGTTTTCATTGACGTTTTTTATCTTTGCTATTTTATATTTGTATTTGTTTATCCTTTTATCCTGTTTTTATAAATGTCTATCCTAAATCAGTATGTAACAATTAAACATTGTTTTAATTAAAATATTTACACGCCAGTATAAGCAGTAAGCAGTATGATGATCCAATGAACACAGCACTGTTTCCATGGTATTAGAATGCCATAGGACTTAAATACAGAGACCATGGCATCTCGTGTTTATCCTTGAAAAAGTCATGTGTCAGTGACGCAATGCGTGGGAGGAGCCTAGGACGTTCACTGCTGTATGACACATTGAGCTGAACAGCAGCAGTTTCTCTATGAGAAGCCTCGTCCACAGTGGCTAACTGCAATCTGCATACCTGAATGCCTTTATTTTTCCAGGCGCACGTGAGTGTATCTCTTAAAGCTGTTTGCTTGTGTACTTTCTTCCAGTTCACCACGCAATGATATATTCCTTTGCTTGCTTTTCATAAAATCATCCGTTTGAGAACCAAACTACCAACACTATCATGGCTAAAGCGGGATGTAAGAAAAGCTAAAAATCATGATTAACGATCAAACACAATGAAGCAACTGATGTGATTAAGGAATTAACTGCTGGGCCAATCTTATTTATTTTCTGGACTAACTTATCTCCGCAGGAATTTTTTTATCAGATCGGCATTATTTATTTATTTTTTTCACACATTGGTATTTATCACTTTGGGGGGTTTTTGTATATGCTTTAGCACCAGGATTGTATATACCTCCATTCAATAGTTATTTACTCATCTACATGCGCAATTGATTATTTATTCACTTGAGGACTTTATATTGATATTTTATATATTCATTTGAGATTTGATACAGTTTTTTCACAGTTATTGATCAACTATTAGAGCGCATCAATTTTTTATATGTGTCATGCGTCGTCGTCACCGGGTCCGGCCTTCAACTAGTGCGCATGTGCGGGAAATCGTTCCGCGCATGCGCCTAGCCCTCTAATGTAGTGACGCTGTGAGTAAGGAAGCAGAAGGAGGGAGCCAATTAGAGGAGGGGCCCCTCCACTGCTTAGAAAGCTGCATGCCCGCCGCTAGGGGAGAGCAAACTCCTCACGCCGTGTAATAGTGGTGAGGGTTGTACTATAAAACCAAATGCAAGAACAGTTAAATGCAAGAATAACGGCGCATCCAGCCGGGGCAGGAGAGCATCCATCCGACCGGCCCGGATGCATGCGTGCCCAGCTTGCAGTGTAATCAGATTAAGCAACATTACAACACTATTTCAGTGTCACGAAATAGCAGACAAAATCAATGACATACAATGGCAATACAAAATAAGAAATTCTCTTGGCACTGAACTGGGAAATCTACATATCTCACACAATAATGATAAGACAAAGGGAAACTCCCGTGATGGGGGAGGGGAAAAAGAGGAAGGGGGGGAAAGAAAAAGGGGGGGAGGGGAAAAAGGGGGAGGGAAGAGGGAGGGAAAGAGGAAGAATCAGAGGAAAAATTGACTAAATTAATGACAAGGTCTAGATGGTGCCACAAGGATTAAAGGCCAAAGGGGGGACCATGAGGGAGCATTGGCAAAGCTGAGCAGATCACAAATGTCATTTTTTTCACTATACAAAATGTTTGTACGTGTGTGCCTCATTTAGGCCAGGAGGGGTGAGAGCATTCAATCGTTCTATCCAGAATGATTCCCGTTTGAGGATTTGACGATCCCAGTCACCTCCTCTAGGGTCCTCTGGGATAACCTCTAATACAGTGAATTTGACATATTCGGGATTAAATCTGTGGTGAATCCCAATATGGCGACCCACCGTAGTAAGTTTTCCATTAGTGGATGCATACAGATGATCCCCCAGTCTTTTTGCCTTAGCTCCCTAATGGTCTTCCCCACGTAGCGGTGGGCATGCGGCTTTCTAAGCAGTGGAGGGGCCCCTCCTTCTGCTTCCTTAAGCGACGCTTACAGCGTCGCTACATTAGAGGACTAGGCGCATGCGCGAAATGATTTCCCGCACATGCGCACTAGTTGAAGGCCGGACCCGGTGACGACGATGCATGACGCACCCGGTTGGGGGCATATAAGGCAGCTGTCATGGCTGCCTGTTGTGGACGGCAGACACCCGGAGGCTTTACACACATTAGGGGACCGCAAGTAAGTGATTCACTGACCGGACAGTTGCTTTTCTTTCCCCCCTTTCTTTAAAAGTTGTCAACACTGCTACAATGACCACGATGGTCCTCCCTTGCTGGCAGGACCGTCTGGACAACACCTTCGGTATATATAAGTACTTGTAATATTAGTCTCTTTTTATTTTAAGGGTTCTAATTATCTATTCATGCAACATTGTCATTTTTAAACGGTCGCGAAGTGATTAACTCCTCGCCTTGGGTGCCAGTAATTGATTCCTTATCAAAGTAATGGTGGGTGTTATCTTGTTATCCCCTTATCAATACTTAACTATGTGCACTATGGGTGGAGGGTTGTTTCTCAATTTCTAATCCTCTCTCTCTTTCCTCCTCTCTTCCCCCCCCCCCCATTTTTTCTTCCCTTTTCCCTTCCCCCTTCCCCCCCAATCGTTCTTTCTTCCCCTTCTGGTCCTACGTTTTCTTCCTTTTCTCCCTCCCTTTCTTCTTCTTCTCATTTTTTCCTCCCTGGTTCCCCTCCCCCTTCCCCTTTCTTCTTTTCCCTCCACCAATTCCCTACTCTATTCACCTGGGTGGCTGCCACTTATCCATAGTTGATCTCGTATACCAATACCTAATACATATTTCATCTTCTTTACATAATAGTGTACTCTGCCATAAATAAACCCCCCTTGCTCGCCCCCAGGGGGAACTCCCATTTTGGGCGTCTCACAGTGCCGTCCAAGCCCGGATTGGGCAGTGGTTGGTGAGTGTACATGTCTATTTGAAATCAACAATTACTCCAATACTATACTATTATCCCTATATCACCTCTTATATTGTATATGTAATCAAGGTTATCTGATTTATAGAGAATCTACTTGGACGCCTCCTGAATAAGCTGTCGAGGTTACGTTCTCAAGTACTCTAAAATTGCCTCCAACCACCTTTGTGGGCGCTTTAAATGCCACTTCAATTTTTGTATTGTAATATTACTTTTGTCAAATCTATATTATGTATGTATAGATTTTTTAATGCTTATGTTTTGAATAAATCCAATTCTATCTATGTCTGTATGGCTCTATGAGGTACCGTGATAGTCCAATTAGCTCGGGGTGGTGAGGTAGGACTTGATTGGAGAAGTCCCTGCCATTCCTCCCCATTCCCTCATATTACTTTATAATTGAAGGATGAAGGTACCTACTAACAATTTATTTTTTCTTATCTTTGTGGCATTTACTCTATAATCCTTTGTAGAGATGTTGGAGATGGTGGATATCTTGAAGAGGTCCAACTATGATGGGAAGTATGGACCGTACCCAAACCCAAATGTGAGAAAGGCCAAGATCATGTCTAAAGTTGTGAGAGGTCCGCACAGGAATTTTGGGGTAACATTGATGTTTTAGGCAGAATTGAAAACACACCAAAATTCCTCAATTTGTTTATATTTTGAAGATTTTAGAATCTTTTTTGAAGTATATTTAAATCCAAATTTTGAAGATGCACACAGTGTGTCATCATGTGCTATCGGCCATCACGGGATATTAATGTACGCGTTTTGTGGGTACAACCCCTTCCTCGCAACTAAAGTAGGTGATAGGAAGGGGTTGCACCCCCGAAACACGTCCATTGATCCCCCATGATGGGCGCTAGCACATGTTGACATTAGGCATGGGATCAGGAGGGGAATCCCCATTTCGACTCTCAATTTGTGTGCATCTTCAAAATTTGGTTTTCACAGGAGTGACATCACCCCATCTGATGAAGGCAAAATCAACACAGTTTGGACATACTGATATTTCCTTCACTTTATCAAAGTTGAACTTTGTAAGTTCTTGAGTTGTGTATTGTTTTATGGTTTTAAACATGCCTATTTAACACCAAAAAGACTATTTGTACTGTCAAAACCAAAATGTTATTACAAAAATATGTTGGTTTGTTCAAAAACACATTCTAAAGCACATGTGAATATGCACAGAGTAAAAAGTTTTCTACTCAACAATGTGTAGCTTCTTCTTTCAATGCTCAATAGCAGTTTTTGGAAGTTGGTGTTCACAGTGACAATGGGGGTTTTTTACTAAAGGCAAATCCACTTTGCACTACAAGTGCACTTTCAATGCAGTTTCAAGTGCACTTTTGCAGTGTACTTGGAGTGCAAAGTGGATTTTCATTTAGTAAATAACTCCGTCAGTGCTTTTTTTTTTTTTCAAGTATAAGTTTTATTCAACTCCAATCAAGGGCGAGGGCCCCATTACATACAAGCAAAGACAGTTGCCGATTCGGCCATTTCAAGTTAACAAAGCTCAGAACGATAAATGGTCATATCAGTTACATTTAGAGTGTGATTGTTGGCTCGTACATACAACTTTTAGTTCAACATATAATAGGTGAGCTCACGTCCAGATTCAGGTAGTATATTCGGGGTGAACCTCGCCAACCTTTTCCAATTTACAACCATATAGAGGGAAGAAAGAGGGAAGTGAGGGGAATCAAGGGGGGGGGGGGTAAAGGGGGAGAGAGAAAAAAAAAAAAAAAAAAGGGGGGGGGGGGATGGGGGGGGAGAAAAAACAGGGAAGGGGGCGTGGGAGACACGGCGGCGACGCTCTCGGCATGTTATATCTAATCTAGCCTCCGAGGAGGTCAAAGAAAGAGGGGAGAGTTAGTTACTAAGCAGTTGTTGACCTTCATCTGAAAAAATGAAGACATTCCAGATATCCCACGTACGTTTGAATGTCTCTTGTTTTTGTTGCGCAGAAAGGATCAGATCTTCCATCTGCTTGATCTCTTCGACCTTTCGTATCCACATAGATGCGGATGGGGGATGACTTTGTTTCCAGAGAAGAGGGATACATCTCTTAGCCGCATTTAGGAGGTGTCTGATTAGAGATTTCTTGTAAGCTTTGATGGGTATTGTGGAGAGATGTAGGAGAAAGAATGTAGCTTCGTCTGGGATATCATATTCAGTGAACCTCTGAGTTATTTGCCTGACCTCTTCCCAAAAGTTCCTTAACTGAGGGCACGACCAGAAGATGTGTATTAGTGTTCCCTCCTCCTCTGAACAGCGCCAGCACCGTCCCGAAGAGCCAGGGAAGCATTTCTGAAGTCTAGAGGGGGTCATGTACCATCGCGTAAGTAGTTTGAAATTGGTCTCTTGGATCTTGGTACAGAGTGATGATTTCAGGGAGAGTGTAATAATGCGTTGTCGCTGAGCTGCTGAGAAAAAGAGGTGTAGATCCCTCTCCCAACTGTCTAGATAAGGCAGTTGTGGTGGTGCGTTCGGCTCAGTCAGCATCGAGTATGTTTGAGAGAGGATATGTGTTAGTGGCTCCTCCCCAGTACACAACTCCTCAAAGGATGTGAGAATCCGAGAGAAATTCCGTGGGCTGGGAAGTGAGCGTAGGAAGTGGTGTAATTGTAGTGCTTTCCAGTAAGGAATGCGGTATGGACCTGTCTGATTGGATAAATCTGTTACCGAGGGCCATTTCTCATCCGAGATAAAGTTGGATGCGTGATCATAATTTTGTTCTTTTAGATGGGGGTATTCCCTGGAAAGTAAACCCGGACCAAAGTTAGGGTTGCCTAGTATGGGGTATAGCGGTGAAGTTTTGGTTGTGAGAAGAGATCTAAGGGAGGTTTGGTGACTGTGTCGCAGGGTGGTGCCAATTAAGGGGTGCGATTTTATGCCAGGCGGTAAGATATCATAGCACCACATCGCCCCCTTTAGAGGAATGGGAGATTGAGCTTTTTCAATCTGAACCCAAAGTTTACATGCCCCATTTCTCCTCCAGTCCAGTACTCGACCCAGGTGAGAGGCTAAATAATAGAGTTTGATGTCGGGCAAAGCTAGACCTCCTAGATGTTTAGGGAGTATCATCAATGAACGCCGTAACCGAGGTTTTTTATTTGCCCACACAAAACCGGTGAAAAGTGAGTGGATCTTCTGGAAGAAGGAGGTGGGGATTTGTATAGGTAGTGCTTGGATCAGGTAAATAAATTTTGGCAATATGCTCATTTTCAGAAGATTACACCTCCCAAACCATGAGTGGAAGCCCGGTCTCCATTTCTCTAATAATGTTCTGATCTTAGCTAATAAAGGGGGGAAGTTCAAGTCAAAAGTCCGAGATATGTCAGCCGGGATTCTAGTTCCCAGGTATTTTATGTCGTTCCTGGTCCATTTGAAACGAAAGTTGGATGCTAATTGCTGTGATATTTGGGGGGGTACCTCTATACACATTGCTTCGGATTTCGAGAAATTTATCTTTAAATTAGATAATGAGCCGTATGTATTGAATTCTCGCATGAGGTTTGGGAGGGAGATTCTTGGTTTCGTCAAAGAGAAGAGCAAGTCATCAGCGTATGCAGATATTTTGCATTGTAGATCACCAACCTGTAGGCCTGATATGTCAGGATTTAATCTGATTTTACATAAGAAGGGTTCTAGGGATAGTGCAAATAGTAGGGGGGAAAGAGGGCATCCCTGCCTTGTGCCATTTCTGATGGGAAAGGGGTCGGAAAGTACACCATTGGCCTTCACCTGTGCAGATGGGTTGGAGTAAATACTCTCTATCCACCGCATCATCCTATTGCCCAGACCAATGTGTCGGAGAACAGATAGCATAAAGCTCCAATTTACCCTATCAAAAGCCTTTTCGGCGTCTGTGCTAACTAGTATACATGGGATCTTCTCGGAGGTTGCTACTTGGATTAAGTTGAGAACTTTAATGGTATTATCTCTCGCCTCTCTAGAGGGTATGAAGCCAACTTGATCCATGTGGATAAGGGACTGGAGATGTTGGGCTAGTCTAGTAGCTATTATTTTGGAAAAAATCTTAAGGTCTAAGTTTAAGAGTGAGATGGGTCTGTAGCTGCCGCAGGAACCCGGGTCTTTCCCTTCCTTGTGGATTAAGGAAATATGGGCTTTGAGGGTTTCTCCAGGAAAGTTTGAGTTTGCCCCGAGGGCGTTGAAGAATGTTACCATTCGTGGGCCTAATGTTGGTAGTAGGGTCTTATAATACTGGGCGGTAAACCCATCAGGACCTGGGGCTTTCCCTATCTTCATAGATTTGATTGCTAGCTGTAATTCCTCTAGTGATATGGGCTCATCTAATACAGTTTGGGATTCTAGTGGGAGAGAGGGGAGGCATGAGTCAGATATGTACTGGTCAATAACGTCTTGGGAAGGGGAAGGGTTTGCTAGGTTATAGAGTCCCGAGTAAAAGTCTGCGAATCCTTTCGTAATTTGCGTCGGTAGATTAGCTTTCTGTCCGTTGGGGGTGGTTATTTGGGGGATGTATGCAATGGATTTGATTTCCTGAACGGACCTGGCCAAGAGTCTTCCACATTTGTCACCCGATTCATAAGACAGCCTGCGAGAGAATTGTAAGGCAGCCTTAGCTTTATAGTGCAGTAGATCTGTGATTTGTGATCTCAGGGACCTCAGTTTCCTCTCCAACTCCTGAGTGGGGGAGTGTTTATGTTGTGCTTCAACCTTGGTCAGATCCGCTAGGAGTCTGGTTAGCTGTTCGTTTCTCTTTCTCTTAATGGACGCCCCATGTTTAATAAGGACTCCTCGGAGGACGCATTTATGAGCCTCCCACAGTATACCCGGGTCACAGTCTTGTGTGTCATTCTCACTGAAGTACAAGTTTAGTTCTTTGGTTACGTCTGCTCCGTCAGTGCTTTTTAATTTGCCACAATCAGGCCATTTTCGTGACTCACTAAAATTAATTCATGGTGCTGAAAATGATGAATATTTTTATCAGTAATGCATTGCCGAAGAAGAGATTGTCACCTCATGTATCAAATAAATTACGTTTGCACTATTGAAGAAAATGGGCAAAAAGAAAATCACATTGGATAACCTAGGAGACAGCTAAAAGAAACACAAGCAGTAAATCAAAGGAAATCTTATTTCAGTTTAACTAAAAAATTTTATTTAAAAAATGTTTATTAAACATTTTCTGGCATATCAATGCCCCCCCTACCCGCAAAGTACTCCATATATTTGATACGGACCTTGCGGGCGCTTGGGGGGGGCAAGCCAGGATGGCCAGCTTTAAGCGCCGTCAGGGTTTCTTCTTGAAGTCGGGCCTCAGGCCCAACTGTGGCCACATAGTTCATTGAATTTCTCCTTAAATAGTTGTGGAGAATGCAGCATGCAAGGATTATATGGTTAAGTTTATATTCCGCCATGTTGATTGCCGTAAGGAATAGCCGGAACCGGCTGGCATTATCCTGAAAGCGTTCTCCACCACTCTTCTGGGTGGCCAGCTGGTAGTTAAAAACCCTTTGGTCATATGTCGCCAACATCACAATACTATTAAACCCCTTATATGGGTCCAATGGTCATAAAGAAGAAACGAATAACAAATTACTGAAAACTAATATAACTGTGTATAAAAAAGATATACACAAAATGGGGTATGTTAGGTGTGACAGGTCACTGGAGCGGGTGTTTTCCACCCATATTTTTGTCAAACAGTGAATTACATATGACCTGGCACACTCACTTAACACACATGTCGACCTCCATCCCTAAATGAGTTTATAGAAAAGGAGAGATAGTTGGGACTGTGAGGCCTGCCATGTCAAATAAGAACAAGAAAGATTTCTCAAGATTCTTGAGAAAACCATTGTATCAAATAAATAGGGAGTCACATGACTTACAATAAAATATGCTGCTCATAGCATGCAATACAATTGAAAATTAGATATGATGAATGTACATGATGAAATAAATGAGGGAAAATATATAATAAGAACAGGTATCTCTTGGCATCTAGTGGCACTCAACGTGTTTCTTGGCATTTCAGCTATTCATCAGGAGTGTAATGATGTAATAAATATTAGTTATTGATGATGCCCCCAAAATGAGGGGGGTAAAAGGATTTATATCCCAACAAAATAAGGACAGGTAAAGACTTACTGCATAGCCTCAAGGCTAGGTACAGTGTCTGCATAGGAAAGTGGGGATATCGGGCATGGTGTCTCCCCTGGGGCTGAGATGGGGAGACCCTCCAGGGACCGAGAACAGGACCCAAAGGACAGCAGGGCGGTCATAGCATGATCCAATGTAGTATGACGTGCATAGTGTCCTATAAGGGATGTGTCAAAATAAATTAATTAATGAAGATGTTAAATGGTGTGAAAAAAATATCTACATGAGGGGACTACATGAGGGGGTGAATATATAATTAAACCCATAAAAAGGGAAACATACCAAAAAGTGATGACTGAACTCCCGATGCATTATGTGGATAGGGGAATGAATTAACCCTGTTGTTGACCTGTAAGTGGTATGTGTGGACCCGCTCGAATCTTCCATGTGGTTGAAACAAGCAAATGAACCACCGTAGTCCCAGCCTGGCCTGTACTGGCCGATGGCTCAGTGGGCCGGTTGACACTACCGAGATCTGTGTCGTGGATGTCAAAATTACGCTCCGCTCCTGCACCCAGCCGGCACACAAGTCAACGACTTCACTTCCCCTACTAAGGTTACAGGCAGCCTTGTCCCGGCGGTATGATGTCACTCATGGCCGGAGGCGGCCTGGGGACATGGGAGGAGCCAGCGCCGCCGAGGAGGAACCAGCAAATTCTTTGCAAGTCCAGACAGCAGCACAGACAGGGACAAAGTCACTAATCAGTGTGTATTCAAGTAAGCAAGCACTAAATAAGCTAAGCTGATGCCATAAGGGATGCAGGCTTGCATGATTAATAATAAACTGAGTCTGTTACTGTCTATCTCTTTCTGTAACATGCAGCATGGTGGGGGGAGGGGTAAATGTACTAAATGTAAATGTAAGCGGTAACTGATGATTAATTTAATGCCACTGGTCACGGAAACTGATGAATAATTTAATGCCACTGGTCACGGTAAATGATTAATAATTTAATGCCACTGGTCATGGTAAATGATGAATGAATTTACTGCCACTGGTCATGGTAACTTTTTTTTTTGCGCAATTGCATATAGTTTATATACTGTTTTTGTGTGTGTGTTTGCAAAATTAAAGTGGGCCGATCTGGATGAAGTCCAGGGCCAAATTTTTGTCTCAGTCCAGCCCTGGTCCCAGGCCGCTGTATAGTCCCGGCCCAAGGAGGGGCCCGTCATGCTTGATTGGCCAGGCTACACGAGAGAGGCAAGGAGAGAAATCCCAACTGCATACGGCGGGTCCATCAGCAGTGGGTCCTCGCCCATCTCGTTGGCGGCCATGGATATAGGAAGGAACGTCAAACAATGTCAACGATGCCGCGATCGCAGCGTCAGTGCATGACTTCGATGTGTGGGAGGCCGGGCCCCGCCCCCACCATTAGGTGAGGAGGAGGAACGGGCTGCTTCACATTGCAACCCCAGAGGTAGAAAAGACACCCGGCCCCCACCAAACCCATGCTGGGCCAGACCAGAAATTGGGAAATGATTTGGGAGAGATAATTCATTTTATTTTTTATTTGATACAATGGTTTTCTCAAGAATTTGATATGAATTTTAGATTGTAACAATAAATCATGTATTGTAATTTCATTTATGCGTTGATCTTGTTCTTATTTGACATGGCAGGCCTCACTCAAAGTCCCAACTATCTCTCCTTTTCTATAAACTTATTTAGGGATGGAGGTCGCCATGTGTGCATCCAGTTCACTGTTTTGACTATATTATATACTGTACACTGCACTATATACCCTGCACTGTATTATATATACACTACACCCTATACTATGAACTGCAGTATACAGTATATACACTATACGGACTGCACTATATACTCTGCAGAAAAACTGGGCCTTGGGTGTTGGTGGTGCCAGAACACTAACCCCTTACAGTTAGTCTTGTTTGGGCTCAGGAACAGGCCCTGCTGTTAAATATTATTTAAAAAATCGTAATTACATGCCAACAGGGGTAGAAAAACTGGGCCTTCAGTGTTGGTGGTACACTAAATCAAAAATATTATTGGAAGCTAGCATCATCAGGATTCAGGAGGAATAGAATAGGCAGTCTTCAAGGCATCCCAGATCCATAGCACATTCAATCAGTTACATCAGCATCAGGGGCTTGATAGCAGCTGATCCAGGACTGATTCATTTTTATAAATGTGAGCCTATCAATGGAGTCTGTGGACAGGCGCACTCTTTGATCTGTTACAAACTCACCAACAGCACACTCGATGCAGGGCAGGCCAGTAACTCGATTGCATACTGAGCAAGTTCTGGCCAGTGGTCCATCCTCAAGACCCAGTAACCCAGTGGATGCTCTGTTGGAAGGGTCTCCAAGTCTGCTCTTGCCCCTAGATATTCCTGTACCATACGACGATGGTTGCTTGAACCTTGGCGCTGAGGACTGAAAAATTGTTTAAAGGCATCTGTCAGCCGGCCACCTTCTCCACCGCTCTTCCCCTGACCAAGTGGACCCTCAGAAACACGTTATCCACTCCAGCACCAGGAATTGGTAACCTCCCAGGGTCTGGAAACGCATTACACAAACTTTTCTTTATTGAGCACTAACAGCAGTGCGACATCTAAAGTGCTAACATGTTTCGGCCAGAGCCTTCCTCATAGCATACAGATTTACAATAAAATCAAGTTTAAATAGAAAAGATATCAATTTCTCCAGAAATGGAGGTGGTACAATTCAATTTAAAATCAATTAATTAAAATCATGTGAAGTTAGTAGAAAGAGGGGAGGAAAAATGGAAACACAGACTGAAAACTCTAGGGAAAAAAATTAACCCATTGTGGAATCAAATTGTATTATTTAAAAACAAATCCACATCCATTCTACTGTTCATTCCACTAGGAAAACAAGTATTCAATCTGTGTATCCACCACAGCTCCCACTGAAGTAAGGTTTGGTCCCCCCCCCCCATCACCTGTTCCAGACCACAAAAAAGAACGAGACTTCAGATTACCACCATGAACTGTTCTACAGGGTTTAGACACATTTGAAATATTTTTTGCATTGCTATTAGGAGTGTCATTGTAGTGTTCTTATATTCTAGTACGTAGATTGCGAATAGTTCATCCAACATACATCACTGTACAAGTACTGCAATCAATTAGGTAGACAATCATCTTTGAATTACAATTTGTAAAACTTTTAACGGGATATGTTCTACCTGTTGAAAAAGAAATAACAGACTTGCTTTTTCTGTGTCTTTTACACTGTTTACAGGTGTTATAACCACAGGTATAGGAGCCCACTGTCCCTAACCATGAAATGGAAGGGGGAGTGGACCGAAATAAAGAGGGGGAAAGCATAGTACCTAAAGTAGGAGCTTTCTTACTAGAAAAATTGCATCCCTGTCTTAAAATATCATACAAAGTTTTGTCTGCATATAAGACAGGGAGGCAGTGTTTAATGATAGAGACAATCTGGTTGTATTGTTGTGAGTAAGTGGTCACAAAGTGAAAACCTCCCCTCCCACAGATCCGTGTCCTCTTACTGGTGGAAGAGGCATTCCCAATCAGATCACCACAAACTCTATTTTCTGCCAATCTTCTGCTTCTATCTATCAAGTGTCCGCTATATCCCCGTTCTCTCAACCTACTGGAAAAAATGTTACATTCTTTGGTAAGAGGTTTTGGTGGGAAAGTTTATTTTTGGTCAAGATGTCAAGACTGGGAGAGGAATCTGGAAATTAAGTAATCTGCTATTGTAAGACCAAGGGATTTTTGATAAGTTTGCTCTGCAATACAAAGTGTGATTGGGAAGGAAGGGGGATTTTGAATCATTTTTCGAGTGGTGTTACTGGCTGAAGGAGCAAATCAATCTCTTCTTTCTTCAAGCAGGTGTAAAGAAGGCAAGCAAAGAGAAACAGGGAGGGCTTGGAGAGCGTAGGTTGAGACTTCTGCTTAAATTAAGGCAGGGGGGCAGGGAGTTAGAAGAGGAGATTGGAAAGCTTCAGGAGGAGATAAAGAAAGCTTGGGTGATGAGAGGGAAGAAGCTAATCTTTCAAGCTAAAGTGAAGGACATGGAGGAAGGGGAGACATGTTTGCTGTTCTTCTTCAAGAAGCTCTTTAGGGGATGCAATGTGATGAAATCGGTGATGGTGCAGGGACAGGAGGTGAATGGTAAGAAGGTGATGGAAACAGTGAATGAGTTTTATATGGATTTGTTTGCAGGTGGACGTGGAATAAGGGGTGAGGAGGTGCGAGAGTATTGCGTGAAAGTGGATGCAAGATTGTCTGAGGAGGATAAGTTTGGTATGTGTGTGGTTGTGTCTGAGGTGGAAGTGAGGCGAGTGATAGATGGGATGAACCAGAATAAGACGCCTGGGAAGGATGGGTTGACTGTTGAGTTCTATTGTAAAGCGTGGAAGGTGATGAAGAATGGAGTGTGTGAGTTGGTGAGGCTGGTGTTTGAAGTGGGAGAGATGCCAAAGTCCTTAAGGGAGGGGGTGATTACCCTCATCTATAAAAAGGGCGACAGGAGAGACATTCGGAATTGGCGGCCAATTACACTGTTGAACGTTGACTACAAGAATGTGGCAAGGTTGATTGCCGATCGAGTCAAGCTTGTGATTGGTGAAGTGATTGGGGAGCAGCAGGTGTGTGTGGTTCCTGGTCGGCGGATTTCCGCCAATCTATCGTTGCTGAGGGTTGTTTTATGCTACGCGTAATCTAACAACTTGCCATGCCTTCTAGAGTCGATTGACCTTGAAAAGGCCTACGACAAAGTCTCCCATCAGATTCTGTTTCAGATTCTGGAGGTCCTAGGGTTTCCGGACCAGCTGATGAATGTTATCAGAGGACTATACAAAAGGTGTCTCAAGTCAGTTTTTGGTCAACGGTACCCTGGCGGGGAGTGATGTCTGGTGTTAGGCAGGGGTGCCCCCTGTCGCCTTTGATGTTCATCTGCGTGATGGAGCCATGTTTGTGCCTGGCAGTGGTGGAAGGAGTGTGAAAGTGTTGGGGCACATGGATGATGTTGTGTTGGTGGCTGGTAGAATGTCTGATGTGTGGCCTGGAAGATTGCAGGTTCTGCAGTGTGTCTGGGATGAGTGAATTGGAGTAAGTGTCAGGTGTGTAGTGTGGGCCGTGAGGTGGAGGTGAATGAGGGACAGAGTCAGAAGGTGGAGAGGATGAAGGGTGCTGGGTGTGTGTTTTGAATGGGGGTTGAGGGGGAGTCGCAGTTTTCAGAAGGTGACTGAGCATGCGGAGGAAAAGTTGTCTATGTGGCGGATGTGTGAATTGTCCTGCACCGGGAAAGTGTTGATCATCAAGTCAGTGATCCTTCCAGTTATGTTGTATGTCTGTAGGGTTGTTTGCTGAAATTCTTGTGCATTTTTTCCATCAAAAGTGTTTTTTTGTGGCCATGCTGTCAATGTTGTGTGTGTATTATTCCTGTCTGACCATGCAAACATGGTTTGGGAGCATGTGCTGACCTACTCTTTGATCTCATTGCTTAATCATGTACACAGAAATGCAGCTTCCAGCAGAACATGGTCACCTGGTCACATGGATTGTGGGATGGTGTTATGTATTGAACAAGTGCCTTTTTTAATATTATGTTGGAATGCTTTGTAAGAATAATGACTGTTAAGTATGTTTCTATAATCTTGCAGATAAAAATGTGATGTGTTGCCATACACTGAAAGTAAAGCTATGTCCACTCTAAGGTTTAGACAAATTTTAGATTGTAAGCTCCTATGAGCAGGGCCCTTAAAATCCAATTGCTAACTGTTTTGCTAAATGTAGTACCATATATCCTGTATATTTTTTTTCTTTTTTTAAGCTAGTAAATGTATATAATTGTTTCTGCTGGCAAAATAAAAGTACATTATTGAGCTTGTTTGTAGTGGTGTTTTTTGTTTTTTTTCTCTTTTCTTTCTTTTAATTAGTTTTGGGGGTGGTGGTTTTGGGGAAGTGCAATATCTTTTTATATCTTATCATTTCTATATGTATTTGTGCACCAAAAAAACTAGTCTCTTCGCCCTGGTTCACATTGATGCTACTTTGAAATCGGGCTACTTCACTTGAAGTAGCCCGATTTCAAAGTAGCAAGGTCAGTGCAATTTCAGGTGCTACTTGATAGACATCTGTGTGGCTTCATACAGATTTCTGCATCAAATGAAAGACCTAGTATCGGAGTACCTCAGTAAGCAGGGTGACTCTGCAGGTACTCAGTAACAATATGTGCCAACGTCCCCAAGAATCAGACTATAGATAGGAAAAACTCTAAGTATGGGACTTTGAGGGCACAATAGTATTAAGCTACAAACTATATATTTAATAGAGGTATTTTATTAGAAAAGTATAAAAGACATTAAACACACATAGATTGTTTAAAAACACTACAAATTCAATATAGATCCTAATGGTAATACACCGTATGGGTCCTATATTGCCAATTTGTATAGCATAGAAAAGGCTATAGACATATACATATATTGCTTAAACCAAATACGGGAGAAATACTTCCCCTGAAAATCAAACAGTAGGCAAGCACATAGCTATAGCAGAGAAGATGCAGCAGGTTTGGTAATCCATGGTGGGGTATTCTCTAGTTGCTCTACATGTTTCGCGTTTCGCAGAACGCTTCCTCAGGAGCTGGAGACTCTAAGATTCAAACAAATGAAAAAAACAACAAAAAAGAAAAGAAAATCAAAAAACATAAATGTGCTAGACACGGTATATATATGGATATCAATATTGAAGATATAATCACTACCAGATAGGATGGCTCGAGGGACTGGCCCTACAAAAGATTGTGGTATCCAACCAGCGCTGGTTGGAGACCACAATCTTTTGCAGGGCCAGTCCCTCGAGCCATCCTATCTGGTAGTGATTATATCTTCAATATTGATATCCATATATATACCGTGTCTAGTACATTTATGTTTTTTGATTTTCTTTTCTTTTTTGTTGTTTTTTTCATTTGTTTGAATGTTAGAGTCTCTAGCTCCTGAGGAAGCGTTCTGCGAAACGCGAAACATGTAGAGCAACTAGAGAATACCCCACCGTGGATTACCAAACCTGCTGCATCTTCTCTGCTATAGCTATGTGCTTGCCTACTGTTTGATTTTCAGGGGAAGTATTTCTCCCGTATTTGGTTTAAGCAATATATGTATATGTCTATAGCCTTTTCCATGCTATACAAATTGGCAGGATAGGACCCATACGGTGTATTACCATAAGGATCTATATTGAATTTGTAGTGTTTTTAAACAATCTATGTGTGTTTAATGTCTTTTATACTTTTCTAATAAAATACCTCTATTAAATATATAGTTTGTAGCTTAATACTATTGTGCCCTCAAAGTCCCATACTTAGAGTTTTTCCTATCTATAGTTTCATACAGATTTCTATTGAAGTCACACCTGAAATCAGCAAAAGTAGTGCAGGAACTACTTTTGCAAATTGGTGCGGCACCGCAAAGTCGGTGTTGCATTGATTGGAACAGTGCCATTGCCACCAATAGGCTGTGATCTCTCAAATCGCATGACAAATCGCTCCAATGTAAACCTAGGCTTCAGCACACCTGCAAGTAAGTGATAAAGGTGGAATCTTTATATATAACAGCTGTGGAGAATTGCAGGTAATGAATTCAGCTGATGGATAGGCAGTGTTTGAATGTGTCAGCTCTGGTTCACATTGGTGGGATTTGACATGTCAAATCAGTGTCAATTGGTGCAACTTTTTAGTGTGATTTGTATATATCAGTGCAGAAACCTGCACAGATGTCTCTGATATTGCCCCAGCAGTCGGAACGGACATACGGGAATGAAGACTGGTGTGGTATATCAAGTGAACTGTGAAACAACCCACGCATAAATAACAGTGTATAAGATAAAGACAAATTAAGTGAAAATAACTGAAGTATGTGCAACACCTGCCCCCATGAAAAAGTGCAGCGTGTATTCGCTCCTTGGTGAACCAAAATAGATCAGGATCTGGGTGAATCAAAAAAAAAATTTTGGAATGGAAATAAATTCCCAAACGAACTATCAGGAAATCCTTAAAATCATATACTAATCATAATAAACATCAATAGTGCATAAACTAAAAAAAACAGTAGTGTATAAATAAAATTGAAATCTATAATCGCAAATGCACATAAGAAAATTAAAAATTCATCATAAATCTAGAGTCCACAAAATGTCCCATAGAATATAAGTAAATTGTAAATAAAAAGGGCCTGTAGTGCAAAATTCTTCATAAGGTGCAAATCGTGAGTCTTTTTTAAAATTTCAGCAATGATCTTAGTGCCGTGAAGTCCTCCTGTCATCCAAACGCCCCCCAATGTGCCCTCACTCACCGAAGGGGGACACCCCTGCAGGGGTATCAGGCCTGTCAGCTGTATCCCGCAGCTATGGTCCTTGGTAGAGGCTCCTATTCGGATCTCCACTCTCGGTGTCCGGGCTGGCTCCAATCAATCTCCGCAGGCACATCGGTATGTCTAAAAATCATCACTCTTCCATCACATTGGGTAACAGACGATGCTGGAAAATAGGCATCAACACCAATCTCAGATGTTCACTCTGAATGGATTTCACCATATGGTTAATTGCAGACCAGGATTTAACCATACGGTGAAATCCATTCAGAGTGAACATCTGAGATTGGTGTTGATGCCTATTTTCCAGCATCGTCTGTTACCCAATGTGATGGAAGAGTGATGATTTTTAGACATACCGATGTGCCTGCGGAGATTGATTGGAGCCAGCCCGGACACCGAGAGTGGAGATCCGAATAGGAGCCTCTACCAAGGACCATAGCTGCGGGATACAGCTGACAGGCCTGATACCCCTGCAGGGGTGTCCCCCTTCGGTGAGTGAGGGCACATTGGGGGGCGTTTGGATGACAGGAGGACTTCACGGCACTAAGATCATTGCTGAAATTTTAAAAAAGACTCACGATTTGCACCTTATGAAGAATTTTGCACTACAGGCCCTTTTTATTTACAATTTACTTATATTCTATGGGACATTTTGTGGACTCTAGATTTATGATGAATTTTTAATTTTCTTATGTGCATTTGCGATTATAGATTTCAATTTTATTTATACACTACTGGTTTTTTTAGTTTATGCACTATTGATGTTTATTATGATTAGTATATGATTTTAAGGATTTCCTGATAGTTCGTTTGGGAATTTATTTCCATTCCAAAATTTTTTTTTTTTGATTCACCCAGATCCTGATCTATTTTGGTTCACCAAGGAGCGAATACACGCTGCACTTTTTCATGGGGGCAGGTGTTGCACATACTTCAGTTATTTTCACTTAATTTGTCTTTATCTTATACACTGTTATTTATGCGTGGGTTGTTTCACAGTTCACTTGATATACCACACCAGTCTTTTTGATTTTAGTGGAACAGCGCCAATCACCCCTGTTTTTTGACTCTAATCTTTTTGGAATTGCACATTGGTGCGATTCTGTGCTGGGGGGCTGCAGTTCCTTGTTTACCTAAGCGCGGAGCTATTGGTTTTACATACGGGAATGAAATTGTGTGAACGATTTCCTCCTGCTGTCAGTGTGAACCAGGGTTCAAACTGGGCCTTTTGTCTTTGTAATTCACTTGCAGGGGCACCTATCAAACTTCCTTAAGTTTACCTTCAAATATCATATGTAGAAATACAGATTTGCATATCTGCAAATAAACGAAAATAAAAAATACTAATCGTGGTTGCGATCAAAAGAGCAGGGTTTCACCTTCTGACCCGGAAATGAGTCATTGTATGCGCCCAGAGGTTCCTGTGCTGGTCAGGATCTCCATCTAGGTGGACATGGATATATCTAAGTCCTTTTATATATATAAATATTGGTACTACATTGGCTTTTCTCCAAGCAGCTGGTACCATTCCAGTCAGTAGACTGTTCATTTAAATTAGGAACAAGGTCTGGCAATTACTTGACTGAGTTTCTTAAGGACCCTCGAGTGCAAGCCATTCTGGTCCCAGTGACTTATTAATGTTAAGTTTTTCAAATCTATTCCTAGTTCTATCCTCTGTTAGCCATGAGGGAGCTTTCTGTGACATGTCATGAGGATAAACCTTTCAGTTTTGGTTACTGAAGCCCCCGTTTCCCTCGTGAAGACTGAGGAGAAAAATAAATTCAATACCTTCGCCATCTCTCTATACTTTGTAACCAGATTCCCCTCATCATTCTTTATGGGGCCCATATGATCTGACCTCCCTCTTTTACTATTTATATACTTAAAGAATTTCTTGGGATTTTTTTTACTCTCCTCCACTATGTGCTTTTCATGTTCCATCCTTTGATGATTTCACCCTTACATTTCTGCACACTTTGTAAAGTTGGAATGCTGATGATGAGTTTTGTTGTCACTAGCCACCGGAAGACTCCAGCCTCTGAGTGAAATGCATTAGGTATGGGGACTTTCCGGTGATGTAATTTCCTGGATTTTGGAAGCTTAGAGATAAGACTAATGCCCTGTACACACGATAGTATTTTCCGACAACAAAACCGTGGATTTTTTTCCGAAGGATGTTGGCTCAAACTTGTTTTGCATACACACGGTCACAAAAAAGTTGTGGAAAATTCCGAACGTCGAGAACGCGGTGACGTACAACACGTACGACGAGCAGAGAAAAATGAAGTTCAATAGCCAGGGCGGCTCTTCTGCTTGATTCCGAGCATGCGCGGACTTTTGTGCGTGGGAATTGTGTACACACGCTCGGAATTTCCGACAAGTTTTGTTGTCGGAAAATTTGAGAACCTGCTCTCAAACATTTGTTGGCGGAAATTCCGACAATAAATGTTCTATAGAGCATACACACGATCAGACTTTCTGACAGCAAGCTCACATCCAACATTTGTTGTCGGAAAATCCTATTGTGTGTACAGGGCATAATACTCCACTAGCATGTGGTAGTGACAGAAGCAGTCCTTGATGCAGAGGCCAGGTTGTCCAGGACAGATAGGACAAAAAGAGGGTGTTGCGTCTTATTGTACAATGTTTTATTTGCTTGTCTTGACAGACTAACATGTGAGTGGATACTATTTTTAAAACTTTTTTAAAAGGTCTAACAAAAAAAACTTTTTTTCCTCAAGGTGTTATATATGCTAAACCTTATGCAATGCAACTTTGATATTTTCTCTAAGGTTATCATTTCTGTTGTTCTGCTTGACAGATACTCTATTCTCCATTTGTCGCGAGTTTAAGAATAATATAAGTAAACACTATTGTTATATAATTCTAGTTTTAATGGTCCCTACTATAGTGAATATCGCTATCATATCAGATCAATCTCTATCTATGATTATTACAATGGGTCTAAAAGTATTATCGCAAAATGTTCAAGGTTTTAATTCACCCAGTAAATGTAAAAAAAGGATTCCGTAACTATAAAAGATTAGGAGCGGATAATATTTTACTGCAGGAAACCCACTTCGCCACCAATAATCACCCACAATATTTTGACCAATTTTAATAGCCAACATTATTGTACAGATTATATTTCCAAGACCCGTGGTACTGCCATATTCATAAGGAGATCACTAGTCATGGCAATACTCAACATATAAAAGGACCCAGAGATTCATGATTCTTAAAGGTTGCCAAATCACTATTGCTTCAATTTATGCCCCAAATGAGGCACAATCTACATTAAAAAAAAAAAATTGATATTCTTGACACATATCATTCCCCCCACCTAATAGTAGAGGGAGACTTTAATTTAGCAGCACATTCTGTACTTGATAGAAGTAGAGTTTTCCCTTCGTCAAAGGCGTTCCCTAAATCTCTTTCCTGCTCCCTACACAACCTTCAATTAATAGATACATGGAGAGCTCATAATGTTGGCATAAGGGCTTATACTTTTTAGTCTCATCCACATGAAAGCTATGCAAGATTAGACTATATTTTTGGAACCCCAATCCTTTTAGCTAACTCATCTAATTCTGACATCCATACATGCTGTTGGTCTCACCATCACATTGTTTCTTTCACTTCCTCTTACATAGGCATGCCCCCTACTCCATATAAATGGAGTATTAATGACTCTCTATTAACAGACCCTACCATTACCCAAAAATTTTCAACACAATTAGCAGATTATTTTACTCATAATATAACTACAGACATACCTTCTATCATTTTATGGACAGCACATAAGTCAGTTATGAGAGGTCACCTAAATATTACCACCCAGCCAAAAATAAATCAAATTTAATTGATATTACAAACATTACAAAATAATATTACAAATAACTATATTACAAACATTTCCAGTCCCCATCTCCAGGTTTATATAATCAAATCCAAGATAAAAGAAGAGCCCTTCACACACTGTTAAAAAACAAAAGGAGAGGAGCGCCGCTAAGTAGGTTGATTTATTAACAATTGACAAATAAAAGTATCCACTTACATACATGTAAATACTGTATGTGCAGCAAGAGGGTACATTCCAAAGTGGGAAGGTAAGAGGACAATCATCGATTCCCAGGGACGCCCCAAGCCTATGCTGCAATCTGACGGGAAGCCAGGACGGAACATAGTCTGTCTGCGCAGAGGAGCGGAGCAGCAACCCAGGAAGCGGCTGGTGATGTATAGTGTGAGTGTTTCTCAGTCGGCAGATGCCTGCTATAAATAGCTCCTTGCTTCTCCCCTACCTTAGACTTGAAAAAGGAGCGTGCATGTGCCGTACAGACCTTGCGCAAGCTCGGAAACGCGTTGTGTTCTTCCCCACCACTATACATCACCAGCCGCTTCCTGGGTTGCTGCTCCGCTCCTCTGAGCTTCCCGTCAGATTGCGGCATAGGCTTGGGGTGTCCCTGGGAATCGATGATTGTCCTCTTACCTTCCCACTTTGGAATGTACCCTCTTGCTGCACATACCGTATTTACATGTAAGTGGATACTTTTATTTGTCAATTGTTAATAAATCAACCTACTTAGCGGCGCTCCTCTCCTTTTGTTTTTTGTGCTTGATGGATCTGAGCTGACTTTACTCCAGAGAAGAGCTGCCCTTCGTGAACTTTGGATACAGTGTCCCACAAGATAAATTTCATATCCGGTGTCTTCCACATTCCTTATTTATTCCTTATGGTTTTTTCCCTGAACTATGGACTGCTTCCCAGCACCTGTCAATGTCGATTAACATCTCTCATGCTACACCGGTATTGATTCAGCATATGACTTTTTTATGACTTTTTAATTATTTTTTTATTTTAATTGCTTCACTGCCTCTGGAGCGCCAGTTTATCTTGCTTCACACACTGTTGTCTACTGACACAGAAAAGGCCTTGAGATGGTCCAAGCAAAATTCCTATTATATAAAAAATATATGCAAAGAAAGAAGGTTCCCCTAAGTGGATTTTTCCGGCACTTGCACAAAAGTTGTATAAAGTGGAAGAGTGCAAACTCATATAAAGAATAAAACAGTATTTTTATTTATTCAAAGATTCTCATATATTAAAAACATTGCGAACATTGCAAACAATGAAAACAAATTGTATAATGAACATAATTCAGAGGAATTTTTTATCTGTTTCTATTAAAAAATAACACTTGTATGATGGGACTCTTTTCAAGCCCAATGCGTTTCGGGGTACATTCTATTTCAGTCCTTCTTCAGGGGCATAATTGAAAAGAGGAGTTCATCTAAATTAATTAAAGAGATGTAATTGATAAGTTGCCATATACATCTATATGCAAGTATCCATTTATAGGTTAAATGATCCATTGATCACCTACCTGTTGTGTTATCGTTGGTTTCTATAAAGCAAATAGTAAAAACTACAAAGAGAAGCAAGGGATGCTTGAAAATAGGATGTCGGTTGACTATTATTTGTAGGTGCGAGATGCTGTTCTCTGGGTACTCTGTCGATTGTACAATGGTTCCCCAAAAAGGGGTATATAAAGTTTCACCTACCCCTGCCCTTCCCGGATGCGTGCAAGCCAAAGCGGTGTACTGGAGCAAAGAGGGACAATCCTATAAGTGGAATAAAAATCCAAACAGTTTAAATGAATAATAAAGTCCTGTTTGATATTGATATTAGCAATAAGGATAATTAGTGACTAGGATAATAAAAAATAGTTAATATGTATTATTGGTCATATTGGTGGTTCCAAAACAGGATCCGCCATGAAGTCCGCTTATTATGGATTTTAAACAGTTCTGGTATGTCATTCTAGATGGGAATACATATAAAATTCACAGGAGTTGTGTGTATCTGGCAACCTCCCATAGTGTTTATTAATATAAATTATTTTAGCATAATGCCATTGACAATATAGTGCTATTACTATACTTGAAACTTGAAACACAGAGTATAAATAATATTAAAGGATCTGAATGGAAGGTTCCAGGTCTCCTGTAAGGATGACTCTGATATTAAACTAGTAGTACATAACTATAACATACTTCCAAGCATGGGCAATAATTAGGTTCAGAGGGCAACAGAAACATGATAGCAAACGGAGAAATATTTTCACAAGTAATAATAAATTTAGGGGATAGAGGGATAGATCCGAAGTTTCAGTGACTAGGGAGAATAAATCAATACCTTAGTTCAGGAAGTACTCATACTTGGCCAGCCACGCATCCCAGCATCAGGCAGGTATGACGCCTGGGCTGGGAATGAGTGGAGCTAGTTTATATGTAGGGCGAGTCCCAATCAGCTGGCGCAATTATCGCGCTCAGCTGAGTGGTGACACTCGTCAGCTGGAAAGCCTCCATACTGCTCCCTGAGACGGGGATGCGTGGCGCCGCCCCTACCGCGCATGCACAAGCGCAGTTACGTTGGAGCGGCGTCACGCACACCCGTCCCACCGGCACGGAATGCCTCAATGGCAATATGAAGGTGGTGGGCGTGGATGTTGTGTCGCCCTGGTAACCTCCTAGAACGCCACCCAGATAGGAGCTCTGGGCGGCTTTCCGTGCCGGGCAACCGCTAAAAGCAGACGCACCCTGAGAGGGCCAGAGAAAAGCGAACAGGCGAGAAGTGTTAACATTTAAAGAAATTGTTAAAGATATTATAAAGATTGCAACACTGAAAAAAACGAAATGTACAGTATAAATTGTAAATGATATATAAGAGAGGGTAAGCAAAGAACAGCAGGCATATTTAGGATAGCATATAATTGGAAGTCATTATATACTCACAAATGCTTTGTGTGGATGGTTACTTTTGAATGGGCAAAAGACTGGTTCATTATATATATCTCTCAGGGACTATGAGGTAACATACGTAACACAAACTGTTATAGGTACATGGCAATATTTTTTATCAGCAGAATATGTAACATTTTACATTTGGCTTCATAGTATACATTATAGCCAGCTACAATTGTAATTACGTTTGTTGGTTGCATCAACTCATATCAACGAACATGCTCATATACTCATATTAATGCTGACATATATAAACTTAATAGTCTCAGTAAGTACAAAGCAAGTAGAAATTCTTGATTGACATTTTATATATCAATAGAAGACTAATAAATCAGTATTTACTTTTGTTAGCTGCAGCAGCACAACTTGATAGACATTCATATGGAATTTGGCAAGCTGGAGATATTGCCACAGTGATACTGTTAAGTTATCTGCATGAGTACACACCTGTCCCCATGTCTTTTTATTTCTATGTGTTGTAGAGTCACTCAGACATATGCTGAGAAATAATTATCTGGGATACGGAAAGTGAGGAAGAGGGAGGACCTACTTGTCAGGTACATTCAAGCCCCCAAAGGGGGCAGCCAAGACATAATTTCTTATCAGATGTATGAACAGTCTTACACCAAAGGAAAACATTGTATAGGAGTCTAGACTGCCTCTGTACCATAAATTCAGAGCGATTTATGGTACAGAGGTCATGTGTGTACTGGATCAGACATCTCAAGAGTTTACAGCATTTATACCAAGTACACATTATTTCATGGTATTTAGACATAATTGAAGATAAGAAGTAGGTACAAATAGAGAACGGATAGTACTCCCTTAATGCTGCTAATGGATATAGAAGGTCTCATGGTTTAGTATATCAGTATTTTACTTCTCCATTCCACCGGAGTTGAAACCCTCGAGGAATGGTTTAAAACAAATAGCATCATTGAGGCCTGGGGGCGAGGTAGCCTTTAATAAGTAAATCCATTTCAGTTCTCTCTGGAGTAAAGTTTTGTTCCAGTCGCCCCCTCTAGGGCTTGGGTGCACCCGATCTAGAATTAGGAACTTAATTCTAGGAAATTTGCCCCCATGTACTAAAGAGACATGGCGGCCTAGAGGGAGATCAGGATCAGATGTTTGCATGGACACAATATGTCTGTATGCTTTATACAGGTTTTGGTTCCGAAAAGGGGAAACACCCTCAAAATAGGCACCTCATCCCAGACAAAAGTTACATAAGTGGAAAAGAAAGGAAAGGGATTTTTACGGTGCAATTTATTCAAAAATAGAAAAAAGGCTATATGTTTTTTTCACTTTTGTTAAAAAACAGTTTTATTGTTTACATTAAAAAATAGATACATATATCAATAGTTTGTGACAACACAATTAAAACAGCGTGGTCAACAATGGGGGGCAACACACAGGATATACGCTACGAATTCACAGATAGTCGTTATTGCATACTAGCCCGACATGTTTCGCATTAGTCGCTTTATCAAGGGGTATGCAATTAAGTAGCGAGTCATCCAACACTTTTAATTATTCTACAAAAGAAAGAGAGGGGTTTTACATACAGGAAAATTATTTTGCAATAATAGTACAACATAAAGTACAACTAAAGAATGTGTTATCACTCCGAAGCACCCATAAAGGCTTACCCCCAAAATAATTGACCCTAGGTGGACTCGTCAGAGCCAGTATATGCAGACGCAGCCGAGCAGGATAGCAAGGGAGGCTAATAATGCAACCACAGGGAGCAGTAAGGAGAAGCTGTTATACAAATAAAGAGGATATTCAATGTTGAGGGGATAAGTATTATTGTATAAAGGGTTAACTAGATTTGTGGAAGGCACAGAGTCAAAATAAGTATCACTTACATCCAGAAGTTATTATAGGTTGTGTCTGCGATCCGGGGAATGCAGTTAAACGCCAAAAGTGGCAATAGCCGGAGATAGGTGGATGTGGTATACGTTTGGCAATGGGAAGCAGAGCCTAAACACAATTTGCACAAGAAGGTGGTTAAAATTTGAAGTTAAAGCTATGCTCCATACAAGATATATATTAAAAGATGATGTTGTCAATCAACATCATAGTGAAAGTATATACAAAGTATAAAGTTTTCAGTTAATTTTAAAAGAAAAAAGAGAGTATTAGCCTCCCTTGCTATCCTGCTCGGCTGCGTCTGCATATACTGGCTCTGACGAGTCCACCTAGGGTCAATTATTTTGGGGGTAAGCCTTTATGGGTGCTTCGGAGTGATAACACATTCTTTAGTTGTACTTTATGTTGTACTATTATTGCAAAATAATTTTCCTGTATGTAAAACCCCTCTCTTTCTTTTGTAGAATAATTAAAAGTGTTGGATGACTCGCTACTTAATTGCATACCCCTTGATAAAGCGACTAATGCGAAACATGTCGGGCTAGTATGCAATAACGACTATCTGTGAATTCGTAGCGTATATCCTGTGTGTTGCCCCCCCATTGTTGACCACGCTGTTTTAATTGTGTTGTCACAAACTATTGATATATGTATCTATTTTTTAATGTAAACAATAAAACTGTTTTTTAACAAAAGTGAAAAAAACATATAGCCTTTTTTCTATTTTTTAATAAATTGCACCGTAAAAATCCCTTTCCTTTCTTTTCCACTTATGTCTGTATGCTCTTTTCCAAAATTCTAATTTGTTTTTTCCTATATAAAAGCAACCGCAGTTGCACTGGAGTAGATAAACCACTCCAGTGGTTCAGCAGTTAGTAAAATGTTTTGGATAGAATTTTTTCCCATTCGGGAGGACGGGGTTCTTTTGTGTCAGCATGTATCTGCAGTAACGACAGGAGCCACATGCAAATGTTCCTTTGTATTTGCAGTGTACTTTTGTTGACTCATTTTTAAACTCACTGTTTACTATTTTGTCGCCAATAGATGTGGCTCTCGTAAATGTAAACTGAGGTTTATTTGGTACTAGGTGGCCTAAGGATGGGTCAAGGGTCAACAAGTGCCAGTATTTTTCAACTATTCTTCTGATTTGACGATGTTGTTGGTTGTATGTTGTTATAATACGAAGTGAGGCATGCCAAGGCTCAGAAATAAAAATCTATCGCCCATCACTCTACAAAATAGAAGAGACTTGCGCCCTCTCTATCTATCGATCTATTACGCACAAACAGAATTCAGTACCGCTGGAAATTCCCTTTTTGCCTCTCAGCATCAGCACAAGGGCGAACAGCTAACCTGAGAGTGCCTGAAGATCTCACCACATTCTGTGAAATTCTGAATATACCTTGCATTGAACTGCCTGACTGGTACCGCTCTCTCAGACCTCCCCAACTCAGAAGGTCCAGCTCCATGGATGCCATCCCAGTCCGCGATGAGTTCCATATAAGAAGGCGCAGATCCAACTCTCCCAGGACCAACACGCCAACAGGACCCAGGAATCCCGCAGACAACAGCCCCACAGCTTCTCCTGCCCACAGACGACCCCGCCACGGGGGTCCTGAATAATGGGGTAACCCACCCCCATCTCCTATCGATCACCTGAAGCCCTTTCACCCGCTACCCTATAAAGGTCTATGCAAGACAGACGTCAATCAAAACTGCGACTACTCAAATACTTACAGACGGATCTCCTACAAGCCAGAAGCAAGATGTTTTGACTCAAAGGATCAACACAATTCCTCTCCCTCACTCAGTTCCTGACGAATGCTTACCACTTAGATCCACAGACTGGCCTACCTTACGAAAACGTCCTCCACCCCTCTACCTCTCTTCTTCTTGCTCGTCTTCTCACACCGCAAATTCAACGCAAGATCTACGAACCCATCACTACGCCCAGTCCCTCCCATCTGACTCATCTAACAGTGCCTTATACTATGCAGACAGACTTCAAGCAACGGAACATTGGTCACGCAAGTATAACATGAACATGCATGAAGATGACTAATATTGGAGACCGCTATATAGCTCCCCAAATAAAAACACCCTCTTTACTCCCTTTCCACCTCCCCATCCTGTCGCCCCCCTTATTTAACTCCCAAATAGGCTTGCTTGAACTTCCCTGGGCAAGTATCACTCCTTGCCGTGAAAGACACAAGTCGTACTTCCAGGACAGAATCCCCTTATTCTAACTTGCACTCCTTTGAAAAAGGACCGGCTCTCACACTTATTTGTTACTAATGTAGACTCCTCTCTGGAGGGGTGATTCCACACAGAACCTAAGCTACACCCTTAACTCCACCCAATCTCTACATATCCAACCCCAATTAATGTCCCCCCAACACAAAGAGCTGATCTTTATATGCTCAGATTCCCCCCTCACCTTATCAAGCAACTATCCAACTGGTTAACGGGTATCTAAGCCTTGACATCCACTAAGATGGCAAACAAGATATACCCTGCATACCCCAATGACCCCCGTAAAAGCGTCAATCTGTGTGGACTCGCCCACCTTGTATGTGTATTGACGTAGAAAGTTATCCTGTTATCTTCAGTTGAGTTACAACCCAAAGGAGGCTAATAACCCCGCATATTTTCAAGCAGCCATACAAAAAAAAAAAAAAAGTATCCATGAAGAATGCTGAATCTCTGGAAAAATTATGAAAACGTCCCTGCTACCAGTACGTATCTAAATACAAAACTCAACTACCGTATGGTTGCTCCTGTGTAGCGAGAGAAGTCCATTTGTTTAAAACAGATAAAATAAAATGGTACCATTATTGTTTCTGTTATTACACGAATATTCATTATATAAGACCTAAAAAGTATGTTGAAACTCGATAGATCCCTCACCAACTAAATGGCTGACCCCTTTTGGGGCCGGCCTGAGGCCTGGTAACATAACATGTAATGCTATGTCATTTTATTTTATTTTCTTTATTAATATTTCAACACAACAAACAATGTCTATCCTTGGCAACCAAGCAAAAGAACCCGGATGGACCTCCGGCGTGTGTGAGCGACCCCCATGCCCCACCTGGGTAATGGTTTCTACATTATGACCTCTAGACGAACATACACACAGGTGGGTCAAGCTGGCTTACCTTTATGGTGGACTCTCGGGCTACCTGTTCTTATACCGTGTGGGGTTCGGTCGCACAGGTTGGAGGCCTACTCTGAGAGTGAGACGATCATAAATAACGCAAGAGATACATACTAACGATATAAAGTCCAGTTATTGTTATAAGGTAAACTGTATATTTGATTCCTTGCTTGTCTCGCAAAGCATCTGAATGACTCACAGATAGACGTCCCCTCCACACTCCCACAATGGCTAAGGCCGCCTTCCCCTAATTATGCGGATTCAATCTCCTGCCCCAAGAGACCTCATTCGATATTCTGTCTCTTGCAATGACATTACTTTAAACTTAAGATCTCCCTCATTTAATCCACAATCCCCAAGCCTAATACTATAACTTATTGGCTCATTCTTCTTTCTTGACCATCCACACCCCTCTGAGGACCAGAGGATTACACTTTATTTCCAACCCATTACTACCTGCCCCCTTCACCTCTCCGCACAACGGGAACCTATCTTTCCCATTGACCTATACCGGACAACGTACTACCCCATAAGAGGGGTCTCTGAACCCTTCTTTACCTCCGGAACAGCTAGACCTTACATAACTATCTTGTTTTTTCTTCTTTTTTCTCTCTCCCTCTCTCTTTTCTTTTTCCCATCTGCTTCCCCTCCCCTTTCCCTCCTCTGCTTCTCCCTCCTCATTCCTTAGCCACATTCAGTTTTTTCGAGCCCTCCTCTACCTCCCTCACCCCCCCTTCACTGCCCCCTCGGTCTCCGCCACCTCCACTTCGCCACCGCGATCCCTCCCGAACCAACAACATCCCCACGAACCACCCCCCAACACACTGAAAGAGGTCTATTGACTAATCCGACAAAAGACCCCATCCTTTTAAAGCCTTTCCCCCCCCCCTCCAAAAAAACAAACAAACAAAAAAAAAACAGCATGTCACACATAACACCTACCACCAAACACGACACGCTAAAAGTGACATCCCTAAACGTAAAAGGGCTCAATATCCCAGAAAAACGCAGCCAAGTTCTGTCTATGATGCACAAACTAAAATCCAACACAGTCTTCCTCCAGGAAACCCATTTCCGCGCAGATAAGATTCCCAAGCTTACAAATCACTGGTTCCCTCATTCCTACCACTCTACCAACCCACAGGCAAAGACTAAGGGAGTTTCAATCCTGATCTCCAAAAACCTAACCTGGGAACTCACTGATTCGCTTATTGATAAGAAAGGCAGATACATCTTTTTAAAAGGTAAGATACAGGGCCGGCCTGTAACCTTGGCTAATATTTACAGCCCTAATTCTGCACAATCTAGCTTCTTTAGACAGATCTCTCAACTTTTATTAGGCTTCTCTGTTGGTCTAACCGTGCTCGGGGGAGACTTTAATGTAGCCCTGTACCCAATTTTAGACACCTCTTCAGGCACCACATCGCTGCCATACAGAACTCTACGCCAAATCAAACTACAATTGAATGACTTGCTTTTACATGATACCTGGCACACTCTCCATCCAAATGTCAAGGATTACACATTCTTCTCCGCCCCTCATGACAGATATTCCAGAATTGACTACCTATTCCTCTCCCAACCAGACCTTCCATTTCTTTCCCATGCGACAATTGAACCAATGCTCCTATCTGACCACCACCCCATAACAATGACACTGACCTTTCCTGATCATCAGAATGTTTCTAAAATCTGGCGCCTAGATTCTATCCTTTTGACCTCAGAAGGAGATATCGCAGACATTAGACAAGCCATACACAATTTCTTTATCGACAATGACAACGGAGACACATCTCCACTAACACAATGGGAGGCCCACAAATGCGTCTTAAGGGGTAAACTCATTGCCCTTAAAACGTCGCGGAAAAAAGCACATCAAGCCAGTATTTCAAACCTGATTCAGAAGATTAAAACCTTAGAGCTAGCTCACAAACAGACTCAGGCCCAGCAGACATATCAAGAACTCACACAAACCAGAGAACATCTACTCACAGAGCTATCACATAAAACGAAACGTAAATTCATCCTGCAACAGAAATTGTTCTATGAATTTGGAAATAAGAGCGGAAAATACTTAGCCCTAGCCATCTAGAAGAACAAAGCTCGTTCCAACATTTATGCGATCAACGACTCCCAAGGTAGATCGAAAGTCACAGCCCCAGACATAGCTTCCCAATTCGAGGCGTACTATTCTACGCTGTACAACCTCGGCACAACAGCTGACGGCTCATCTAATAACAATGATAGGCGATCCCTTATTAAAAGCTTTCTAAAAGAACATTGTCCTAAACCTATTGACAGAGAAGATGCTCGCCAATTAGAACTCCCCATTTTGGAAGCTGAACTTAAAAATGCAATCAAACAATTAAAAGTCGGGAAGAGTCTTGGCCCAGACGGCTTTACAGCCCTGTATTTTAAAACCTTCATAGAGACACTTACTGGTCCCTTTCTCAGAGCCTTTATCTCCCTGTCCTCCTCCACGCTTCCCTTCCATAGACTCCTCGAAGCTCACATTACAGTCATACCAAAGGAAGGGAAAGACACGACCCTAGTAAACAACTATAGGCCGATTTCCCTACTAAATGTTGACATAAAACTCTTTGCAAAAATCCTAGCCAATCGCTTGCTTCCTCTATTACCATCACTGATAGATAAGGACCAGGTTGGTTTTATTCCAGGCCGGGAGGCAAGGGATAACACCATTAAAGCCATAAATCTCCATCATTGGATGATAACTAATAAACATAAAGGTTTTTTCCTATCATTGGATGCGGAGAAGGCATTTGACAGATTGGCATGGGACTACATGGGGGCAGTGCTGAGACGCCTAGGCCTCCAAAATCGCATGTTCAACTCAATTATGTCTTTATACACGACACCCATGGCCAGAGTTCGGATTAACGGACATCTGTCAGACGCCTTCTCCATAACCAATGGAACGAGGCAAGGTTGCCCACTTTCCCCTATCCTCTTTCTACTAACCCTTGAACCTCTCCTGAATTGCCTCAGGAGAAATGAAAATATTAAAGGAATACCCATAACAGGCCACACTTATAAGTTGGCAGCTTTTGCCGATGACATCCTACTTTCCCTTAGCGAGCCCCACACCTCTATTCCAAACTTATTAAAAGACTTCCACCTCTTCCAGCGTATCTCCAATTTTAAAATAAACTTCACCAAATCACATGCCCTCAATGTCACCATCCCAAAAGAGACTGTTACACAGTGTGAGACTAATTTCCCCTTCCAATGGCGGCACGACGCAATTAAATACCTTGGCATTTACCTTACAACGAACCTATCAGATCTCTTTGCACAAAACTATCTTCCCATTCTCAAAACGATCTCTGCTGATCTCAAAAATTGGAACAAACCTCAGTTTTCCTGGTTCGGACATTATTAAAATGAACATTCTTCCCCGCATCTTATATATTCTACAAGCTATCCCCATTAAACTTCCCCCATCATTCTTCCTGTCCTATAGAAGACTTTGTACAGATTTTCTATGGAAACAAAAACATCCGAGAATCGCATACGATCTCCTAACACGACCTAAGACGAAGGGGGGCATTGGTCTTCCAGATCTGAAAAAATATTACTGGGCCTGCCACCTTACCCGTATTGTGGACTGGTCACTACACACTCAACACAAAGATTGGGTCAGACTGGAGGGATCACTGTCTCCCTTCCCTCTGGGATCCACACCCTGGCTGGCGCTGGCACATATTCCCTCCACTCTCAAAGAACACCCTCTTATTGGCCCGACCCTTGGCTGTTTCAGGGAAGCTTGCCGAAAACTACACATATCATCCTCCCCGGGCCCTTTAACTCCTATAAGACGGAACCCTGCCTTCCCCCCGGGTATGTCTGCACAATTCCTATCAAGACAGTGGCAACTCCCCAACATACTAGCGCATCAATTTTTCAGCGACGGTTCTTTTCTGGACCGCCTCACACTAACACCCACCATCACCACCGACCCTTTACCATTCTGGATTTACTTTCAAATTCGACATTTTTTACAGGGAGTCAATCGCGACTCTTCTATATCACGACCATTCACTCCATTTGAGCACCTATGCTCCCAATCTAATCCCCAACAACATTTAATCTCCAGTATATATGCTATGCTATTTACTGGAACTTCCCCCAAAGAAGGGAAAGCTTGCAAAACATGGGAAAGAGAATTACAAGAACTAGAAGAAGAACAATGGGAACACATATTTACGATTGCCCATAAAGGCTCCCTGAATGTGTCCATTCAGGAAAATAACTATAAGACCCTGACACAATGGTACAGAACCCCAGCCATCTTAAATAAAATCAACCCTTCATTCCCCAATAAATGCTGGAGATGTGGTGATGAACCGGGCACATTGTTACACATTCTGTGGTCATGCCCAGCTATTCAACCATTCTGGACGCAAGTCTGGACCGTAAGACACTGATCTTACCCCTACTGAATGCAGCGAAAATGTGCATCCCTAGACACTGGGGTACGTCTCATGCTCCGACCATCCAAGAGTGGTTCACACAAATTAAAAAAATAGCTGAAATGGAAGAACTCATTTCCATCTCACGAGATTCCCCAGCTAGATTCTCCAAGACGTGGGCATGCTGGACTCATTTTCGGTCAACCGACAGATACCTGACATTAATGAAATAATTTTCGACCTTGACCTGCTCACCTAAGATCACCACCCACCACCCACTATCTACACTGTTTAATCCTTTCAGCCTCACCACCCATATACTTCTTCTTCCTCCCCAGAAGACGTGGACCCCCCACCCCTAAACAAGGGACGAGTATGGGGGGTCGCACGTCAAAGTCAGCCCTGTACTATTCTCCGAGAATAGGGATCAGACAAACCTAACCTACTTCACCATAGAGCAACACCAGACCGCATCTACACTACAAGTGGCGGAGACCAAGGAGACAACCACCCCTCTATCTCCCTTAATCTCCCCCCTGTGTCCCCACCCCCCCTCATGTCCCTTAGGTCACCCCCCCTCCCCTCCCCCCTTTTCATATGTTTCTCATTATCCACCCACAACCCATCTTAACACCATGTGAGGTATGGGTTTCCTAACGGAGTTCCCGTCCAACATCTCTACTTTACACATGGATTGAATTGTCAAACCCCTACGCCATCACCTAACGAGTGGGAATTTTCCCCCAGTAATTATAACAGCAACTGGGAAAATGGAAAAAAAAAAAAAGAAATATTTTATGCCATTGTAATCAACATCACCCTCTCGACAGTTACTTTAGTGTGTTATTCGAATAGTTTAAACCCTCTTGTCGTGCATATGTTGTAAAGCATCAACAAGAGATTTTCTGTTATAATCAATTCACTGTTACATTTGTCTCAATCGCAAGAATTTTTTGTTCCCCACTTCTTGTACAACTGTATGATGATACTGTTATGCCGATTATTTTTTCTTTCAATATAAATCTATTTTGGAAAAAAAAAATAATAATACGAAGTAAGTTAGTATCTTTGTGTCTGGGAGTCTGAAAAAGCGTATTCCTAGGTTTATTCATTACTTTTTTGAAAGATTTTTTCAAGGATGTGCGTGTATATCCTCGTGCTAGTAGTCTATCTCGTAAGTTGGCTGCCTTCTTTAACCACTTCAGCCCCGGAAGGATTTACCCCCTTCCTGACCAGAGCACTTTTTACAATTCGGCACTGCGTCGCTTTAACTGCTAATTGCGCGGTCATGCAATGCTGTACCCAAATGAAATTTGCGTCCTTTTCTTCCCACAAATAGAGCTTTCTTTTGATGGTATTTGATCACCTCTGCCGTTTTTATTTTTTGCGCTATACACGGAAAAAGACCGAAAATTTTGAAAAAAAATGATATTTTCTACTTTTTGTTCTAAAAAAAATCCAATAAACTCAATTTTAGTCATACATTTAGGCCAAAATGTATTCGGCCACATGTCTTTGGTAAAAAAAATGTCAATAAGTGTATATTTATTGGTTTGCGCAAAAGTTATAGCGTCTACAAACTAGGGTACATTTTCTGTAATTTACACAGCCTTTAATTTATGACTGCCTATGTCGATTCTTGAGGTGCTAAAATGGCAGGGCAGTACAAAACCCCCACAAATGACCCCATTTTGGAAAGTAGACACCCCAAGGAATTTGCTGAGAGGCATGTTGAGCCCATTGAATATTCATTTTTTTTGTCCCAAGTGATTGAATAATGACAAAAAAAAAAAAAAAATTACAAAAAGTTGTCACTAAATGATATATTGCTCACACAGGCCATGGGCATATGTGGAATTGCACCCCAAAATACATTTAGCTGCTGCTCCTGAGTACGGGGATACCACATGTGTGGGACTTTTTGGGAGCCTAGCCGCGTACGGGGCCCCGAAAACCAAGCACCGCCTTCAGGATTTCTAAGGGCGTACATTTTTGATTTTACTCCTCACTACCTATCACGGTTTTGAAGGCCATAAAATGCCCAGATGACATAAACCCCCCCCAAATGACCCCATTTTGGAAAGTAGACACCCCAAGCTATTTGCTTTGAGGCATGTTGAGTCCATGGAATGTTTTATATTTTGACACAAGTTGCGGGAAAGTGACAATTTTTTTTTTTTTTTTTTTGCACAAAGTTGTCATTAAATGATATATTGCTCACACAGGCCATGGGCATATGTGGAATTGCACCCCAAAATACATTTAGCTGCTTCTCCTGAATACGGGGATACCACATGTGTGGGACTTTTTAGGAGCCTAGCCGCGTAGGGGACCCCGAAAACCAAGCACCGCCTTCAGGATTTCTAAGGGCGTACATTTTTGATTTTACTCCTCACTGCCTATCACAGTTTCGGAGGCCATGGAATGCCCAGGTGGCACAAACCCCCCCCAAATGACCCCATTTTGGAAAGTAGACACCCCAAGCTATTTGCTGAGAGGCATGGTGAGTATTTTGCAGCTCTTGTTTTTGAAAATAAAGAAAGACGAGAAAAAAAAATTTTTTTTTTCTTTTTTCAATTTTCAAAACTTTGTGACAAAAAGTGAGGTCTGCAAAATACTCACTATACCTCTCATCAAATAGCTTGGGGTGTCTACTTTCCAAAAGGGGGTCATTTGGGGGTTTTTTTTTGCCACCTGGGCATTCCATGGCCCCCGAAACTGTGATAGGCGGTGAAGAGTGAAATCAAAAATTTACGGCCTTAGAAAGCCTGAAGGCGGTGCTTGGTTTTCGGGGTCCCGTATGCGGCTAGGCTCCCAAAAAGTCTCACACATGTGGTATCCCCGTACTCAGGAGAAGCAGCAGAATGTATTTTGGGGTGTAATTTCACATATTCCCATGGCATGTTTGAGCAATATATCATTTAGTGACAACTTTGCGCAAAAAAAAATAAAAAAAATAAAAAATTGTCTCTTTCCCGCAACTTGTGTCACAATATAAATTATTCCATGGACTCAACATGACTCTCAGCAAATAGCTTGGGGTGTCTACTTTCCAAAATGGGGTCATTTGGGGGGGGGTTTGAACTGTCCTGGCATTTTATGCACAACATCTAGAAGCTTATGTCACACATCACCCACTCTTCTAACCACTTGAAGACAAAGCCCTTTCTGACACTTATTGTTTACATAAAAAAATAATTTTTTTTTGCAAGAAAATTACTTTGAACCCCCAAACATTATATATTTTTTTTAAAGCAAATGCCCTACAGATTAAAATGGTGGGTGTTTCATTTTTTTTTTTCACACAGTATTTGCGCAGCGATTTTTCAAACGCATTTTTTGGGGAAAAAACACACTTTTTTACATTTTAATGCACTAAAACACACTATATTGCCCAAATGTTTGATGAGATAAAAAAGATGATCTTAGGCCGAGTACATAGATACCAAACATGACATGCTTTAAAATTGCGCACAAACGTGCAGTGGCGACAAACTAAATACATTTTTAAAAGCCTTTAAAAGCCTTTACAGGTTACCACTTTAGATTTACAGAGGAGGTCTACAGCTAAAATTACTGCCCTCGATCTGACCTTCGCGGCGATACCTCACATGCATGGTGCAATTGCTGTTTACATTTGACGCCAGACCAACGCTTGCGTTCACCTTAGCGCGAGAGCAGGGGGGACAGGGGTGCTTTTTTTTTTTTTTTTTTTTTTTCTTTATTATTATTATTTTTTTATCTTATTTTTAAACTGTTCCTTTCATTTTTTTTTTTTTTAAATCATTTTTATTGTTATCTCAGGGAATGTAAATATCCCCTATGATAGCAATAGGTAGTGACAGGTACTCTTTTTTGCAAAAATTGGGGTCTATTAGACCCTAGATTTCTCCTCTGCCCTCAAAGCATCTGATCACACCAAGATCGGTGTGATAAAATGCTTTCCCAATTTCCCAATGGCGCTGTTTACATCCGGCGAAATCTACGTCATAAAATGCTCGTAGCTTCCGGTTTCTTAGGTCATAGAGATGTTTGGAGCCATTCTGGTCTCTGATCAGCTCTATGGTCAGCTGGCTGAATCACCGGCTGCATTTTCAGGTTCCCTGTTGAGACAGGAGAGCCAGAGAAAAACACGGAAGATGTTGGGGGGGGGGGGGCATTCCCTCCCACTGCTTGTAAAAGCAGTCTAGAGGCTAATTAGCCACTAGGATTGCTTTTACATGAAAGCCGACCGCTGGCTGAAAAGAATGATACCAAGATGATACCTAAACCTGCAGGCATCATTCTGGTATAACCACTCAAAGTCGTGAATGGCGTACCTGAAGACAAAAAAATGGTTAACAATAAAACACAGTAAACGGTAAAGTATAAAAAATTGCATACCTGAAAAGCAAACGTGATAAAACATAACAACAATAAAACATTGCAGAATAGAATACAGTAAAAAAGAGCAGAACAATAGAGAGAGAATAGAGAGAGAGAGAACAATAAAACGACAACTATTTTTATTTTATATTTTTGTTTGTGTTTTTTTTTTTTTACACTTTTTTTTGTAACTAACTATAATAACTGTAACCGGTTCCAGGTTCGGGTCTCTCAAAATGCGATGGCATCTCGGGAGACCCTGTGAAAGTGTGCCTAGTCTGTGCAATGCTGTACCCTACGCTAATACTCAACTAGTGAATGGTAGCGTTCAAAACATTCACCAATGCAAAGACCAGGATTGTCAGGACAGGAGGGACAATAATAGCGGGTGTCACGCCTATATCCGCGCTTGCTGCAGACACGACATCTTTTTTGGGGGGTTCGCTGGGTAGGGGTACTCGGGAGGACATAAAGAAAATGCCTCTCATGCAGCTGACTGAATTTGGTTGGGGATGTGAATGGGGGAAGTACGGGCGCTGCAGAAGCGGTGGGTTCCCAATTAGGATTGGCGAATGCAGCAGGAAGGGCACTATGGGCATGACGGGCCTGTGTTTGTCTTTTTGGTGGCAGCGGGACACTACTTGTGCTTGCCACCTCACCAGCTTGAACTGCACTTATGGGACTCGCCACGTCACCAAGTGTTACTGCAGTGCTGGTTTGACTACGACCGGGGTGTACTAGGCCTCTGGTGCTTGCCAGTTCACCAAAACGCTACAAAAAAAACTGTTAGCGATCGCAGGGATCAGGCCTGACTCTGCGAACGCTGCAGTTATGCGTTTAGAGTTTTGTAAGTGACAGTGATCGATCGATACTGCACTTGGGTGGGCTGGGCCGGGCCGGGCGGAGGGGCAAAACGCAGGTGCTAGCAGGTATCTGGGCTGATCCCGCTAACACTGCGTTTTTGGGAACCCTAAACTGCTGGGGACGCTAGTATAGATCTGATCGGATCAGATATTGATCTGTTCAGATACTATACCACTAAGGGAGGTGTACAGTGCGTGCGTGGGTGTTAGCGGTACTGGCGCTAACCTGACGCTGCCTGGGGCTGGTGCTTGCCAGTTCACCAAAATGCTACCAAAAAAACTGTTAGCGATCGCAGGGATCAGGCCTGACTCTGCGAACGCTGCAGTTATGCGTTTAGTGTTTTGTAAGTGACAGTGATCGATCGATACTGCACTTGGGTGGGCTGGGCCGGGCCGGGCGGAGGGGCAAAACGCAGGTGCTAGCAGGTATCTGGGCTGATCCCGCTAACACTGCGTTTTTGGGAACCCTAAACTGCTGGGGACGCTAGTATAGATCTGATCGGATCAGATATTGATCCGATCAGATACTATACCACTAAGGGAGGTGTATGGTGCGTGTACGGTGCGTGCGTGGGTGTTCGCGGTACTGGCGCTAATCTGACGCTGCCTGGGGCAACGCATATCACCGCCGGGCGATCAGGGGGCTAAACCTTTATTCGGTAATAAACGGCGGGTGCCCTGACACTATAAAAAATAAACTAACTAACCAGCGTCACCCGTAACAGTTATACGGTGATCAGTGGTGAAAGGGTTAACTAGGGGGCAATCAAGGGGTTAAAACATTTATTAGATAGTATATGGGGGTCCCTGTCGCTATAAAACACTGACGGCGAACCTAAATATTTACGTTCCTAACTAGCGTCACCAGCGACACTAATACAGCGATCAGAAAAATGATCGCTTAGCGACACTGGCGACAGGGGGTGATCAAGGGGTTAAAACTTTATTAGGGGGGGTACTGGCGCTAATCTGACGCTGCCTGGGGCGACGCATATCACCGCCGGGCGATCAGGGGGCTAAACCTTTATTCGGTAATAAACGGCGGGTGCCCTGACACTATAAAAAATAAACTAACTAACCAGCGTCAACCGTAACGGTTATACGGTGATCAGTGGTGAAAGGGTTAACTAGGGGGCAATCAAGGGGTTAAAACATTTATTAGGTAGTATATGGGGGTCCCTGTCGCTATAAAACACTGACGGCGAACCTAAATATTTACGTCCCTAACTACCGTCACCAGCGACACTAATACAGCGATCAGAAAAATGATCGCTTAGCGACACTGGTGAGGGGGGGTGATCAAGGGGTTAAAACTTTATTAGGGGGGGTAAGGGGGGTACCCTAGACCTACAGGGGGGTTACAGTAACTGTCCTAACACTGCTAACTGTCACAAACTGACACTATGCAGTAATCAGGAAAAAAAAAAAAAAAAAACCTGCTTGGTGTCAGTTTGTGACAGGGGGGGGGGTGATTGGGGGGGGATCGGGGGGCGATCGGGGGGGGATCGGGGGTGTAATGTATGCCTGGCATGTTCTACTGTGTGTGTTTGTGTTGTGCACTTACTTACATGTCATCTCTCCTCGGCGCTGGAACGGAAACTGACAGCCGAGGAGAGATGACATCACATCCTCTGCCTCTGTGTACTATACAGAGGCAGGGGATGTCTCTCATTGGCTGGGAGCGATCGCGAGGGGGGGCCACGATCGGATGGTCTCCCCCTCGTCTGTCATCGCTCCCAACCAAATGCCGACCGCAGCTGGCACAGGGGGGGGGTCCGATCGGACCCCCCACCCGCGGGAAGGCAATCACGTACTAGGTACGTGATTTTGCCTGCCCGTGCCGCTCTGCTCACGTATATAGGCGTGAGGCGGTCGGCAAGTGGTTAAGAATGTGTCATTGTCTGTACAATTACGTTTGATTCTAAGGTATTGTGAATAAGGTATGGAATCAATATCCTCGTGCTAGTAGTCTATCTCGTAAGTTGGCTGCCTCCTTTAAGAATGTGTCATTGTCTGTACAATTACGTTTGATTCTAAGGTATTGTGAATAAGGTATGGAATCAATGAGAGGCTGAGGATGGAAACTTGTAGCGTGCAGTATGGTGTTTCCTGCGGTGGTTTTTCTAAATAATTTGCTGGATAGTTTGCCTCGTTCGTCTTTATAGATCTCTATGTCCAAAAATGTTATCCGATTTTTATCGGAGGACATTGTGAATGTCAAATTGAAATCATTTTTATTCATTCTTAGTAGGCACTGCTCGAGTACATCTAAGGGGCCATCCCAGATGACCAAAATGTCGTCTATGTAGCGATACCAGCCCACAATGTGGCTGGTATATTGGGTGAGACCATCATCAGAGAGGAAAGTTTTCTCCCACTTCCCCAGGTACAGGTTGGCATACGATGGGGCACAACATGTCCCCATCGCAACTCCCTGCACCTGGAGGTAGTGGGAGCCGTTTAAAGGTAAAGACATTGTGGGTGAGGATGTACTCGAGCAGTGCAACAACGAATTCATTGTATGTAGGATCTAAATTTGGATTCTGTTGAAGTATGTGTCTAATTGCTGCTACAAATGGTCTTGGATATTCGTCAACTAGTTTGCTTGCATTATCGCTGATTGAGCCAATGCCTGAAATAATTGGCCTGCCTGGAGGATCTGTCAGGCTTTTGTGTACTTTTAGGAGTGTATAAAACGTCGGGATCCTAGGAAAATTATTCCTTATGAAAGTCCAAGTAGATTTGCTAATTGTGTTGTTCAAAAATGCCGAATCTACTAGCATGTAGAATTCTTTGTTATATTTTTCAATAATGGAAACCGGCATACGACGGTACCAGTCCATATTATTGAGAATTTTTTTTACAGATATTAATGTAGTGGTCATTGTTTAAGACAACTATATTTCTTCCCTTGTCTGATGGTTTTATGGTGATTTTATTGTTGGTAGCTAGAGAGGTTAGTGCATCTGATTCTTCTGGACTTAGATTGGAGGGTCCTTTCATTTGTATTTTAAGTTTGTCTAAATCATTGTTTACGAGTTTCAAAAAGATAGCACAACAGGTAGGTGATCAATGGATCATTTAACCTATAAATGGATACTTGCGTATAGATGTATATGGCAACTTATCAATTACATCTCTTTAATTAATTTAGATGAACTCCTCTTTTCAATTATGCCCCTGAAGAAGGACTGAAATAGAATGTACCCCGAAACGCGTTGGGCTTGAAAAGAGTCCCATCATACAAGTGTTATTTTTTAATAGAAACAGATAAAAAATTCCTCTGAATTATGTTCATTATACAATTTGTTTTCATTGTTTGCAATGTTCGCAATGTTTTTAATATATGAGAATCTTTGAATAAATAAAAATACTGTTTTATTCTTTATATGAGTTTGCACTCTTCCACTTTATACAACTTTTGTGCCAGTGCCGGAAAAATCTACTTAGGGGAACCTTCTTTCTTTGAATACATTTTTTGGATGTGGCACGGCCCCCCTTACTAACCTAGGAGAGCTAGTCACTCTCTCTTATGACTTAATTTTTGGTAGAAAATACCACTCCCCGCTCGACCAAGCAATCCTAGGTTAAACACACTTTGTTACTTCGTAGGAAAATCTTTTTTATAAAAAAACCCTTTTTCTTTATACCAAAATAAACCTTATATCTAAGGAAACTACAATCCTTTGATGGTTTCTGAAATGGAGAATGCGAGCTTTGAAAATATGTTTGTGGGCCAAGACTGGGAATCTCTAATGCAAAAATACTTGAACAAATTTGGAGATAACGAACAGATTGAAGCAGAGATTTCTTCTCTGTTTTTCAAACTTTCCAAAAATCTAGAGAAGTCTTTTTCTTCTGGCACATTAAATCTTTTCAGGACTATATGAAAAATAACATCAACCCATTGGGACTCCGTGTCCAGATCTTCCCCACTTTGGAGGACCTGGACACGGACTTCAAATCAACATGGGAAAATATATTACAGACATGCTCACGCAGTTTCATGGAAACGTTAATTGACGAGTATACAAAAAGAACCAAAGCACTGGACATTGAAATTATCAAAATTTGTGAACACCTAAAAAAATTTAGAACACACCAATCAGTTATGAATAAAGAGAAAAAACTCAAGACCCATCTGGAATCTTTTAATAAAGATATCCTTATCAAAAAAAGCCAAAAATTTCAGAGATAAAAATGCATTTGAAGCTGGGAAATACAAATGGAACCAAAATAGAAACATAAATAGAAACACTAATACAACATCAAACTCCTATCCTACTAAACTCTCATCCCATAATCCCCCCCCCTACCACCCTCAAATCGAAACCTACACTTGGCACCAAACGCCAATTCCAAGGCGATTCAATACAAGATCACAAATCGAAAAAACAGATTTCAGAAAGGACACCTATATCCCTACACACTAGTCCTGCACCTCTTGACAAATCCACCAACTTGTCCACATCTCACCATGCACCACAGCAACACATACCCTCTACTAACCAGGACACTATAAATGCACAGGAGCTGAGCCATAACGACTTATCATTTTTAGATCAAGTACTGGCAGGTGTCAAACCACCTCCACCCAATCAACACCTACACACAAATGACACTATAGAAGCTCACCCCAATACACTGACACACATGGATTCTGACCTCAGTATTATCAATTTATCTTCACATCCCTTATCGATAGATGAAATATCGGTTTTAAAGAAAGGCCTAAATTTCTGTCCTAATCACAAGCTAGATAAATTTGAGCTTTATAAAGATCTTCAGTTATTCGTCGGTAAAGTAATTCTAAAAAAACTTTACCAAAAACAGGATACCACAACAAATTATACTCCTCAAGAGAACCAAGCCTTGGACCAGCTGATTGCTCTCCTAGAGGAGAGCGATACAACCGATCTAATTGACCAAATAGACCTCCCTCAAATTTTACAATCAATAGAAAAATTGGATGCGGATGACCTGACCCATCCAATGATGTCAAAATTAAAGAAAAAAATCCGATCTATGTCCTGGTGGATCTATGTCCCAGCACGTGTCCAAATGCAGCAGCCTTTTTGAAACTCGTAAACAATGATTTAGACAAACTTAAAATACAAATGAAAGGACCTAAGTCCAGAAGAATCAGATGCACTAACCTCTCTAGCTACCAACAATAAAATCACCATAAAACCATCAGACAAAGGGAGGAAATATAGTTGTCTTAAACAATGACCACTACATTAATATCTGTAAAAAAATTCTCAATAATATGGACTGGTACCGTCGTATGCCGGTTTCCATTATTGAAAAATATAATAAAGAATTCTACATGCTAGTAGATTCGGCATTTTTGAACAACACAATTAGCAAATCTACTTGGACTTTCATAAGGAATAATTTTCCTAGGATCCCGACGTTTTATACACTCCTAAAAGTACACAAAAGCCTGACAGATCCTCCAGGCAGGCCAATTATTTCAGGCATTGGCTCAATCAGCGATAATGCAAGCAAACTAGTTGACGAATATCTAAGACCATTTGTAGTTTCACTAACATCATATGTAAGGGATACAAGTCATCTCTTACAAATTCCAGATCAGTTGTACGTACCAGATCAAGCTCTCCTAGTCACAATTGACGTAGAAACGCTTTACAGCTCTATTCCACACGAACGTGGACTAGCAGCAATTAGACACATACTTCAACAGAATCCAAATTTAGATCCTACATACAATGAATTCGTTGTTGCACTGCTCGAGTACATCCTCACCCACAATGTCTTTACCTTTAACGGCTCCCACTACCCCCAGGTGCAGGGGGTTGCGATGGGGACATGTTGTGCCCCATCGTATGCCAACCTGTACCTGGGGGAGTGAGAGAAAACTTTCCTCTCTGATGATGGTCTCACCCAATATACCAGCCACATTGTGGGCTGGTATCGCTACATAGACGACATTTTGGTCATCTGGGATGGCCCCTTAGATGTACTTGAGCAGTGCCTACTAAGAATGAATAAAAATGATTTCAATTTGACATTCACAATGTCCTCCGATAAAAATCGGATAACATTTTTGGACATAGAGATCAATAAAGACGAACGAGGCAAACTATCCAGCAAATTATTTAGAAAAACCACCGCAGGAAACACCATACTGCACGCTGCAAGTTTCCATCCTCAGCCACTTATTGATTCACAATACCTTAGAATCAAACGTAATTGTACAGACAATGACACATTCTTAAAGGAGGCAGCCAACTTACGAGATAGACTACTAGCACGAGGATATACACGTCCTTGTCCTTGAAAAAATCTTTCAAAATAATAATGAATAAACCTAGGAATACGCTTTTTCAGACTCCCAGACACAAAGATACTAACTCACTTCGTATTATAACAACATACAACCAACAACATCGTCAAATCAGAAGAATAGTTGAAAAATACTGGCACTTGTTGACCCTTGACCCATCCTTAGGCCACCTAGTACCAAATAAACCTCAGTTTACATTTAGGAGAGCCACATCTATTGGCGACAAAATAGTAAACAGTGAGTTTAAAAATGAGTCAACAAAAGTACACTGCAAATACAAAGGAACATTTGCATGTGGTTCCTGTCGTTACTGCAGATACATGCTGACACAAAAGAACCCCGTCCTCCCGAATGGGGAAAAATTCTATCCGAAACATTTTACTAACTGCAGAACCACTGGAGTGGTTTATCTACTCCAGTGCAACTGCGGTTGCTTTTATATAGGAAAAACCAAATTAGAATTTTGGAAAAGAGCATACAGACATATTGTGTCCATGCAAACATCTGATCCTGATCTCCCTCTAGGCCGCCATGTCTCTTTAGTACATGGGGGCAAATTTCCTAGAATTAAGTTCCTAATTCTAGATCGGGTGCACCCGAGCCCTAGAGGGGGCGACTGGAACAAAACTTTACTCCAGAGAGAACTGAAATGGATTTACTTATTAAAGGCTACCTCGCCCCCAGGCCTCAATGATGCTATTTGTTTTAAACCATTCCTCGAGGGTTTCAACTTCCGGTGGTATGGAGAAGTAAAATACTGATATACTAAACCATGAGACCTTCTGTATCCATTAGCAGCACGAAGGGAGTACTATCTGTTCTCCATTTGTACCTACTTCTTATCTTCAATTATGTCTAAATACCATGAAATAATGTGTACTTGGTATATATGCTGTAAACTCTTGAGATGTCTGATCCAGTACACACATGACCTCTGTACCATAAATCGCTCTGAATTTATTAGAGGCAGTCTAGACTCCTATACAATGTTTTCCTTTGGTGTAAGACTGTTCATACATCTGATAAGAAATTATGTCTTGGCTGCCCCCTTTGGGGGCTTAAATGTACCTGTCAAGTAGGTCCTCCCTCTTTCTCACTTTCCCTATCCCAGATAATTATTTCTCAGCATATGTCTGAGTGACTCTACAACACATAGAAAAAAAAGGCATGAGGACAGGTGTGTACTCATGCAGATAACTTAACAGTATCACTGTGGCAATATCTCCAGCTTGTCAAATTCCCTATGAATGTCTATCAAGTTGTGCTGCTGCAGCTAACAAACGTAAATACTGATTTATTAGTCTTCTATTGATATATAAAATGTCAATCAAGAATTTCTACTTGCTTTGTACTAACTGAGACTATTAAGTTTATATATGTCAGCATTAATATGAGTATATGAGCATGTTCGTTGATATGAGTTGATGCAACCAACAAATGCAATTACAGTTGTAGCTGGCTATAATGTATACTATGAAGCCAAATGTAAAATGTTACATATTCTGCTGATAAATAATATTGCAATGTACCTATAACAGTTTGTGTTACGTATGTTACCTCATAGTCCTTGAGAGATATATATAATGAACCAGTCTTTTGCCCATTCAAAAGTAACCATCCACACAAAGCATTTGTGAGTATATAATGACTTCCAATTATATGCTATCCTAAATATGCCTGCTGTTCTTTGCTTACCCTCTCTTATATATCATTTACAATTTATACTGTACATTTCGTTTTTTTCAGTGTTGCAATCTTTATAATATCTTTAACAATTTCTTTAAATGTTAACACTTCTCGCCTGTTCGCTTTTCTCTGGCCCTCTCCAGGTGCGTCTACTTTTAGCGGTTGCCCGGCACGGAAAGCCGCCCAGAGCTCCTATCTGGGCGGCATTCTAGGAGGTTACCAGGGCGACACAACATCCACGCCCACCACCTCCATATTGCCACTCCGGCGGACATGCGTAGTCTGCCGGTGAGGCATTCCGTGCCGGTGGGACGGGTGTGCATGACGCCGCTCCAACGTAACTGCGCTTGCGCATGCGCGGTAGGGCCGGCACCGCGCATCTCCGTCTCAGGGAGCAGTATCGAGGCTTTCCAGCTGACGAGTGTCACCACTCAGCTGAGCGCGATAATTGCACCAGCTGATCGGGACTCGCCCTACATATAAACTAGCTCCACTCATTCCCAGCCCAGGCATTGTACCTGCCGGATGCTGGGATGCGTGACTGGCCAAGTATGAGTACTTCCTAAACTAAGGTATTGATTTATTCTCCCTAGTCACTGAAACTTCGGATCTATCCCTCTATCCCCTAAATTTATTATTACTTGTGAAAATATTTCTCCGTTTGCTATCATGTTTCTGTTGCCCTCTGAACCTAATCATTGCCCATGCTTGGAAGTATGTTATAGTTATGTACTACTAGTTTAATATCAGAGTCATCCTTACAGGAGACCTGGAACCTTCCATTCAGATTCTTTAATATTATTTATACTCTCTATGGGAGGTTGCATTACCAGATACACACAACTCCTGTGAATTTTATATGTATTCCCATCTAGAATGACATACCAGAACTGTTTAAAATCCATAATAAGCGGACTTCATTGCGGATCCTGTTTTGGAACCACCAATATGACCAATAATACATATTAACTATTTTTTATTATCCTAGTCACTAATTATCCTTATTGCTAATATCAATATCAAACAGGAGTTTATTATTCATTTAAACTGTTTGGATTTTTATTCCACTTATAGGATTGTCCCTCTTTGCTCCAGTACACCGCTTTGACTTGCACGCATCTGGGAAGGGCAGGGGTAGGTGAAACTTTATATACCCCCTTTTTGGGGAACCATTGTACAATCGACAGAGTACCCAGAGAACAGCATCTCGCACCTACAAATAATAGTCAACCGCCATCCTATTTTCAAGCATCCCTTGCTTCTCTTTGTAGTTTTTACTATTTGCTTAATAGAAACCAACGATAACACAACAGGTAGGTGATCAATGGATCATTTAACCTCTAAATGGATACTTGCGTATAGATGTATATGGCAACTTATCAATTACATCTCTTTAATTAATTTAGATGAACTCCTCTTTTCAATTATGCCCCTGAAGAAGGACTGAAATAGAATGTACCCCGAAATGCGTTGGGCTTGAAAAGAGTTCCATCATACAAGTGTTATATTTTAATAGAAACAGATAAAAAATTCCTCTGAATTATGTTCATTATACAATTTGTTTTCGTTGTTTGCAATGTTCGCAATGTTTTTAATATATGAGAATCTTTGAATAAATAAAAATACTGTTTTATTCTTTATATGAGTTTGCACTCTTCCACTTTATACAACTTTTGTGCAAGTGCCGAAAAAATCCACTTAGGGGAACCTTCTTTCTTTGAATAAGTTTTTTGGATGTGGCACGGCCCCCCCTTACTAACCTAGGAGAGCTAGTCACTCTCTCTTATAAATTCCTATTATATAGCAACTCTGCGTCTACCATGTTTGCTAGAAAGCTAAAACAATCTACAAACCCCCACATGTCTATAAATTATGCAATTCTAATAGAAATTTAGTCTCTCACCCTAAGGATGTTATGAAAATTTTCTCTGATTTCTATAAGAAGTTACTGTCTGCTCCTCATTTTTCACCAAGGCATTCTTCTCTGGATTGGCTTGGGGACAATTTGCTTCCCACTCTGTCTGTCCAGCAAATTGAAAAACTGAACGCACCATGTACCGCTATTGAAATAAGTCAGATTAAGTCAGATTATTAAGTCCCTAAAAACTTCCACAGCATCTGGTCCAGACGGGTATTCTACCTTATATTATAAAAATGTTTCCCATATTTTGGCCCCTTATTTATTCAAACTATACAATTATATTTTACAATAAATTCCCAGAGGAAATGCTTTTAGCCAATATGTGTCTATTACCCAAGCCCAATAAAGATCACACCTCACCACAGAACTACCGCTCAATATCAGTTATAAATCATGACCTCAAAATTTTTGCCCGTTTGCTGGTGGACAGAGTGGCTGCGATCATCACCTCACTAGACTGCTAGTTGGAAGCTAAACAGTGGGGACCTTGAGTGGAGAGTGTGAACAAGTTTTGCTTTTTGACTGCTGGTGATTGCTGGGTTGCATTTTTAGGTTCTTTTTGGGGCTTTTCCTTGTAGCTTTTTAACACCTTTTTCTGTCACTTTTTAAACTGCTTTTTTTTTCTTCATTCAGCCTCCTAATTAAGGGGGGTGGTTAATTTGTCACAGGTGCTTGAGGCCTATATAACCTTCTGTAGAACTCATTGTGAGCCTGCTCATCTTTGAGCTTGCTGGGACTTAGACCAAGTGGAACTGGACTAAGTGGTGAGTTAAAAAACCAGAGTTGAAAACAAGAGGTTGTAACAGGAGTCAAGTATTAGTAGGGTGAGTGTGTACCTGTGTATTGTGTTAAATCCGATTTAGGGGTCTTCAACAAGACATTTTTATCTAACAGTGAGACAGTGAATGCAAATCTTAAGATAAGATAAGTAGGTGCTTTATTGTATACACTGCAGTGGAGAGACACAGCACACACCGATTTTCAGCACTACCAGGCCGAACAAAGAAGGAAGTGCCTCTGACTTAAAAACATCAAGTTTAACAATATATACTTTATGAATATTATAAGCACTAGGCGTGTTATAGGTGTGATTGTATAGTTTAGTCCAATCAGCATTCATATCTTCTTAGGAGCAAGAGAACAGTTAAATGGGTGGTTACATCATGTGACTGGCAAAAAAAATAGAATTCAGCAGTATCTGGTCAGTTTTGGTACGAAGGCCTATTTTGAGCATCTTTCTGGGTTCTTATCAGTAGTTTGTGTCGTCACATATTCAACAGTTTTGAATTCTCAGGAATTGAAACCAGCCATCTAAGAAGAAAAAAAACAAATCAAGCATAATATAAATTCTTAAAGCGACAGTCTATATATATATATATATCAACATTATCAGACCCCTAAAATTCTACTCATTTCCCTCCTCTTGATCCCTATGGAGGGGTCACTAACATATCTTCCCTACCTAGACCCAGAGGGTCCACCGTACTACTGCACATCTATGTGGAGTAAAGTTCTTCTTAGGGTGTATGTGGATCCATATCACCCATCTCGGCATCATACAGATCTGCTAATCTGACTATTTGATAACACTCTATCCCTTCCTTGGGATCAACTTCCTCAGTTCTAACTGCCATTGTAGTAATCCTTGTTTTTCACATTTAGCACATATTTTACTCATTTGCATCACCCATCACTGCATCAGAAGAATCTACTAATCTGACTTTTTGATAACACGCTATCTCTTCCTTGGGGTCATCTTCCTCAGTTTTAACTGCCTTTGTAGTAATCTATTGAATCCATAAAATGTACCATTTCTAATGTAATCTGGGTTTGTCATATTTCCTATCATAATGTCATATTGTATACCTCTTTCTCTTACTAAACAAGGGGATATTCCCAAAGATCTTAAGTTATAGCATAAAATGTATTTTCACAATAATAGAACATTTGTGGTATTTCTAGACATACTGGTATTTTGGGCAGCTTTGTATGGCTTAAACTCAAAATGAAAGTAAATGGGTACCAAGTGTGTGCCTTTTTTTGAACTGTCTGGCCTATGTGAACATATCTAGCAATTACTCAAATTACTCCTTATGCCTGTTAGCATGTGTAATTTGTAGAGGTGATTTTCCTCTATAGCCTTGACTGCTAAGATCAAGCAAAGGCATAACAGTAGTAGTATGAGTAACATCTTTTGAAATTAGCTGTACTTTCTTGCAATGGCTGGCGTATATCTACGTCACTTTACAGCTGTAGCAGTTGTCAGGAGCACTTGGAAGGGTCCTTAAAACTTTGGTCCCAAAGATACTTTCACGTTCTTTTACTAGGACCCAATCACCTGGCTGTAAATCATGTTTTCCAGTTACTGGATCTGGAATTGAATCAAAACAAACTTGTGCATCACAGTTATTTGCTTGTATTAGACAATTACATAACAAAACATAATCATTATACATTACAGCACTCTGATGTGGAAAATACAACCCTGTCTTAGGTGGCCCCCCAAACAAAATCTCATAAGGGCTCAAGTAATCTGACCTATAAGTAGGAATAGTCCTGATGCTGTAAAGAACCAGAGGCAACAGGTTCTGGCCATTGTTTTGTTTACTGACCTATCTTCTCTTTTCCTGCATTAATTTAGCTAGCCTGTCTTTAATGATTCCACTATATTTTTGTCTACCTTCCCTGAACTCTGAGGATGATAGGGGCATGGAAGGCCTGCTTAATTGCCAAGTCCTTGCATATAATTTGTATGATCTGTGCAGTGAAATGTGTTCCTCTGTCACTCTCTATGGTTTCAGGGGCTCCAAAGCGGCATATTACTTTGGAAAGGAGCTTCTTTGCTGTTGTCTTGGCATTTGCTTTAGCCACCGGCCAGGCTTCTATTTAGCTTGAAAACATGTCTACGCACAACAAAACGTATTGATATTGGCCTGATATGGGCAATTGGATGTAATCAATCTGAAATCTTTGGAAAAAGAAAAGTGGCTTGGCCAAATGTCTATGTGTTACTCTGGTCTGTTTTCTTGGGTTATTTTAGCACAGATTATGCACCCCTCAACAAAGTCTTGACATGCATTTCTGGAGTATCGAATAAACCATCCAGCCTTGCTTATGTGTTTCTCCATTGCCTTAGGGCCTACGTGACTCAGGCCATGGGCTAGTTTCATGATAATTTTCTATGTTTGAGGTGGGACACATATTCCATTTTCCTTGCACAAAAGTACTTCTTGTTCTTCTTTTCTCTGTCCCTTTCCATGATTTCATTCCAATCATCAGGTGCAGATTCTTGCAATTTTTTAATCTGTTCTTTTACTTTGAGTATTTGTTCTCTTCTTTTTCTTCAATCTTTTACGGGCTTCTTATTCCTTTGCAAAATCAGTGATTAGGGTCATGATTGCTTCCATTTATGTTTCAGCAGTCTTCCTGGCAGTAGGATCAGCCAATTAGTTTCCTATTTCTTCCATGGGTTGTCCTCCAGTATGTTCCTTGACCTTGAGGATTGCTACTTCCTTTGGGAGGGTGACTGCTTCAAAAAGCTCTTGAACATTTTTGCAGTTTTGAATTAGTTCTGCAGCAGTTGTGAATCTTCTGTTCTTCCTTATGGGTCCATAATCATGGAATACTTCAAGAGCATACTTGCTATCAGTGTAGATGTTGACTGTTTGACCTTTGCGGCCTCACAGACTCTGGTGAGTGCAACCACTTTGTCAACCTGCGCTGAAAGTGATGAAGGGAGTAGTTGGGTCTCAATCACTTCCTCCAATGTTATCACAGCATATGCCATTCTTGGGACTCCATCTTTGTACAGTCGTGAACCCTCTGCAAACAGGATCAGATCAGAATTTTCAAAAGAAGTGTCCTTTACTGTGGAGATTTGCTACATTTCTTCTTCCATAAGTTTTAAGCAGATGTGGTCACCCTCCTCTTTAAGGTCCTCTTCTCTCTCTAGGAAAAAGCTGGCAGAATTTATTGTAGTACATCTTTTCACTTCTATTTCTCCTAATTCAAGCAGCATTGCTTCATACTCGCTCAGTCTTGCTGTTGACAAATATTTTGTCCTTGCTCTTTTTAAGATGTTATAGCAAATGTCTTCATAACTAAAGCATATCTTCCCTTTTGTACACCACCACTGGCACAGGTTGCAGCTGCAGTTTTCTTTTTTGTGTTCTTGCCACGACATGGATCTTGATGCATCCACAAACTGGATCTATTTCATACACGGTTTGAAAGGATTTGCAGTAAACAGGGCATTTAAAAATGCAGGATATACAGAAAACGTGACAACATACTTCTGGAAGGCCAGCCTCCAGAGGGAAAGACTGTTCAAACAAATTAGACACCTCTCAGTTGAATTTAATGCTAAAGTACTGGCACCAGTCCCATCTTGCCTTCGTCATCATCTTTTTCTTCATGTTGCTAGAGCATCAGATGTGAAAAAAATGGTGTACTCTGCGCCAACTAGTGAAACAATTAGTGGAAATAGTACAAATACAAAACAAAAATAGCTGCTCCCCTAATTAAGCAGTGATACTTAAATATTAATTGGATAAAGTGTAGAAGGCGGTCTATAACATTTATTGATTGCAAATCAAACAAAAAGATTAAATGTACACTCAAACAATATACATTGTAAATACCAATAAAGTGAAAAGTGCCATAGGTAAATATACACAACTATAAAAATATGGTGCTGGTTATATGGCAACCAGAGAAAAACATGCAAAGGAATAAATTGTCCCAATTAAACCGCACAAAGAAATCCAGATAAACTTCAGTGTTGCAAATTCTTCCAAAAAAAAAGGAAGTGGAAATTCCTTCACCAACTTGAGAGAAATGACACCCAACGTGCTCTTATATAAGATCTGCTTACCAGAACACATTGACTCCTTTACTTAAAAAGAGAGTCAAATTAGACTTTAGCAGGATAATGCCTGTTGCAATGATGAAGGCTATGGATAAAGGCAAACCCCTCCTCTGATGAGATCATATATAGGATATGTGAAAAGATAAATAGGATCCATATAGTGCAATCCTGTTTAATAAAAAGGTTAAAACATACATAGGCCAAATGGCTGCTTACCTGAAGGTGTGCCTTAGCCCGGCACTGGGGCTGCAAGCGTGACTATATGGGAAGGTGCTTTGTGGCTATCCCCCGCAGCTGGCGTGCATTCCACCATCCTACCCGGAGACAACCAAAGGGACCGGAAGGGCGTGAAGTAGCATGACCAAGAACCGCCTCAATGTACATTTTTTTATTACGCCATCAGGAAGCGCACTTGGTCACTAATGGGCGTATAGTATTTATAGACCAATAATCATTGGTGGAGAGGGAAATCAAATATTTAAATCAGCCGCGGTACCGGTTTACATGTATCATGATTATCTCTAAATCAGTGCATAATATTCTGGTAATTTATTACCATACATAATACATCGGTCATAAGGTTATATTTAAAAAAGAAAAATTAAATTAGTAACAATAAATTAAAAATATTATAATGTATTAAAATTAGAATTAAAATGGTAAAAAAAGGAGAAAATATTGGAGATGATAATAGAAGGGGTAGTAAAAATAAGTAATTAGCAAAGTGGCTCTAGTCATTGGCCAGAAAACAGTTCAGGTCCAATTCTATATTCATACCCAATGGCTGCATAGTGTGCAACTTATACAGCCACTCGGTTTCATTTTGGGAAACTGCTCTCATCATATGTGTACCCCTCCAATGTTTGAAAACTTTGTCAATCCCATAAAAGGTTAATAATGTGGGATTGTGAACAAGATATAGTGAAAAATACTCCTGCGTTTGTGAGATCGTTTGCTGTAAAACAAAGGTAGTATTGTAGTCAGAGATAGAACTGGGGGAGATGATGGAGCGTGTCCCGCTGCCTTAGCTGACCAGGGGTGGTCTGTAAAGGACTGTTTAGTAGGAATGGGTGGAAGGCGCGTGATCAGACGCTTACATCAAGAAATGTATGGTTTATTTATGTAAAAGAATACAGACATATAGTCATATACATATAAAATCATACAAATACTACATAATATTATAAAATAAAAGGAAAAACAGGTAACAAAATAAGTACTAGGAAGTTAAAATTGGGGTGTGCCCATATTGAGGCAGGTATTTAAGAAAGGCTGACGCGTTTCGAGGAAAACCTCTTCATCAGAGCCAGAAGAACTGGAGCACAGTCTGTATGGGCCGGTAGGCCGACATGTGTACATGGGGAGAGGTGGTGTTGCTAGTAGGAGGATGTGTCCTGTGATGGACAATTGATTATTCCAAGATCCATACCCAGGTGTTCTATATGGGGTATAAATAAGAACAATATATACCGTACACTACAGACTGGAGACGTAAGATAAGTTTACATTGAAAAATGCATTCATAAAATGATAAAAAGTATATAATATAAATATATTAAAAATAAAAATTAACATATCAGTACAAAAAATTAATGATAGGTGGTGGGATTTTGAAGCACAGAACATGAGATTGTGGTCTAAATACATACAAATGGAAAAATCTACGCATACATAAGTGTACACACACAAACTCGTGTACACATACATGCATATACATACACGTGCATAATACAAACGCATGTAAATGCATTAAAAAAAAAAAAAAAACCAAAAAAAAACAAAAAAAAAAACACATATGCATATGAGAGGGGGGGGGGGGGGGGCGATGGTAAATGAAGTAAAAAGTGCACTGAGACACATTGAGAGATGTTGTCTCTCTGCATTGGTAAAACCGGTTGTGCTTTTGTCCAAAGGACATGCGCATGCGTGTAAAAAACTCTGCCAGCACGTAAAACGCTGTGCTGGAACAGATATGTGGAGGTATGCCCCTATTCACTGAAAGCACAAATGGGGGCACAAAGATGGCCATGTGGTTTGTGCAAAAACAGAAATGTGTTCATTCAAATGGAAATCCACAAAAATATATACAAAAATGCATATATCAAATGTACATAAAAGTCTAAAACGCATATGCATATATATACACATAGATAAAGAAACAATATGCACAAAATAAATATATGTTTATATTCACATAAACCTGTACACATATATATACACATACACACACACATGCACATATATATACATATATATATATGTATACATGCACACATATACATGTCCACATGCATACACACACATGTGGAAACCACCCCTACACAGCATGTATTGTGCCTATGTAGAACCAGTGTCATGGCGGTAGGGTGGGAATGTGTAGTTGGTGCAACGCAATAGCGGAGAGTGGCGGGAGTGGATACGTTAGGGGGATAATCTGGTGTTGGTAACCAAATATTGGAGGTGGCAGACAGGTGGGCTGATGACAGAACGCACCTACCTATGGGTGTAAATAGATTGTATTTTCTTTTCTTTTTGCGGTGCTGTTAGGCTGTCAGATGTGCCTGTAGTGAAACATAAGTTGAGCAGGGAAAGTAAGCAAGCTCTTATGGACACTGCTAGGTTTAACAGGATAAGGAAGTTACAAAGACCATTGTGGCTTACCTGTCTCAGGAGAAGTGTGTAGACACAGCTGCAGACTGTAGAGATCCTGTGGAGTGGAGAGCCGTGTGATCCTGGCAGTAGAAGGGGGGGGGGGGAGGAGGAGGGAGGAGGTGTCCTTGAGGCAGCTGATGCCTAGATAGAAAGCGTCTTGCTGCCTAGGGATAGGAAAGGTTTTGTGATGAGGTTTAGCTGGGGGTTTAAAAGACTCTGGGGGGCGGGTCCGAGGGCATGAATGAAAAGGCTATTATTGAATCCAATTAAGCCATATAAAGTAATGTGGTATGGAAAGTGCGACTATGATTTGAATAGTGAACCGGAAGTATTTTGTGCAGAACATATACACATATACACACACATACACATATATACATATATACATATATACATACATACACATATACACACATATACATAAACATGCATATACACACATATACGCGTGCACATACAACCCATATAAACCTGTGTGTGTATGTGTATAACTGCAGAAGTGAATAATATAAGGAGAAATGGTGTACATGAAACTGCGGGGACAGGAGTGGGTATACAGGGTTTACCGTATGGTGGAATGATGGTGATGATATGAAGGGGATCACAGGTAATAAAGGAGGGGGGGGGGGCAGAACATGATGGTGATATTCTGTATCTAGATGGCCCCGTGGATATCTAGATCTTCATTCATTCCATCGGGAACCAATGACCCAAGAGTGAAAATCCAGAATGATTCTTGTTTACAGAGTCTTCTGAATCTCCTCCCATTGTCAGCGTCTTTTTTGATAGCTTCCATGCCAAACACTTTGATGCCTGTTGGATTGCTGTTATGACATTCTCTGAAATGCCTAGGTACTGAATAGCTGTGGCATTTTTTATTTTTACTCTGATGGTACGTGTTACTATTGATTATGCTGCTTTTGTGTTCGCTAAATCTTGTCCTGAGTGGACGTATTGTGCGTCCAACATACAGAAGACCGCATGGACAGATAAGGCCATAGACTACATAGGAGGTGCCGCAATTGATGAACTGTTTGATTTTGTGGTACTGGCCGTCGGACCCCATGATTTCTTTTTTGCGATGTGCCATGAAGGCACAGGCTCCACAGTTTTTGGTTCCACACTTGTAGTTGCCTTTCTGGTCGAAGATGGATGCCCAGTTGCCAGTGGGGGTCTTGGTTTGGTTCTGAGGTTTTCGTACTCTACTCGGAGCTATTAGGCTTCTAAGATCGTTGGATTTTCGAAACACAATTACTGGTTTGGGTGGTAGAACTGGATTGAGGATGGGATCCTGCTTGAGAATGTTCCAATTTTTCTCAATGGCTCTCTGTATGTCGAATGCTTTGGTGTTATATTGTGTACTGAATCTGATGGGGTTGGAGATATTGCTGTCGGTGGTCCTTTTATTGCCGCTTGTTTTGTTAGCCTCCATTGCCATAGTGACAGAGGGATGTTCGTCATAATGGGTCCAATATTTATAAAAGGCCTGTTTGATGAGTGATTCTTCATAACCCTTCTCAAGAAATTTCTTTTTTAAGATGGATCCCTGTTTTTCATAGTCACTTTTCTTAGTGCAGGTTTTCTTCAGCCTGCAGAATTGCCCGTGGAGTATGTTACGGATCCATTTGGGATGGTGGTGACTTTTGGCGTGGAGGTAGGAGTTTCCAGCACTAGGTTTGAAATGGGTTTTGGATATAATGCTGCCTTCCTCAATTTGCTGGTCTAAATCCAGAAAGACGAGTGATGTGTTGTCGACTACATGGGTAAAAGAGATACCATAAGGATTGGAGTTGCAGTATTGCAGAAATTTGTTTAGATCCATATGTGATCCGTTCCAAATGATCAGGATGTCATCAATGTATCGGGTGTAGAGGGCGAGCTGATCTTTAAAAGGATTGTTGGCCCATGTATATGTTCTGCACAAAATACTTCCGGTTCACTATTCAAATCATAGTCGCACTTTCCATACCACATTACTTTATATGGCTTAATTGGATTCAATAATAGCCTTTTCATTCATGCCCTCGGACCCGCCCCCCAGAGTCTTTTAAACCCCCAGCAAAACCTCATCACAAAACCTTTCCTATCCCTAGGCAGCAAGACGCTTTCTATCTAGGCATCAGCTGCCTCAAGGACACCTCCTCCCTCCTCCTCCCCCCCCCCCTTCTGCTGCCAGGATCACACGGCTCTCCACTCCACAGGATCTCTACAGTCTGCAGCTGTGTCTACACACTTCTCCTGAGACAGGTTAGCCACAATGGTCTTTGTAACTTCCTTATCCTGTTAAACCTAGCAGTGTCCATAAGAGCTTGCTTACTTTCCCTGCTCAACTTATGTTTAGTGAAACAGCACAGGCACATCTGACAGCCTAACAGCACCGCAAAAAGAAAAGAAAATACAATCTATTTACACCCATAGGTAGGTGCGTTCTGTCATCAGCCCACCTGTCTGCCACCTCCAATATTTGGTTACCAACACCAGATTATCCCCCTAACGTATCCACTCCCGCCACTCTCCGCTATTGCGTTGCACCAACTACACATTCCCACCCTACCGCCATGACACTGGTTCTACATAGGCACAATACATGCTGTGTAGGGGTGGTTTCCACATGTGTGTGTATGCATGTGGACATGTATATGTGTGCATGTATACATATATATATATATGTATATATATGTGCATGTGTGTGTATGTGTATATATATGTGTACAGGTTTATGTGAATATAAACATATATTTATTTTGTGCATATTGTTTCTTTATCTATGTGTATATATATGCATATGCGTTTTAGACTTTTATGTACATTTGATATATGCATTTTTGTATATATTTTTGTGGATTTCCATTTGAATGAACACATTTCTGTTTTTGCACAAACCACATGGCCATCTTTGTGCCCCCATTTGTGCTTTCAGTGAATAGGGGCATACCTCCACATATCTGTTCCAGCACAGCGTTTTACGTGCTGGCAGAGTTTTTTACACGCATGCGCATGTCCTTTGGACAAAAGCACAACCGGTTTTACCAATGCGGAGAGACAACATCTCTCAATGTGTCTCAGTGCACTTTTTACTTCATTTACCATCGCCCCCCCCCCTCTCATATGCATATGTGTTTTGTTTTTTTTTTAATGCATTTACATGCGTTTGTATTATGCACGTGTATGTATATGCATGTATGTGTACACGAGTTTGTGTGTGTACACTTATGTATGCGTAGATTTTTCCATTTGTATGTATTTAGACCACAATCTCATGTTCTGTGCTTCAAAATCCCACCACCTATCATTAATTTTTTGTACTGATATGTTAATTTTTATTTTTAATATATTTATATTATATACTTTTTATCATTTTATGAATGCATTTTTCAATGTAAACTTATCTTACGTCTCCAGTCTGTAGTGTACGGTATATATTGTTCTTATTTATACCCCATATAGAACACCTGGGTATGGATCTTGGAATAATCAATTGTCCATCACAGGACACATCCTCCTACTAGCAACACCACCTCTCCCCATGTACACATGTCGGCCTACCGGCCCATACAGACTGTGCTCCAGTTCTTCTGGCTCTGATGAAGAGGTTTTCCTCGAAACGCGTCAGCCTTTCTTAAATACCTGCCTCAATATGGGCACACCCCAATTTTAACTTCCTAGTACTTATTTTGTTACCTGTTTTTCCTTTTATTTTATAATATTATGTAGTATTTGTATGATTTTATATCTATATGACTATATGTCTGTATTCTTTTACATAAATAAACCATACATTTCTTGATGTAAGCGTCTGATCACGCGCCTTCCACCCATTCCTACTAAATAATAATGTGGGATCACTATTATGGTGGAACCAAAAGTGTTTTGATACACTGTGGTTTAAAAATCCTTTTCTAATATTGGCAAGGTGTTAATTTATTCTGACCCTCAATTGGCGTGTGGTTCTGCCCACATATTGGAGCGAACACGGACACTCCAATATGTAGGTTACATGGTCAGAATTGCATGTGATTAATGGTTTGAATTTTTGATGGGTCACTGTGGAATGAAATTGTTGGATTTTTCAACTCATTCTCTTGGTGGTCCTACAGGCCTTACACCTAGTGTAATAATGAAAGCCTGAACCATCAAGGAAAGTGGAGGGCTTTTTAGGGGGATCTGGGACATTGGGAGCAATTAGGTTCCTCAACCCTGGGGTTCTCCGGTAGATACATTTAGGCTTAAGAAGTAGAGTTTGTTGGAGGTCTTTGTCTTTTAAAAGAATGGGCCAAAATTTCCTAAAGTTTTTTTCAACTTGTTTGAATTTATATATAGTGTAGCGCTATGTGTATGGGTGGATCAAGGTGAGATATTAAAATCGAGCCATCTAGCAATGGCCAGAAAACAAACAAAAAATGTATATAAAGGTGAAAAAAAGGAAATTAAATTGCACAAATACAAAATCAAATATAGAGCATGATGGAATACACCTGTAAAAAAGTGAAAACACAAACACAATATAAAAACAACCTTCAATAAAGTTCATGTAAATAAGATGTGTCCTTAATGGAAATCAAAAGAGGCCACCACCAACAGTCTCTGAGGGTAGGTTGATGAGGGCAGCAACAGGATGTTACTGGTGAATGAAACCGAGGAACACCAAATCCAATGTGACGTCTATGTATGTGTCAGAACCACCACCATAACATCTGAGGAGGCTTACCGGACGTAGAGGACTTGGAAAGACATACGTCTTGCAAGTCACGAAAAGCTTGTTTAGCCACCAGGGCTAGCAGGGTGAAAACATCTGGTATCCAAAACTTCAATAAGTGAGGAGGGAAGATCTATAGGCAACTTCAACCGTCCAGAGGTGTCAACAGACCATCCGGATGTATAATTGGAACCATGAGAGAAAGAAGACTCACATGGCGTGATATCGTTTTAAAAGGCATGCATTTATTAAAACATTAAAAGAAAAACACTCACATGGTATACGATCATAAACAGCTTAAAAGATATCGGACGCGGTGATCATAGGAGGTCCACCCAACATGTTTCGGCTAATCAGCCTTCATCTGGGGTGTTCAACTTGTTTGAATTGTCTGTGAAAACCTGACACAAAAGCTACTTCTCCTTTAAAGGAAGTTTTTTTCTTAGTGGTCAAAAGTGATACTCTGCCCATTAGAGATCTTGATCTTAAATGTTATTCAATAATACCAATGAGTATCCTTTTTCAAGGAATCTGCTAGTGAGGACTTTGGCTTGAATTTGAAAAATCTTTAATGTGGTCACAGTTTCTCCAAATTCGTATATATTGTCCCTTTGGGATAGCCCCTAACCATTGGGGATGATGGCAACTGTGAGTTGGCATGAAGCCATTCCTATCAGTTTCCTTAAAGAATGTCTTCTTGCCAATTTTATCCTGATTTTTAGTAAGTGTTAGATCCAAATAATTAATCGATGACAAACTATATTCTGCTGTAAATTTAAGACCATACTTATTTTTATTCATTTGTGCCAAAAAATGTTCGAAACTGAATTGGGGACCCTCCCAAAACAAAACAACATCATCGATGTACTTTTTGTAGAAAGAAAGTGCTGGATTCTTATTTTTAAAAATAGTTTCCTGTTCCCATTTATTTAGCACTATATTTACCACACTGGGGGCATATCGTGCCCCCATGGCTACACCCTTGATTTGGTTGTAGTATTGATTCTGAGCCCAAAAATAATTATTACCCATAGCCAAATCGAGACCTTCTACCAAAAATTTGATTTGTGTTTTTTTGAGTTTAGATTCCTATAATAGGGTCCATTTTACTGCTTTAAGAGCATCATCTTGTTTGATATTTGTATACAGGGACTCAATGTCCACTAGGGTATTTGTCATGGACATACTACTTCCAGACCTGCAACAGGGCTCAGGCGCATCCCCACGAACAGGCGTGCGCCAATGCGCATGTGCCGATCGCAGAGATCGCACGCACAGTGATTCGGCTTTGGCGCCCAGTGGCCTTTAAGAGGGGCTTCCACAATTCAGCACTTGCTGTTTGATCTGCAGCTTCACCTGTGACCTGTTCCTGTAATCAGCATCCGATCACCTGACCTGGCTCTCTGACCACGCTGCTGTCTCCAATCCTGAACCTTGGCTTTCCCTGACTCTGATTCTGATTACCTGCCTGTCTGATCTCCTGTTACCAGAAACCAGCCCGAACTTGACTACTCCTTGCCTGCCGAATCTGTTGAACTGATCCACTGTGTATGACCCGGCTTGTCTGACCTTGCTTCTGCCTGCTGTGTGCACCTTGCTGACCTGCATCCAGCTTACCTGCATCCAGCTTACCTGCATCCAGCTGACCTGCATCCAGCTGACCTGCATCCAGCTGACCTGCATCCTGCTGACCTGCATCCAGCTCACCTGCAGCCTGCTGACCTGCATCCCGCTGACCTGCATCCAGCTCACCTGCATCCTGCTGACCTGCATCCGGCTTACCTGCTGACTTGTATCCAGCTTACCTGCACCCGGCACTCCAGTCAGTTCCAGTGTCTCCCAGTGGACATCATCTCCAGTTCCAGAGAATCCACCAGGCACTCATACCCCACTGTGCTCCTACGGTCACTGTCCTCAACTCCAGTGATCTGGGAACCAGGGCTGTACGAGAGGTCTCCCTCTGCACGTCAGGCTCACATACAAGGTACGTGTCAGTATCAAACAGCCATGCCTGAGCCTGCAAGAGGGACCTCTGCTACTGATGAAATCTGCCAATTACTCTCCGTCCTCACTCAAGAGGTAAAATCGCTATGAACACCTGGTGAGACAGGTGCAGTCCCGGACGAGTATTACAAACCCTTCTTCCAGTGGGTTGTCATCAGAGGCTTCCCCCGCACTCCCTGTAATGATGTTATCTCCAGAACCCAGGGTCCCAATTCCGGAGAAGTTTTCTGGGGATCGAAGCAAGTTTCGGACTTTCCGTAATGCATGTGAGCTGTACTTTTCCTTACTACCCTTAACCTTTTCGCGGGAAAACACCAAGGTGGGGTTTGTTGTCTCACTTCTGTTGGGAGATCCACAAGCCTGGGCTCATCACCTGCTGGAAGAACACCATGTTTCTCTGGACTCTTTGTCATCCTTCTTTGACGCAATGTCACTCTTATATGATGACCCCCAACGAACTTCCACTGCCGAAGCTGCTCTTAGCACGCTCCAGCAGGGCCGCAGAGTGGTCGAAGATTATATAATGGACTTTAGACGCTGGAGCGCGGATACCCAGTGGAACCATGCAGCTTTACGGCACCAGTTTCGCCTAGGCTTGTCAGAAGGACTAAAGGATGAACTGGCTCGGGTCGGTGTACCAAATTCCCTGGAATCCTTGATGACCCTAACTATTCAGATAGACCGTCGTCTTCGGGAACGCAGGATGGAGAGGGTGACCCAGCAGACTCAACCAACTTGGATGTTACCCCAAGTGCCTACGACCTCTTGTCCTGTTCCCCTTAGACCGGTCCCAGTTAATCCTGCACCAACCAAACTAAAACCGGACTTTCAGAAATCTGGGCAGGTCGGACTAATGAGACCCACATTGTCTGCCAAGGAACGTCTACGTCGGCAACAGCTCAACCTGTGCTTGTACTGCGGGGGACCAGGCCATTATGTACATTCATGTCCTGCCAAGTACCGTAGATCTTCATCCATCCCACCACACAGTCACCCAGCTCTCTCTACTCACCTGGCTATTCCCATCACCCTTCAGTTTTCTGGAAAGACTGTGTCTATTACTGCAATAATAGACTCTGGTGCATGCAGTTGTTTTATTGATTTGAACTTTGCCAACCAACAACGCATTCCACTCCAGCACAGGGCTCAAGGACTTTCTGTTTTCTTGGCAGATGGATCCCGTATTAAATCTGGCCAGGTGACTCAAGAGACTCCCCCACTGCCTGTAATTACTGTCTCGAACCACAAGGAACTGCTTAAGTTTGATGCTATTGCTTCCCCTCTGTTCCCGATCATCTTGGGTCTACCGTGGCTTCAGGCCCACAACCCGCAAATTGACTGGGGCTCCGGAGAAATCAGGTTTCAGTCCCTCTACTGTCAAGAACATTGTCTGCCCTTACCTTCCAAGATATCTGGTCCTTTGCTGTGCCTGGAAGCTGACTCAGAATTACGCTCAGCAGTACCTGAACAGTATCACGAGTTCTTAGACGTTTTTAGTAAACGAGGGGCAGAGACACTTCCTCCTCATCGTTCCTACGATTGCCCGATTGAGTTACTGCCCGGAGCTGAAATCCCCTTTGGGCGAATTTTCCCTCTGTCTGAGCGGGAGTTGGAGGTTTTAAAGGAATATGTTGACGAAAACCTTAAAAGGGGGTTCATCCGGCCATCCACCTCTCCAGCTGGGGCAGGGATCTTTTTTGTGGAGAAGAAGGACCACTCATTGCGTCCCTGTGTGGACTACCGGGAGCTGAACAAGGTCACGGTCAAGAACCGGTACCCCTTACCCCTGGTACCTGAGCTTTTTCAAAGATTAAGAACTACTGTTGTGTTCACCAAACTCGATCTTCGTGGGGCCTACAATTTGGTTCGCATTCGTGCAGGGGACGAGTGGAAAACGGCCTTCCGTACCAGGTTTGGCCATTATGAATATCTGGTGATGCCCTTCGGCCTGTGTAATGCCCCTGCTACCTTCCAGCACCTGATAAATGATATCTTCAGAGATTATCTGGACATTTTCGTCATAGCCTACTTAGACGATATCCTGATCTTTTCCTCATCTTTGGATCAGCACCGGAAACACGTCAAGATGGTACTCTGCTGACTCCGCCAGCATGGCTTATACGCCAAACCAGAAAAATGCGAATTTGAGCGGCAGAGTATCCAATTTCTGGGCCTGGTAATTTCCACAGAAGGGTTCAAGATGGACCCACAAAAAGTCACAGCTGTTCTGGACTGGCCTGCACCCTCAGATAAAAAGGGGGTGCAACGTTTTGTTGGCTTCGCCAATTTTTACAGAAGGTTCATCAAAGGATTTTCTGCAATTATCTCTCCGATCACCCAGCTAACAAGACAAAACGTCCGATTCCAGTGGAATCCCCAGGCTCAAGCTGCCTTCTCTACCCTAAAGGGACTCTTTACCTCTGCCCCCATCTTGAGCCATCCGGATCCCTCTCTTCCTTACCTACTCGAGGTTGATGCCTCAGAAACAGCTGTGGGAGCAGTTATTTCTCAGCGCCAAGGACTCAAGGATCTCATGCACCCCATAGCATTCTTCTCTCGGAAGCTTTCGCCTGCAGAGAAGAATTACGATGTGGGGGACCGTGAACTTTTGGCCATTAAAGCCGCACTCGAAGAATGGCGATACCTGCTAGAGGGAGCGGCACATCCCATACTTATTTACACGGATCATAAAAATCTGGAATATTTACGAACTGCCAAACATTTGAAGCCGCGTCAGGCACGATGGGCGTTATTCTTTTCCAGATTTTCATTTCACATCACCTACCGGCCAGGATCAAAGAACATCAAGCCTGACGCTCTCTCTAGGATGTACGATGACCCCAAAGAAACTTCAGTTCCGGACACCATCTTATCTGAGGGCAACTTTCTGCTTTTCCAGACAGACCTGATGTCCGGTCTAAAACAAGCCTCAGAGGGGGTATCCGATCCTCCAGGATCAATCTTGATACCCAGGGATGGGATGCTTTGGAAGGACAGCAAAATTTTTGTGCCAGAAAGTTGCCGGACAGAAGTGTTGAGCCTGTGTCACGACCACCCGCTGGCCGGACATTTTGGGGTTCACAAGACTCGTGAACTAATCCAGCGCATGTTTTGGTGGCCGAAGTTTGAGGAAGATTGCAAGGACTATGTTAAGTCATGTGTCATCTGTACCCAAAGCAAGTCTGCCAGGACCAAGTCCTGGGGCCTCCTCAGACCACTACCAATTCCTGACAGACCCTGGAGCATGATTGCCATGGACTTTGTAGTGGAACTACCCCCTTCTGAAGGACATACAGCTATCTTTGTAGTGGTTGACCGTCTGTCTAAGATGGCCCACTTCATACCCCTAAAGAGTACGCCGTCTGCTTTGGAAACCGCCCGGGTGTTCATCAGGGAGATCGTAAGGCTGCACGGGGTACCAACCAACATTGTATCTGACAGGGGAGTCCAGTTCACCTCCCGCTTCTGGAGGTCACTATGCCAAATTCTGAAAATTGAACTTTCCATGTCATCTGCTTTCCACCCCCAGACTAACGGACAAACTGAAAGGACAAACCAAACCCTGGAACAGTACATCCGTTGCTTTACCTCATTTGTCCAAGATGATTGGCTAGCACTGTTGCCTTTAGCGGAATTTGCTTTCAACAATGCCAGCCATTCAGCCACAGGTCAGTCACCGTTCTTTGCAAACTATGGGTTCCATCCTGTCTTCCTGCCAAACATTATTCCAGAATCTCCTGTTCCAGCAGTACAAAGCACTGTCGAGTTCCTGGGTCGCAACAACAAGTTGTTGCAAGAAGCTATGGCCAAGGCGCAGGCAACCAACAAGAGGCTTTATGACAGGAAGAGAAGAGGTGAATTACGTCTCCAACCAGGTGATCAGGTGTGGTTATCTACCACCAACCTCAAGATGGCTTGCCCTTCAAAGAAGCTGGCACCCAGATTCATTGGCCCTTTCCCAGTTAAAAGGAAATTGAATGAGGTCTCCTATGAACTTACCCTGCCTGAGTCGCTCAAAGTGCACCCGGTGTTTCACGTGTCTCTGCTTAAACCCACAGTACCCGACCCTTTCCCGGACAGAGGAACGGGGCCACCCGGACCCGTTATTATTAATAAGGACGAGGAGTATGAGGTGGAGGCTGTTGTAGACTGCAGGAGAAGAGGTAACCAACTTCAATTTTTAATCAAATGGAAGGGCTATGGACCAGAGGAGAACTCATGGGAACCTAAGCAAAATGTGCATGCCCAAGAACTGATCCAGGCCTTTTTCCGCAGACATCCTCAGAAAAGAGCTCTTTTGGGCACCCGGAGGTTGCCCTTAAGGGGGGGGCAATGTCATGGACATACTACTTCCAGACCTGCAACAGGGCTCAGGCGCATCCCCACGAACAGGCGTGCGCCAATGCGCATGTGCCCGATCGCAGAGATCGCACGCACAGTGATTCGGCTTTGGCGCCCAGTGGCCTTTAAGAGGGGCTTCCACAATTCAGCACTTGCTGTTTGATCTGCAGCTTCACCTGTGACCTGTTCCTGTAATCAGCATCCGATCACCTGACCTGGCTCTCTGACCACGCTGCTGTCTCCAATCCTGAACCTTGGCTTTCCCTGACTCTGATTCTGATTACCTGCCTGTCTGATCTCCTGTTACCAGAAACCAGCCCGAACTTGACTATTCCTTGCCTGCCGAATCTGTTGAACTGATCCACTGTGTATGACCCGGCTTGTCTGACCTTGCTTCTGCCTGCTGTGTGCACCTTGCTGACCTGCATCCAGCTTACCTGCATCCAGCTTACCTGCATTCTGCTGACCTGCATCCAGCTGACCTGCATCCTGCTGACCTGCATCCAGCTTACCTGCAGCCTGCTGACCTGCATCCAGCTTACCTGTATCCAGCTCACCTGCAGCCTGCTGACCTGCATCCCGCTGACCTGCATCCAGCTCACCTGCATCCTGCTGACCTGCATCCGGCTTACCTGCTGACTTGTATCCAGCTTACCTGCACCCGGCACTCCAGTCAGTTCCAGTGTCTCCCAGTGGACATCATCTCCAGTTCCAGAGAATCCACCAGGCACTCATACCCCACTGTGCTCCTACGGTCACTGTCCTCAACTCCAGTGATCTGGGAACCAGGGCTGTACGAGAGGTCTCCCTCTGCACGTCAGGCTCACATACAAGGTACGTGTCAGTATTTTCTGTAACCGCAGTCTCCTGTAGCAGTAGAGTGAGAGCGATAACACCAAATTTAACACACCTGCTTCCCATTCGCACCTGAGACATTGTAACATGAGTAATGAGTCACATGACACCGGAGAGGGAAAATGGCTAATTTGGCCCAATTTGGCCATTTTTACTTAGGGTTGTACTCACTTTTGTTGCCAGTGGTTTAAACATTAATAGCTGTGTGTTGAGTTATTTTGAGGGGACAGCAAATTTACACTGCTATACAAGCTGTACACTCACTACTTTGCTCACTACTACTCAATCATGCAAAGTGTCATTTCTTTAGTGTTGTCACATGAAAAGATATAATAAAATACAGTAAAACCTTGGATTGCTAGCATAATTTATTCCGGAAACATGCTTCTTATCCCAATCACTTGTACATCAAAGCAAATTTCCCCATAAGAAATAATGCAAACTAAGATGATTCATTCCACAACCATTTATTCATAAGTCCTTCAGTTTATAGTCCATATAAAAAGATTATAGCAATGTGATATTGTGTAACCATAAAATGTCCATCCACAAATGGCAGCCACCACAAGGGGATTAGAAGCAAAATCCAGCAGGAGCTACAGTGTATAAAAGAGAAGAGAGGCACCTGTAAGTGTAGCAATATGGTTACATTTAATAAAGGTACAACATTTAGCAAATCACATGGTTGATGATTAAAGAGGCACATCTAAGTATGCAAGCACCTGAGGTAAAGCTGTCCACATAGACCATCCTCTGCACTGCCGGCTCTTACCGCTGTCAGTCTGCAATCATGACCGGGAAGACTACCCTGCAGTAGAATGATCTGAAAGAAAGGCTTGAAACACTCATGAAGCGCAGCGTGGAAGGGAGGACATTGATGGTGGTGTGAAGGATGGTCTATGTGGACAGCTTTACCCCGGATACCTGCATACTTTGATGTGCCTGTTTTATTCATCAACCATGTGACTTGCTAAATGTTGTACCTTCATTAAATGTAACCATATTGCTACACTTAGAGGCGCCTCTGTTATGTTTTAAACTCAGTTGTGACCTGACGCTACTTGTATATCAAGAAATCACTGGAAACCAAGGTTTTACTGTATTTACAAAAATGTGAGGGGTGTACTCAACTTGTGTTTGTATATACTGTATATATATATATATATATGTTGTTACTATTCATTTTTATCATTTTTAATCCACTGGTGCTGATATTAGGAAGAAATAAGCCTTCTTTCTCTAATCGCACCAGCTTCTCTCCCAGATTCTCCACCTCTGAGCTGGTGAATCTGGAAGGGGGATACTTCAGTGTAGCGGCTATAAGATCTTCAGATCTCACTTTCATAAACTGGCCATTTGTGAAAGAACGGCCATGTACTGTGATGAGAAGCTGAGAACATGTTCTCTGCTCCTTATCTCAGCTACATAAACCGGAACACACCAGAGATCAGGATCACGGCTGATCTCTTTCATAATTGGATACCCAAGTCTATACAAAAAAAATCAAATAATACATATACCAATATGTGTATACATTCATTAAAAAGCCATTATCCTTATTAATATCCTAATCAAGAAATATTACAGTATAAAGAACTAATATTCTTAACTTAAACATACTCAAACCTCTGCATTTTAGGATATGTGAAACCGTATCCCATTTGTGATGGGGGAAGGTAAGAGATCTAGCCGAAGCCCTATAATTACTACCATATGTTAGTTCTCCAAAGATATGTTGAGAAAGCTATAATAAAATTTAACTTTTCACATAAGTAGGTATAAAAGTCTGTATATTTTACTTTTCCCAATCTAGAAGAAATAAATATATGCAACTCAATCATACTATAAAGATCCAACCCATTCATACATATGTTAGTAATGTTAATTGATAAATATTAGATATTAGATTAAGGAAGGCTTCTAACACACAGATATATACTGCGTAAAACGTCCAGTAATGTACAGATATATACTGCGTTAAACATGCAGTAACGCATGGATATATACTGCATTAAACCTGCAGTAATGCATGATATATACTGTGTTAAAAGTGAAGTAACGCGCAGGTATATACTGCATTAAATGTGCAGTAACGCACGTATATGTACTGCATTAAACGCACAGTAACGCACGGATATATACTGCTTTAAAAGTCCAGTAATGCACGGATCTATAGTGCGTTAAACATCCAGTAACACACAGCTATATACTGCATTAAACGTGCAGTAATGCACTGATATATACTGCATTAGTCATATGACTTCCACAAATGGGATCTCCCATCCTGGGCGGGCGACACATGACGTCCTCGGTTTCCAGCCGCTCCTGCGGCCCCCGGGGGCCCGCAGCGCGGCGATCGGGGATGAGGTGTGTCCCTCGGACACAGCCCATCCCAGATCCGTGTAAAGCGCCAATAAAAAATGGCTCTTTACCACGTGATCGGCTGTGTTCAATCACAGCCGGTCACATGTACTATTTCAAAAATGAAGCTGCGTTATGAAAACCTAAAAAATATACAGTATCTCACAAAAGTGAGTACACCCCTCACATTTTTGATGGTGTCAAGCCTGTGTGAGGTAACCAGGTGAGGAGTACAAAGACAAGTGTGTCTTGCCTACAGTCAAGCATGGTGGTGGGAGTGTCATGGTCTGGGGCTGCATGAGTGCTGCCGGCACTGGTGAGCTACAATTCATTGAGGGAACCATGACTGCCAACATGTGCTGTGACATACTGAAGCAGCGCATGATCCCCTCCTTTTGGAGACTGTGCCCCAGGGCAGTATCCCAACATGATAATGTCCCCAAACACACCTCTAAGACAACCACTGCCTTGCTAAAGAAGCTGAGGGTAAAGGTGATGGACTGGCCAAGCATGTCTCCAGACCTAAACACTATTGAGCATCTGTGGGGCATACTCAAACGGAAGGCGGAGGAGCCCAAGGTCTCTAACATCCACCAGCTCCGTGATGACGTCATAGAGGAGTGGTAGAGGACTTCAGTGGCAACCTATGATGCTCTGGTGAACTCCATGCCCAAGAGGATTAAGGCAGTGCTGGAAAATAATGGTGGCCACACAAAATACTAACCCTTTGGGCCCATTTTGGACATTTTAACTTAGGGATGTACTCACTTTTTTTGCCAGTGGTTTAGACATTAATGGCTGTGTGTTGAGTTATTTTGAGGGGACAGCAAATTTACACTGTTATACAAGCTGTACACTCACTACTTTACATTGTAGTGTAAAGTGTAATTTATTCAGTGTTGTCACATGAAAAGATATTATAAAATATTTACAAAAATGTGAAGGGTGTACTCACTTTTGTGAGATACTGTATATTACATATAAAATGTGACACACATGTGATAGTGAAACCTATACGTGTGATAGGTATAAGTAGATAATTCAATAATTGTAGCTCCACAACTGGATAGCGCAGTAACATATAGATGTGGGTAAAAAGTACATAGAGGAAAAATCCACAAGTGAAAAGACGGGTTTGAAAGATGTCAGTCACCAAGGAATTTTCAAAGTGATCCAATGACACACCAAGTTGAATAGTGCACCATATGAATTAAAGGCTTACCAGAGGCAAGCTATAGCAGGCCTGTGGCTATAACCCAGCCAGAGTCCTTGGTCCAAGGAAGTGACAGCAACACATCAAATGGTCCAGGAGAGTAAGCTATAACAAACTGACAGGTAGATGCTCACAGATGCTCAAAGTCCGGATTGGAAGGAGCTCACATAGTGTAAAACCATAACACATTCCAGTTTATTAAAACAATAGTTGCACTTACATGGTATAAAACATCATAATGTAAAAGAGAAAGCCAACTGGCAAACAAGCGAACACCCGTCCACATACGAGGGCAGCGTGAAGGTGTCAGAATGTCCAACCTCCCGAAGGTGCGTTTCGTGACGTCATCTTGGGGAACAGGCGACGCACTGACGCATCACGCTATCAATGGGAAGCAGGAGAACCAAGCCTCGGTTTGAGTCGCAGAAATGGAACCCCTAAACTTCAGCATGGAGATCCGGAACCCCCGGATCCACCATTTTAGAAGCTGGCAGAAGCTATTCAGAGAAATTATACTAAAAATTGTAAATTTATCTAAGAGAACAGAGAACAGGATAAAAAATGATCAGTAATCTCAGTTAAACTAATCGTGTGGGATAATAAATTAAATACATGAACGGTCATAAGAAATCAACCTAGAGGTATAACGATAGCTGATAGCCAAATTGTAAAAGGCCATATTGACCCAAGTGTTGTCAATATTCTATGACCAAACATAAGAATGAATTGATTAAGGGGAACTAATTAAAGGGAAGCACCCCAATAGATAAATAAATATAGCAGTGTATGAAGAAATGTATATAAATATAACAGCACTATGTGAATGTCGTCAATTGAGATATGGGCCAGACATCAAATATAGAAAGATGACTGTAAATTAAATGATGTTACCAGTCCAATCTGGAATATAGGAGACGGGTCCCAAAATGTACCCCAATTGGCTAGCATCCAACACATCTGATGACAGAGAAAACTCGTGCCATGTAGGTTGGTCCCAAATTAACTTGTAGGTTAATAAGTTAATAAGAAGTCAATTGAACAAGCAATATGTAAACAAATTTAATTAGTTGGTTAACAATGATCTGCCAATAGCTAGACCAGTAGGACCAAAGACAAACCATCCTCCAAAAAAAGTTTGCCCATATTACAGGTGTCCCCACCACTGACTCAAACGAATTCACACCAGTACATACATATTAGAGAACTATTAGGGATAAACATAAAAAACATAGCAGGATTAAAAAGTTTAATCCTCATGAGGGAACCCAAAAAAATTTTCCCCATATTACAGGTGTCCCCACCACTGACTCAAACTAGTTCACACCAGTACATACATATTAGAGAACTATTAGGCATAAACATAAAAAACATAAAAGCATAAAAAACATAGCAGGATTAAAAAGTTTAATCCTCGTGAACGCATTAACGTCCACATTTAACCCAAATGGGACATAGCATCTCAACCTGTGCATCCAAGACATTTCGAGTCTGGATATGCTTCTGACTAAGGAGCTGCCTCTCCAGTGTGGGCAGTATTTATCAATTCCCATGAAGATGGTTTTAGAGGGGTCCTTATTGTGAGCCAAGAGATAATGCTTAGACAGTGAATGCTTAGGAAATACACTTTTAATATTAGTAATGTGCTCATTGAGTCTTACCGTGAGGGGGCGCTTTGTCCGGCCCACATATTGGAGCCCACAGGGGCACTGGATCAAATATACTACCCCCTTCATTGCACAGGTGATAAAGGGCTCTACTTCATATTCCTTAGAAGTGCTGGTTGAACAGAATCTATGTGTGCATCTCTGTGTGCAGCCATTAAGGGAGCACACACAACACCTTCCACATTTGTAAAACCCTGTAAGATTCCCAAAAAACCTTCTTTCTTAGCTGGAGGGTTTAGAACATTGGGCGCCACCCTATCACGGAGAGAGGGAGCTCCCTTATATATAATTTGTGGTCTCTCAGGAAGGGCTGTACGTAGTACTGGGTCATTATTAATGATATGCCAATGTTTTCTGATAAAGTTCCTAATATTTTTATGCAGAACAGAGTGGTTTAACCTTCAAGAGGTCATCACTGCTCATAAGATTGATTGTGCTTTTGGAACAAGGTACAATCCTTTCCTTTTTGTTTATAATCCCTTGGCTAAATCCTCTCTGATATTATCTAGATCTTTTTGATAGAAGATTTTTGGGTCAGACGTCAACAGAGTGTATGTTTCTCGGTCCTCAAGGATCCTATGCATTTCTGCCATATAATCACTTCTGTTGAGTATGACAATCCCACCCCCTTTGTCAGCAGGTCTAATGACAAGTTCTTTATTGTCACACAAAGAGTCTAAACCAGCAATCACCTCCTGTTTAGGTCAAACTTTTCTAATGGACGTCATATCAAGATCTCTTAACAGAACGTCCCTAAAGACTTTGAGAGAAGGTGCTAGAGAGCCAGGTGGGTTGAATAGAGAGGCATTTGAGAGCCCAGAATGTCATTAATCAATGTGCTAGGGAGCCAGGAGGGTTGAATAGAGAGGTGTTTGAGAGCCCAGAATGTTGGTAATCAATGGTGGATGACCTTATTAGATTGATGGGGTTGGACAGCATACACCGCATAATGTTAAGTTTATACCTCGTATACCTCGTATACCACGTCCATATAGGTCTGAAATGTATTGAGCCTACGTGGAGGGGCATAGTTGAGACCCTTATCTAAGGCAAGTTTCTCCAATTCACTCAGAGTCGCACTACTAGGATTAAAGATTTCGGCCCCAACTATAGTTTCTTTCTTTTTGAGTCATAGCCTCCTCCCCCTCTAGATCCTCTTTTTGCTCTCCCAACCTTTTGGTTGTCCCGTGAAAATCCCACTGTTGTGAATCATGATCTTGGGAGCCAGAACCCGGGTGGTCAAACCCATTTCTTAAATCGCGATTGTGAGGCATAGAGGGAGTACTAGCCTCTGTAACTGAATGCAAAGTTTCATTCCTACGATCAGATTCCAATAACGGATATTCTTTATCCCGTAACGGAAAAAAGCTGTTTTGTGTATTGATAGTGTAATCATAGTCATTTCTATTATCATAGATGCCCAATGACTCTAAGTGGTTTGGCCCAAATACATGAGATTGCCCATAACCATGATGGCTATGTCAGGTCACCTTGAGGCTAGGTGACAGATGCACACCGTTGGGATCAGGAGTGCACCGCAAGGTAGTGAACCCTATGGCTGACTGCTGCGGAGGGGAGTCAGGGTTGCTGGAACACCAGCACGGATCCCATTGGGGTTAGAGCGTAAGATTGCCTGGGGTGTGGAGTCTAAGAGCCAGCAGGTGTTCACCAGAGCCTCTAGTGGTGAGGATGGACTGGGCTGCAACTGGCTCCAGGTCGCGATCCCCAGTGTCCCCCAGCTCACACCCACAAAAGGCAACAGGAGGATAGGGATAGTAAGGGAATAAGCCAAGGTCGGGGCCACAAGCAGACAAGAGTTCACACCAAGGTTCAGGGTCACAGGCAAACAGGGATAGTCGGGGACATGCCAAAGGTCAGGGTCACGAGCAGACAGGAATAGTCGAGAACAGGCCAAAGTCAGTAACTGGAATCAGACGTAGGAAACACAGCAAATACACACGAAAGCTAACACACAATGGTTGATCAGCACTGCTGGCTTGCAGTACACAGGTTAATATAGGGTTCCCTGATAGGGCCTGGGGTGGGGCCATGCTTAGAGGAGAGGTTAAAAAACCAGCCAGGTGTGAGTGGCTGGCCTCTTAGTCTGAACACATGAGAAGAAGGTAAGCTGACAGAGAAAGATTACTGCATAACCATGACAGTACCCCCCTCCCCCGCCTGGGCCCTGGCTTAAAGGGAAACTCCAGATCAAACCTCCTTAACAGACGAGGCGCAAAGATCTCAGATGCAGTGATCCAAGACCTCTCCTCGGGACCAAACCCTCACCAATGTACGAGGTACTGAAGAATGCCTCCACGGCGCCGGGAATCCAGAACTTGACTAACCTTGTACTTAAGATTATCCTCAGAGACCAAAACCGAGGTAGGGAGAGAACGAGAGGACTTACTGAGGGCTAAAGGCTTCTTAGGAATGGGTAAAGGCATAAGAAGACCATCAGGAGTCTGAGCAGGGTCCCCCAGACCCTTAAAGATGAGCTGGACAGCACAGGATCATCAGACTGGGCAGAAGTCAGTGGATCCCTGAGACCAGGTTGGTTAGAAAGTGATGTGTCAAAGAAGTCAAGCTGGATAGCTTCACTGGGCATAGACTGAACTGGTGCAGAGGCCGACTGAACAGCATTGCCAGGTGCAGCGACCACCAGAATCGCATCACAGGGCGTAGCGACTGGGGAACTGGTAGATGAGTCAGCCTGGGTGTGCGTCCAAGGGGGTCCAGGAACAGGCCAAGGTAAATGACCATGCAAATTGGAGTGAATGATCGGCTCAAGTTCACAGGTGGGCTCCTCATCCTCCTCATTCTCATCAGCCCGACTATTGCAGGAGACATTCCAGAAATCGCTATATGCAGCGGGAAGAGCAGAAGATACTGGTATGGTGGCAACAGGAAGTTTCTCTTTTGGGGTAACCTTGAGTAGGCAGGAGGAGGAACAGGAGGAACCCCAAGCCAGGATCTGTCCAGCAGTCCAGTCAATGTGTGGAGAATGGAACCGTAACCAAGGAAGACCTAATATGATAGGAGATGAAGCCTTAGGTAAGACAAGGAAGGATATCCACTCCTGGTGGAGTGTCCCTACCGACATCTTAACAGGGAGGGTCTGGAAGCGGATAGGACCCCCTGGGAGAACAGTGCCATCAATCGCCAAGACCACCAATGGCGTTGAAAGGGGCAAAAGGATAAGTCTCATGGAAGATGCAGTTTCCCAATCCATGAAATTTCCAGCAGATCCGGAATCCAGATGTGCCAAGACCTAACGAGAGGAAGCGCCGACATGAAGGAACACAGAAAGAAGAAGACGAGAAGGTAAAGGTGATATTTCAGGGTCTAATACTCCACCTTCCAGATGTATTAGCCCGATCACTCAACCAATAGCTTCTTCTGCGACTCGATCACAACCCCACCCTGGTAATCTGTTAGATCCCTGTTATATTTTTTCTTCTTTTTATTTCTTTGTTCTCTGTCCTCCTTTTCTAATATTTTTAAAAGTAACTGAGACCTCTCTTTATATTCATTCGTGAAGAGGAATCAATTTGTCTTTAATAATTTTGATCTCCTCATCAAGACGGGAAAGTTTGAGGCCTTTCCTTTCAACTAAAAATTGTAGAAATTTGACCCCGCCTCGTTGAAATACTTGTACCAGTCCTCTAACTGGATATCTCCCTTTTGGTGGCTGACCTCCCATCTAAGGCTTCTGGGAACTATGTTGTTTTTTTATATAGGTTTCAAGGTAGGCAATATCCCATTTGGTGTGTGTTTCAGACACAGTGAGATTCTTAATGCCGCGTACACACGGTAGGACTTTTCAGCTACAAAAGTCCGACAGCCCGTCCGACAGACTTTCGACGGACTTTTGGCGGACTTGCGTTTGACTTTCTAACGACTTTCTAACGACTTTCTAACGACTTTCTAACGAACGGACTTGCCTACATACGATCACACAAAAGTCCGACGGATTCGTACGTGATGAGGTACACCGGACTAAAATAAGGAAGTTGATAGCCAGTAGCCAATAGCTGCCCTAGCGTGGGTTTTTGTCCATCGGACTAGCATACAGACGAGCGGATTTCTGGGTCCGCCGTAGTTACGACGTAAAGATTTGAAGCATGTTTCAAATCTAAAGTCCGTCAGATTTGCGGCTGGAAAAGTCCGCTGAAAGTCCGGGGAAGCCCACACACGATCGGATTGTCAGCCGGCTTTAGTCCGTTGGCGTCCGTCGGACTTTTGTAGACGAAAAGTCGGACCGTGTATAACGCGGCATAAGTCTCATAAATAGCCCACCCAAATCACCCTCATCTTCCTTATAGATTTCAAAGACCCCTCAGTGTTGACCACTCTGGCAGCCCTATACTCAAAAATGTCCAGAGTATAAGAGGTGTTTCAAATAAGTGAATGAAACAAATAAATGAATTAAGCAGCAGTATGAATATCAAAACACAGCATATAAACAAAAAAGGGATTCCGCGCTAATAAATCAACCCTAAAAAAGCTGCAACTAGAAAGTGAGATATGCACCAAACAGAATCATTCAAAAATAAAGCTGCGCTGTGAAAACCTAAAAAATATATATTACATATAAAATGTGACACACATGTGATAGTGAAACCTATATGTGTGATAGGTATAAGTAAATAATTCAATAATTGTCGCTCCACAACTGGTTAGCTAAATAACATATAGATGTGGGTAAAAAGTACATAGAGGAAAAATCCACAAGTGAAAAGATGGGTTTGAAATATGTCAGTCCACAAGTCACCAAGGAATTTTCAAAGTGATCCAATGATACACCAAGTTGAATAGTGCACCTCCACCATATGAATTAAAAGCTTACCAGAGGCAAGCTATAGCAGGCCTGTGGCTATAACCCAGCCAGGGCCCTTGGTCCAAGGAAGTGACAGCAACACATCAAATGGTCCAGGAGGGTAAGCCACAACAAACCGACAGGTAAATGGTAAGACACTTTTGATATCTCGTATATCTAGTCTACTGTTTATCCTGTACCCGTGGCTGGTCAACCTCTGTGCCCTTATCGGCTTCCTCAAAGACAGGTATATATCTTGCCTCAAGTCTGTTGATATAATAAGGAACCTGCAATTATATCTACCGCCTGATATCAGACTTTTGCCCTGATCCAAATCATTTTGGCTCCCAACATGTTTTGTTGATCAATCTTGTGTTTTGTGGTGGCTGTTGGGAATGAGGGATTGATTATATAGTCACGGATGAAATTAGTTGACGTGGTTAAACTTTTCCTGGGAAATATATTGTGCAGGAAAGCATGGGAAAACCAGGAGGGGGCGTCAGGACGTGGTTAAACTGCTCCTGGGGAACAAATATTGTGCGGTAAAGCACGGGTTCAAGCAAGTGCACGGGAGAACCAGGAGGGGGCGTCAGGAATATGCCCAGCGATGGCGTGGGGATGCCATGAGATCTGAACAATCCTGTATTCCTCTACGGTTGTCACACATCTTGTTGCTTGTTGTTGGTTGTTGGTCACATCTTGTTGTTGGTAATGTCATGTTCTAAGTGTGTTTGTGGACTGTTATTTGGAATACATGAAGAGGGTTGGGGGTTGATTGAAGTGGTAGAGCCAGGATATAGGGCTGAGTCTCTTGGTTACAAACCCCTACTGCCACATGCTGCACATTCTTTGGTGTTCAGATTGAATGTGCATTATTCAGTAAAAATTGTTGGCAAGTCATTGGGGGTCATCGAGGCTGAGGCCACGATAGCAGGACAGGGGGATGAGAGGTGCCCCTTACAACCGTAACAACCAGAAGGGCTTGAAGAGGTAGAAAAAGACAGAGTGAGAAGTTTGGGCTTTGAGTTGGAACATGTAAATAACATTTGAAGTGGTGCATTATTGAATATTACAGTTTTTCTCCATTATTTTGGCTCAATTCTTGAAACAGAAATGACATTCTCAAAACAACATGGACAAATCTCCAAACCACTTGGCAATTGTTCACAACTGAATTGAATTTCTCATTCATTTCATCAAAATTGCAAATGTCTCAGTACATGTCTCAATGTCTCAGTACATCTTTCAAATGATTAAGTACAAGTAGCCTACATTTAGCACAATTTCCAAGTGAATAGATCTTGTTGATCTAAACTGATTGTCAATTCTCAGTCTAATGGTTGTTCTCTCCAAAACGTGTCAGCGTCATTTCATTGTTTAAGTCACCACATGCACAATAGTCTGTTCAATTGTCAAAATTATTCAGGAACATAATACCATGAATACCATAGATGAATCTCTATGATAAAATGATTACAGCAATTGACAGTCAGGTGCAACTAGAACTTGACTAACAAAGGAGGAGTTGGAGTTGGTCTCAGATGACCAATCAAACAGTATGTTTAGTTACCTGACAGGTGCTGTAGATGATTGTAAATGCTGCCAAACATGTATATATAGAGCTTGACCATGCAGGACCAGTACAATTTCTGACCATGGAGGCACCTGGCCAAGTAAATGAACAAGGGAAACTGCCTGCTCGAGGAAGAGGAAGAAGAAGAGGCAGAGGAGTAAGGGTGAGTGGTGGTGGAATAGGGGGAAGAGGCCGAAGAGCACAAAGACACCATGCTGTCCCTAATGAAATTCGGGCCACAATTATAGATCATGTCATCAACCATGGCCTCACAATGGCGGAGGAAGGTCGCCGAGTGCAGCCTAATGTGCCTCGCTCTACAGTCTCCTCTATCATTCAAACCTTTCGCAGGGAAAACAGGTATGTAGTCAGTCAATGATGGAATTATATAATGTATAGGACAGGACACTGTGCATAGAGCAACAAATATGTTTATTTACTCATTTACGTATTCATTTAGTGTGTGTGTGTGTGTGATAGGCCTACGGTATTACAGTATCTTACCTCAGTGGGATGTTACGTATGATGCTAACAATGACAAGAAAAATATTGTAGAAAATAAACTATGGAATAGTATGGAATAGTTTATTTTCTACAATATTGATGATACAGTTTACAGTAGTATTCCAGTCATTGTGCAGTGATGCATTGGAATTGTGGTAAAGTCACTGTAAGTAAAACAACAATACGATTACATTAGTAACTCATTCTGTACGGAATACATAAGGTATAAATTACGAATGGAGTGTTGTCCTTTGAATTCTATGTCTAGGATTGGACGACAACCTGACACGGGTGGCTGAGGAAAACTTCTCAATGAACAACAAGAACAAGAGTTCTGTAACATGGTGTTTGCAAATAATGCCATCACATTGAGACAGATCCGCGCTGCAAGACAATGCCATATTCCAAAATGTCAACTCTATAAGCATCTCCACAATAGCCCGCATATTGAAGAAGCATCGGATGACAATGAAGCAAATTTACAGGGTACCATTTGAGAGGAAATCTGACAGTGTGAAAGAGCTGCGGTACCAGTATGTACATGTAAGTCAGTCACTGGTTGTCCATCAAGATAACCTTTTTACAATTACCATAAGCAGTGGTTCCCAAAATGTATTCGTTTCAGTACCCACTTTACCTGATTTCTGAATCTAGGTAATCCAGGTATGAAAGTATTTGATTTACGTATCCGATTTATAAACATTTTGTCTAAAAACTGAAGCTTACTGTATGATGCAATTATCATTATAATCCTTATTTTCTTATTTTGAAGAATATAACATATAATACAGTAAGAAAAAGGGTCAAAGAGCTGCAATTACAGTAGTACCTCCCATGTAAATCTAATACTGTGCGGTTTACTGTAACATTTCAGTAAGTCTACTCATTGATAATTTTTCCCCTCCCCTTTCTGTCAAATACCCCCTGTAGTACCTCTGCATAGGGTACATGTACCCCAGGTTTGGAACCACTGGAATACTGGCCAGTAATATATTGAACTTGTGTAGAACATTCCTATGTAACTGTCTGTAACTGTAGTGTATGACTCTTCTGTATGACTGATTTGATGTTTTCTGATGTTTGTAGATGTTTTTTTATGTATGTGGATGAGGCTGGCTTCAACCTGGCCAAGGGCCGAAGACGTGGCCGAAATTTTATTGGCCACGGTGGATGTCCCAGGCCAACGAGGGGGCAATATAACTATGTGTGCTGCCATTTCTGAGAATGGTGTGGCCACTCACATCCCCAGTCTTGGCCCATACAATACACAGAAGCTCCTCATCTTCTTGGACCGCCTTCATTTGGATTTGATCCCTGAAAATAAGAGAGGTCTCATAGGGCCTCACCTACCACAATATATAATTGTATGGGACTATGTGAATTTCCACAGTGGCCTGCTTATCAGGGCCTGGTTCACTGCTCATCCAAGGATGGATATGGTGTTCCTACCACCTTACTCTCCTTTCCTCAGAGGTCCCTGCTCTATGCAATGGATGCTGCCTGTGAGGATATTACAGGAGATCAGTGTAGGGGATGGTTTTGCGACATGCACACCATTTCTTCCCTCGTTGCATCGCAAGGGAGGATATACGCTGCGATGTTGATGAGAATCTGTGGCCAGACAGACAGCAGCGTGTGGATGCGCAGGAGGGTGAGGAGGGTGGCCAGTGAAGAGATGTTACAGTAGTTGTGAAACTCCAGCTTTATTTACAGCATTGTAGGCTAAATGTAATTTTCCTTGTTCTATGTTTGTGTGTTTATATTTCCGTATATTATGCTGTATACATTTTCATTTTCCTTTTACTCTGATGTATGGAAGTCACTTTGTGTGTGAATGATAATGGTTACAATACTGTAAAGTAATTTTTCCTTGGCAGTATGAGTGCAATGTGTGATGTCAAACCTTGGAGGCTACTCTTACCCTAAAATCTTTTCATTTTTTTCAGTTTTATACACAATTGTATTCAGTTAGCTAGACAAAAACTGTAGAGTAACCATTGTCAATGAAGGACTGGGCTAAGACTGAAAGGTGGACATGAGGGATATTTCAATCTTCCTCTGCCTTAGAGACAAAACATCTAAACATTTTGACTTGCAGTGCTTACACAATGCCAAAGGGACGAAGCATTTTGGGGGCAGTGACTATTTGAATGAGAAAGAAATGTATTTTTGACACATGAGTGAACTGTTTTGGGAAAGATATGAGCTTTTGAAGATGAACCATGGTGTTGTGCTGAACCATCCAGGTTATTTTGGCAAAAGCACCAAGAGACTTGAGAACGTCTGGTCTGTTTCAAGAAATGAGCCAAAGCAATTGAGAAGATACTTTGCATTTTGGTAGCACTGACTCTTTATATGGGAAAGGAATATGGTTTTGAAGCATGAGTGAACAGTTTTGGGAGAGATGTGAGCTTTTGCACGTGAGTTATAGTGTTGTGCTGAACTGTAAGACTGTTTTGCCAAATGAACTTAGAGTTTTGAGAATGTCATTTCTGTTTCAAGAAATGAGCCAAAACAATGGAGAAAAACTGTAACTGCTGTACTCCTTATCTGTTTGTTGAGTGTCTTGCTGAGAGGCTTCTTTCCCTCTCTCACTCTGAAACAATGGGGCAAAAGTTAGTGAGGCCCAAAGAGAGCAGTTTGACCTGTGACTTAGTATTAGAGCGGGAAGGAGAGGGTGCTGTCAAAAAGGGAAAGAAATTGGCAAAAGTGTGTGGTTGATATGCATTTGGGCAGAAGGCTACAAGTAGATGAATGGCGTACTGTTTTGAAACGTAAAAAAAGTGTCTGTTGTCAGATCATGGGTTGCTACAAGCAGCAGATGCTTGGTTTAAAGTTGCAAACGCTATTCATAAAGAAGGGTGGACAGAACATGAAATTAATCAAAATAATCAAAATGGTCATATTGTGTAAAAAAAAAAAAAAACAGAAAAGAGGAAGCTAAGTAGTCGGCCACCGCCCTATAATGGTGTCTGGTCCACAGGAAGTAGACACTGCCGTTCCTCTACCGCCTCTCTGTTCTAAGTGACACCTCCCCCTGTGGCAACACGCCCTATGCCACCGCCCCCTGAACCGCCTACACCGAAACCCACCCACATGTTTCCAGTGATGGAACATAGTAGCAATCAATGTAGCATTTTAATTAAATAAATAATTTATGTATAGAGTGTCTTGATTATTTGAGTCAGAGTCTGACTTTAAGGAGTTTCTCTAATAACAGCAAATGTAGCAAATGTGCTATATTTGTGCAAATGTTTTTAATTGTGTTTATGTGCTTCCATTGTGGAGACACTTATAAATTCACTAGTGTTAGGACTGCAAGCATACACAGGGTGCCGTGAAGAGGCCTTGCAGCTTATGCATGCGTTTGCAAATGCGTGCTAACTAAACCCCTGTTTTTAACGCAGACTGTTGGACAGGTTAATTTGGTTGGTTGGCAGACTGGTTGGTAAGCTGAGCTATGGAATGTTCTGTTTTTGTCTTTCATGTGATAGCCCTTCCATGTGCTCCTTGCTGTGAAGGCCAGTTATAGGTGGGGGCAGGGGCCATTTGTTTGTTTCTGATGTATATTGGTCCAGGGACACACTGTACACCTTTGCTGCCATTGTGCTCTTGCTGGGTGTCCAGTGTGCTCCTGTTTCTTTAAGGGGGATTGGGCTGCCTCCAGGCACACCTGCTCTCATCTATCCATTTAATGCATGTGCTTCCATTGTGGAGACACTTATAAATTCAGTAGTGTTAGGACTGCAAGCATACACAGGGTGCCGTGAAGAGGCCTTGCAGCTTATGCATGCATTTGCAAATGCGTGCTAACTAAACCCCTGTTTTTAACGCAGACTGTTGGACAGGTTAATTTGGTTGGTTGGCAGACTGGTTGGTAAGTTGAGCTATGGAATGTTCTGTTTTTGTCTTTAATTGTGTTTAGGCTGTATTAGCAATTTTAAAATTTTGATTTTTAACCAAATAACCAAATGAGAGGAAGTTATGTATTCTGGGCGTTATGCCAGATGAATTGTGGTTAGTAACGAAAGAGGAAGTGCTTTTCTTGCGTAATTCTATGTACTAGAATCACACAAGTGTTTGGTGATTTAGGCCCCATTCACATCTGAGCGTGTTGTAGTTTGGTAAAAAAAAAACAATTATTCTCTATGGAGATGGTTCTCATCTCCACTCTAAAACGCCTGAAGCCAATATGTGTACAAGAGGTCACACAAGAAAAAGGCGAATCTGTTGAAAAAAAATCACAATAGAATAGCACAAATGTTTACTGATTTGGGTTTTAGCGTGCTGAACAAAGCACATAGACACATGCTAGTTGCCGCATTTATCTCAGGTCTTAAAGAAACAATCCAAAAGGGTTTGATCCTATCACGCCCGGAGTACAGAGCAATGGAGCTTGAGATGTTGTTATTAGTGGTTATTAGGTCCAGAATCCTCACAGAGCAGTAGAGAGTAGCTCCTCTCATGATGGCCTCTGACACACCTTATCTGCGCCCACCAGTACCAACTCCACGTGTCTGCTACAACTACGGAAGACCCGGCCACTCCAGAAGGGAATACCGAAGCCCTCAGAAATTCACCCACAGTCAACCAAGCCCCAACCGTGGTCCACATAAAAGCGCCCAGTACCAGGGACATGACACCCCACCTCGCCCACCACCCTGCCCCTCTCCGGATCACATGGACCTTCTCAGCTAGGATTCAGGCAAGCCTGTGTAACCACCTGCCCGCTACACCTGGACTTGTATGCCACAAGGTGCCCAGAACTCCCCCTCCCAATTCGCCAAGGCAATGGCCTTCATTTTCGACACCTGGATGAAGTTATACCCAGACATTGTACTCCTCCAGTATGTAGATAACCTCCTGCTATGTGCAAATACCCTTGGTGATGCCTCAATCCTCTCTGAAAGCCTCCTCCACTACCTGGCTGAGCAAGGATGCAAGGCCTTAAAGCAAAAAGTGCAGAGATAAGGTGATTTTCCTAGGCCACTGCATCTCCCAAGGCACCCGACATCTCACTGAAGAAAGAGTTGTTGCAATCAAGGCCATCCCTTTGCCTCAAGGTCAAAAGCCCCTTCACGCCTTTCTAGGATTAATCTCCTACTGCCATTCTGCCTCCCTCTTGATGCAACCCCTTTATGATGCCCTGAAATCTGACCCTTTCTCACTTTCTCCAGAAGCTGTGGACAATTTTGAAACTCTGAAGGAGATCCTCTCAACAGCCCCTGCTTTGGGACTCCCAGACTATGAAAAGACTTTCAAACTGCCATACTGAACCAAGGACAGCCCAAACACCTGTCCTCAGCAAGACGCCTCAGACTCCAGTGTGCCTTGCTTCTGCCCGATAACATCACCGTCCTCCGATGTGATACCCTTAACCCATCCACTCTGCTTCCTCTTCTCGAGAGGGGAACCTCTTTGGAGAATGATCCTCATCTCACCGCTCATGACTGCTTCGAAGTGATGAAGATGGAAACAACACACTTACCGACAGTCAGTGAAACAGCCCTCAAGAATCCTGACTTGACAATTTTTGTGGATGGTTCCAGGTGTGCAGACAGCACTGGAGGGTACCGCACAGGATACGTAGTCACCACCAAAGATACAGTTCTTCAGGCTTCAGCATTACCTTCCTCCATGTCTGTCCAGGAAGCAGAACTCCAGGCCTTTACTATGGCATGCAAACTGGCAGAAGGACAAAGAGCCAACATTTATACAGACTCAAGATATGCCCTTGGTGTGGCATGCGATTTTGGGATCATCTGGAAAACCAGAGGGTTCCTGACAGCAGCAGGAACACCTGTAAAACACAGTGCGGCTATCAAGGAGTTAATGGATGCCCTACTCCTCCTAGCACAAGTGGCTATATTAAAGGTAAAGGCGCACAGCAAGCTGGTTTCCCAAGAAGCACAAGGCAATCACCTGGCAGATACCACTGTGAAACAAGCTGCAGATGGGACGAGAGAAGTGGTCAGCAGAGTAAATGCACCTATCCTGGATGACCCAATAGACACCCCTGAAGAGACTGTACAAACCACCATGATTCTACAAAACCCTCCTGTGAACAGGACTCACCTCAAGGAGCAACAAGCAGCAGCTGACAAAGAAGAAAAAGAAGTGTGCAGATGTGGTGTCCCAGAGGTCATAGAGAGCGATCAGGGGCCGACTTTCACGGCCTCAGTAACCAAAGAGATATGGACAGCTTTAGGGGTCACATTAGCTTTCCACACCCCATACCATCCTGGTGGAAAGATTGAATGGCACAATAAAATCTAGAATGCTAAAAATGTCACAGGAAACGGGAATGAGTTGGCCAGACAGCCTACCCATTGCCTTATTCAGTGTTAGGTACACTCCAAGAGGAAACCATGGTCTGTCACTCTATGAGATATTGTTTGGTTCAGCCCCCAGACTGGGTTTATTTTTTCCCACAGGAATTGCAGCTCCAATCTGATCTATTAACTGATTATGTGACTGCTTTATCTCGAGAATTAACCCGTATCCATTCGGAAGTGTTTTCTTCCATTCCAGATCCTGATCTAGATACAGGAACGCACAAGCTGGTTCCTGGTGACTGGGTCCTGATAAAGAAGTTTGTGAGAAAACAGATATGATGGTCCTTTCCAGGTTCTCCTAACAACTGCCACATCAGTCAAAGTGGCCAGAAAGAACACGTAGACACAAGCCTCCCACTGCAAGAAGGTCCCTGTACCTGAGGAACAGGCCAAGGGGACCAAATGATTCTGTATATCCTTTTCATAGTAATCATTGCTCAGGCGCAAGAGGTAACCATCAAACAAAAAGATGGTATAACTCAATTCTGGTATAACTCATCCAATACACATGTTGCCACTTTTATATCCTCTTATGAACAGATAATGCCAAGTACTATGTACAAGATCCGGTCCTGGGATGAAGCAGTAAGGCCCATGACTGTGTATGTATGCGTTACTGATTCCTATTGGGGTAACAACAGTGATTCCTGGGGATCAGTGGGTTGGAACACTGGGGGTACAAACTGGGGGTAGAAACTTGAAAACGCCCAAAATAGAAAGGATAATAATGGGAAGTCACTCTTAGATAGAATAATGATCAACAAAGACACAGATCAGCCTTACACCAAAGAGTTCAGGCTGACCATTGAGAATCTTAGCCCAGGAGACAGTGGGACTTATGTTCTGGGCCTATGGTGGGGAAGTGGGTATCCCGGTTTTAGAAAGCCTTTGCAACTGAAAGATATGCTCAATAACCCAGAGTGGGGAATTCCCCCATCCACATCTTGGTCAAACCCCCCGAGGCCCCATATACAGACATTAAAGGACATGGTGGCCATAGCAGACCCTATCTTTGAGGATACTATGGCTGCAGAAACCGGGTTCTCAGATGTCAACTTGTGGCTCGAGTGGATGAGGTACAGTGCAGAGAAACACAATAAGACCTTGTGCTATGTGTGTGGGGGGGCTAGACCACACTTGGGAACGGTACTCCTGAACATATCCCCTGAACATGAGACATGTTTCCTCAGCAGGTCTGGTGGAGGGCGGGGGGGGGGAGGAGAGAGAGCAACAGATGTGAAAGGGGGGAGGGAAAGGAGGGGGGAGGGAAGGAAAAACAGAAAGAGGGACCAGAGTCTCCCACCACATTTGCTAGTTCACTGAGGTCAAGTATCCCGTAACTTCATAATACTCAGCCACAGGCATCGATCCAGTTTGACCAGATTTTGTCGAATTTCACTGGACAATTTCTGCTTTCATATGTGATTTTGTATAATGGTAACACCTTGTTTATCGTGCCTTGTCTCTCGTAGGAAGCTTCGTACTTATCCATCGTAAGAGAATTTCTCTCCTTGCATAAAATAAGGTGAAGAACATGCACAGTTTGGTATATCTATCACCTTCTATATCCCCTAGATAGCTAAGGAGAAAGAGGAGGGGGTCAAGTGTGACCTCAACTCCACAGATCTCCGCCAGGGTGTCCGCCACCTCCTGCCAATATGGGCGAATTTTGGGGCAAGTCCAGACCATGTGGAAAAAGGAGCCCTGTTCAAGGGCGCATCTTGTACATAATGGGCTGAGGGAAGGATATATATTGGCAAGCCTCTGTGGGGTGTAGTATGCTCTGTGTAGGAACTTCAGTTGCATGAAACGATCTCTAGAAGCAATCATGGAAGGGATGTAGGAAGAGACTAATTCCTCCCAAGTCTCGTCATCTAGGCTGGGAATATCGGCCTTCCATTTGCCTAGGATGGACTTGGTGTCAGTGTCATGAGTATTCGTAAGGTGTAAATATAGGGGTGAGAGGGGCTTCCCCATAACCCCCGAGATAAGGAGTCTCTCAATCAAATCTGACTCAAAAGTAATTGGGTTTGGGAATTGTGAGTTAAGGGCATGTTGGAGCTGCCAATACCTGAACTGAAAGGAGGTGGGGAGGCCATAAATCCGTCTTAGTTCTTGGAATGTCATAATCTTGCCGTTTGTCATTACATGTTTAGGAGTTAGAATTCTGTGCTTAGCCCATGTCGCTGGGTCAGGTATTGTATTTAGAAGTGGAAGAAGGGGGTTACCCCAGAGTGGTGTATGAGGTGAAACAGAGTTCTGTCTGTCCCCCAGTGGTCTGGAACACTGCCACACCCTAATAGTGGTCCTCATAGGCGCTGTCACGCAGGGATGTCCCTTGCAGCCCCTGAAGACTAAATTAGATAAAGCCGCGTAAAACCCGAGGATCACAACTTCCAATGTAACGGCCGGGTTCTGTTTAGGTTGGGAAAACCACCATCTGACCGTCACTAGGATGGCCGCCCAGTAGTATACGAGGAAATTTGGGAGGGCCAGTCCACCACAGGACAAGGGGAGATAGAGGGTACGCCGCGCCACCCGGGGGGATGCCCTGCCCCAATAAAGGTGGTCACAATGCTGTCTAGTTTCCGAAAGAAGGATCGAGGGATGGGGTGGGCGTCTGTCTGTCAGTTTGGGGAGGTATATCATTTTAATTAAATTCCCTCTACCCATTGGTGTGAGGGGGAGGTTGCGCCATGTGGTGCATCTCCTGGCCAGCTGATCCAAGACCGGAAGGACATTGCGGGTCAAGTAGCCCTCCATCGTAGCACCCAACTTCACCCCCAAGTATGTGAATTCTTCTACCCAACGCAAAGGTGTGAGGGAGTCTGTATTGGGGAGTGACGGTGAAGCGGGAACAGGACCGATTTATCCCAATTGATACGGATTCCGGAATATCGGCTGAAGGTATCGAATTTCAAAGCGGATGTTAAGGAAGTGGAGGTGTCTGCCAGGTATAGGAGGCAGTCATCTGCATACAGAGACAGTTTTTCTTCCAATGGGCCTATCTTTACGCCTCTAATTCTAGGGTCTTTACTAATGTGGGCCGCAAGTGGTTCCAAGGCCAGGGCAAAGAGGGCTGGTGACAAAGGGCACCCCTGTCGAGTCCCCCTCCCAAGGGCGAAGGAGTCTGACAGGGTCCCATTGGTCTGTATACGGGCTCTAGGGTGTGCATATAACATCTGCAGCCGTGATAAAAACCGGGGGCCAAAGCTAAATCTGGAGAGGACCGTCCACAGGTAGCCCCACTCACCCGAGTCGAAAGCCTTCTCGGCGCGTGTGAGGCCACCAACCCGGTGTCATCCGGATCTGCGATTCAATGTGAGTATGCAGGCGGCGAATATTAATATCCGTACCATAACCTGGCATAAAGCCCGTTTGGTCCAGGTGGACCAGGGCTGTAATGACAGTGTTGAGGCGATTTGTAAGAATTTTTGCAAATATTTTGGCATCGACATTAAGAAGGGAAATAGGACGATAGGATGAACACAGGGTGGGGTCCTTACCGGGCTTGGGGATAACTACTATAACTGCGTCACTCATCGAATCTGGAAGGGTCCCAGACTTCGACGCCCGAGACAGAATCAGTTGTAATCACGGGGCCAGGTCCTCCATGTAAGTCTTATAAAATTCGTCCAGAAACCCATCCGGGCCCGGTGTCTTGCCTGTCTGCATCATTTTCAAAGCAGACTGTATTTCCTCAATCGTAATGTGGGCATCAAGTGTGTTCGCAGGGGTGATGGTAAGTATAGGGATGTCAATCTCCTCAAGATAGTCATCTAAGTCTTTCTGGTCATAGGTCACCCTGGAGCTGTAAAGCTGTTGGTAGTAGGTGGCAAAGCATTGGTTAATATCTCGGGGGTGAGAGAGAAGGACCCCATCCTGCCCCTTGATCTGTGCAATGGTCATTACTCCTGACTGATCCTTGGATAACCGGGCCAGGAGGTACCCTGTCTTTTCTCCCTGCTCAAAGATACGTTGGGTTTGGTGAAGCAGTTTTTTTGTGTCAAGGACATCCGCAGAAGTAGGGCCTTTTGGGTCAGGGATTGAAGTCGGTTAAAGTGTTGGGGTTCACGGGACCTAACATATATAAGGCTTCTTGTTTAAGCGCCTCATCCTCCACCTCCTCCAGCTCAGCTCTACGGTCGCCCCTAACAGCAGCTATAATTGACTGGTATTGTCCCCTGGAGGTGGCCTTAAAGGCGTCCCACAAAGAGGTTTCCGCGCCCGTTCCCGAGTTATCCCTCCAGAATTGTCTCAGAGTGTCATGAAATCATGGCTCCGCCTCTCTGTCCGTCACCCAAAACCTAGAAGGCCTCCATAGTCTGTCAGATGTCTCAGTTGCCAGCTCCAGAGACAGAAGCAATGGGGTGTGGTCTGAGATACCCCTGGGAAGGATAGTGATGTCCCTGACTCTAGGCAAGACAGGCGCGGTCACATAGGCAAGGTCAGTAAAAAGATTTGTGAGTGGCAGGTGAAGGCCCTAGAGTGAGGGTGTTTTTCACCTCCACACATCCGTGAGGCCATATGTATCAGCCCACGCACTCAACCCTTGACGGGTCGTGCCCACCGTGGCGCACCTGTCAATGCCAGAGTCAGGGACAAGGTTAAAGTCACGCATCAGTATTACATTTTCGGAGGGGAACTGTGCCAGCTTGGCCGAAATTAGGTTCAGTAGTTTGATAGATGCAGGAGGTGGCAGATACAGACCCAGCAAAACCCACGGCAAGTTGTGAATCAGTGCATGGATTAATACAAATCTGCCGTCAGGATCGAGAACTAAATCAAGGAGTTTAAACGGGACGGTTTTAAGACAAGATTGCTGACTCCCCTGGTGAAATTTGAATAGGTGGAGTGGTAGTGGTGACCCACCCATGGTTTTTTAAGGCTCAGGGTTTTGCTTCCTACAAGGTGCGTCTCCTGTAACACACATATATGGGGACTGCGCCTTTTGATAAATTGAAAAACTAAGGAGCGTTTAATCGGAGAGTTCAGTCCCCGTGTGTTCCAGGAGAGGACATCAGGCATAGCCATAGAGATTTCACGGTAAGGAGAAGGCAGGATTATCAAATTTTTGAAACGTGGCTCACCCCATGCGGCCAAAAGTGGACCAAGGAGAGGACCAATTCTCAACAGTGCAAACATATTGATCAAAAACATTACTGTCAAGCAACATAAACCCGTGAACTGAGAGCCGTAACTACGGATCAACTCACCTGAACCCCCCCACCCCGCCCCCCCAACTTTGAAAGAGGGCTTGATTCCCAAAACAAATAACAGCCCTAAGGCCGAACATGAAGGCAATGAGCGAGAGGCAACTGGCCTCTGTGATTCAGAGCAGTCAAATAGATTGGATAATCCGGTATAGGAGAGACAGTGTGGAACACCCGGAGCTCCTGGGGAGCAGTTCTTAAGGAAAAAAAGTCCTCAAACTTCCCATAGCAGGACAGGGTCAGGACAAGGGGACCAGGGGAAGGGAACCCTAATGGAGCCTGGGAGTCAGCTCAGGGGTAGAACAAAGGAACTGTTCTGCAGCACAAACATCCTCCCAAAAGGTATAAGCCTGAGTGATTGCAGCAGGTTTAAGGGGGTATAACCCTGTGGTAGGTGTTCGATGCCGCTGCCATCTGGGGAGGGGGGAAATCCATGTAGCATCAGCTAGGGAAGGGGGGGCCGTGGTTACGCAGTCCCTTTTCTACCCGATCGGAGTCAATGGAAGGATGTCACCTGTTGGAGTATTACTGGAACTATGTTGTATCGCCATATTTGGGAGGAGTAGCAGAATGTATTTTGGGGTGTAATTATGCATATGCTATGTATGCTATGTGTAAGAAATAACTTGTTATTATGACAATTTTGTGAAAAAAAATCTTCATTTTCCCAAGAACTGTGGGAAAAAATTACAACTTCAAAAAAATCACCATGCCTCTTACTAATTACCTTTGACTGTTTACTTTTCAAAAAGGGGTTATTTTGGGGGGTATTTGTACTTTCCTGACATTTCAGAGCCTCAAGAATTGAGATAGACCGTCAGTGCATCAGGTCTTGAGCGTCAATTTTTAATGATTTGCACCATACCTTGTAGACTCTATAACTTTCACAGAGACCAAATAATATCCACTAATTTGGGGTATTTTTACCAAAGATATGGAGCAGTATACATTTTGGCCCAAATTAATAAACAAAAATGACTCATTTGCAAAATGTTATCATAGAAACTAAAAAAAGTGTTTTTTTTTCAAAACTTCCCCTCTTTTTTCACTTATGTCACAAAAAATAAAAAACCCAGTGGTGATTAAATACCACCAAAAGAAAGCTCTATTTTTATGAAAAAATTATAACATTTTTTGTTTGGGTACAGTGTTGCATGACTGAGTAATTGGCATTCAAAGTGTGAGAGCGCTGAAAGCTAAAAATTGGTCTGGGAAGGAAGGGTGTATAAATGCCCTGTATTGAAGTGGTTAAACATGCAGTAAATCACTAATAATTACTGTGTTAAACGTGCAGTAATACACTACTATTTACTGCGTTAAAGGTGCAGTAACGCACATATATACTGCCTTAAACGTGCAGTAACGCATGCATTTACTGTATACTTTATTAAACGGGCAGTAACGCACAGATATGTACTGCGTTAAACGTACAGTAATGCTGTGATATATACTGCATTAAATTTCCAGTAACTTACTGATATATATTGCGTTAAACATGCAGTAATGCACTCATATATGCATTGCGATAAACATCCATGTTCTGATCAGTATAAGGTATATATTTACTGATCGTACTGTTGCTTTAATTTGGCATCCATTATTAACAGGAAGTGTAGTATATTACACCCACTTCCTGTCCAGCAGATAATCTTTCTACAGTGAAGGAAGCATGATAAAGACCTCCACTATTTCTTAATACTGGCCTTGGAAGCATAAGTCTGTAAGTAGGCTGTCATTAGTTTTCAATTAATTAGTATATGTTCTACTAATTCAAATACATTTCATCTGTTTGTTTGGTAGGATGTTTCTGTCAGGGAGTTCATTCAGCTAGGCCTCATTTGTGCTAGCTAGTGCCTTAACAGTATTGTAGCATGCCTGTTACTATTTGCATTTGTGATGTAATGTTAAATGCTAATGCATATTTTTATAATTTGTGTTTTGCAGTTTTACAAAAAACTTATTCTCAGTAAAGATTACAACTATTAGCCCTTCCTCCTGAGTCTTTATTGGGAAGCTGTTAGCTGTCTGCCAAGCCTTGTACTTTGAACACATTGTGAGGGCAGAAAAGTAAAAAGACTTTTAACACAGCGGGCCTAGTCTAAAGAAGAGTGGATGCATTCTGCTCATCATCAGCTAACCTCTACAGCCACAGACCTTACAAAGAAGTAATCTGTTTCATCATGCAGCACACAGACAAGGATACTACACCAGTCATCCCTCAGCATACACAAGCAGAGGAAAGCATACACAATATGCCAACCAACAGGTCACGCTGCACAAGCTCCAGAGTCTCTAGTCAGTCGGATCAGACATCAGCTAGTGCTGAATCTGCCAGGTCCAAGCGCACTAGCTCTAGACATTCAAGCTGCTCTAACCTGTCATCCACCAGTGCTGCAGCAGCCAGGGCCCATGCAAAAGCAGAAGCCGCGCGTGCACTGGCTTCCTATGCAATACGTGAAGCTGAAATGATAAGAGAACAGGGCTGCATAGATGAAGAACATCATATGATTAAAGCTAAAAGTAAAGCTGAAGCACTTAGAAGAAAAGCAGAGGTGAAAGCATCTTTACATATTATCAAGCAAGAAAAAACAGCTTCAGCAGCCTTAGCTGAAGCCGAGGTGCTCATGAGAGCTGCAGAACAGCACAGAGAGCACTCGGTGATAGATACCCAGATGACACCACTCAGTGCAATCCAACGCACTTGTGAGTATGTACAATTGCACGCAAACATGGACACTGATCAACAGTCTAATGATGCATTAGAATCATCCAGGGTCCCGCTAGCAGCAGGCAACTTTGACATAGCTCGATGCTACAAGACTGAACCAGAACTTTACTATAACAAGCCAAGTAGTTACATACTCAGAGACCAATCTGTTGGTCCTTCAGGAAATCAAACGAATGGTGACATAATCCCTCCACGGGAAAATAAAAATCCGGCCTATAGCAGAAAGACTTGCAGTAAACGAGAACAACCACATGACTATAGTGGGTTTAACCAAACATCCCAACCGTCTTACCAGCCACAGACATTCCCTGTGTTTGTTCCTAGAAAATGCCCACCTGAGGCAGCAGAAGTCACAGATGTGACAAAATACTTGATACGCCGTGAAATGGTGAGCTCTGGTCTCCTGAAGTTTGATGATCGTCCAGAAAACTATTGGGCCTGGAAGTCATCTTTTCTAAGCAGCACCCAAGAATTAAATATGGAAGACAGGGAAAAGCTTGATCTACTCTCCAAATGGCTCGGACCAGAGTCCACTGAGCAAGCCAAAAGAATTAGGTCAGTACATGTTCATGATGCGACAGCAGGGCTTACAATGTTATGGCAGAGATTGGAAGACTGCTATGGGTCACCTGAAGTAATTGAAGATGCACTTCTGAAGAAAATTGAAAATTATCCAAAAATAACAAACAAAGACAATCAGAAGCTGAGAGAGCTTGGGGACATACTTTTAGAGCTGGAGGCAGCAAAGGCTGGTGGATACCTGCCAGGCCTCTCATATTTGGATACAGCACGTGGAGTGAAACCGGTAATCGAGAAGCTTCCTTACAGCTTACAAGAAAGATGGATCACGCAAGCATCAAAATACAAGAAAGATCATCAGGTAGCATTTCCACCTTTCTCCTTCTTCGCCAAATTCATTGTGAATCAAGCTAAAATACGCAATGACCCAAGCTTCGCCTTTTTGAACATGGGAGGCTCCAGTTCTGTAAAGACAGAGAAACAACCTTCAGTGCACAATAAAGAACGCAGAGCAACAGTGTCTGTACGGAAGACAGAAGTACCGACTGAGTTTGAGGCCAACCAGGATAAAAGCTCAGGAATGCAAATTGAGGACCCAGATAAGCGGTGTCCACTACATAACAAGCCTCATCCACTGAGAAAATGTCGCAGTTTCAGATGCAAGACAATAGAGGAGCGCAAATCTTATCTTAAGGACAAGCGCATTTGTTTCAGATGCTGTGGTTCAACTCAACATGTTGCTAAAGACTGTGTGAAGACAATTCGATGCAAAGAATGCAATAATGACAACCATCTGTCTGCTTTACACCCAGGACCAGCACCATGGAAAACAGAGAATCCGGTAACCCAAGAAGATCATGGTGGGGAGCAAAATGAGAGTGCATTACCAGCAATAACCTCAAAGTGCACTGAGATCTGCACAAACACATTTAGCTCTAGATCATGCTCCAAGATATGTTTAGTCAAGGTGTATCCTGCAGGCCTCAGAGAGAAGGCAATCGGAATGTATGCAGTCTTGGATGAACAAAGTAACAGATCTTTGGCAAGAACAGAGTTCTTTGACCTCTTCGGGGACAGAGGAAGTCCAACTCCGTATACTTTGAAGACATGTTCAGGAGTTGTGGAGACATCAGGGAGAAGAGCAAACAACTACATCATTGAGTCATTAGATGGGAAAACGCAGCTGACTCTGCCCACTCTCATAGAATGTGATATGATACCAGATGATAGATCAGAGATACCCACACCTGAAATTGCATGTTACTACCCTCATCTGATGCAAATATCAGACAAGATTCCAGTACTGGACCCAGGTGCTGCAATTATCCTTCTACTTGGAAGAGACATACTGAGAGTGCACAAGGTCAGAGAGCAATACAATGGGCCACACAATGCACCATTTGCACAGCGTCTTGACCTTGGATGGGTCATCATTGGTTATGTATGTCTGGATGGAACTCACAAGCCGGCAAAAGTGAATGTCTACAAAGCAAACATGTTGCAAAATGGCCGCACATCATGTCTTAGCCCCTGTACCAACAGGATACAGATTAAAGAGAGACTAGTCAACCCAATACAAAAGCAGAAAGTTCAGAGTTACATGGAGGCCATAACCTTATCTAAAGATACAGATGAGCTAGGATGCAAGGTGTTTGAAAGAACGCGAGATGATGACAAACTAGCACCATCTGTTGAAGATAGCCTCTTCCTTGAGATCATGGACAGAGAAGTCTTTATAGATGAGTCAAACAGCTGGGTAGCTCCACTACCTTTCCGTTCACCACGACGTCACCTTCCTAACAACAAAGGACAAGCAGTAAAGCGTCTCACCTCATTGCGACGCACTCTAGACAGAAAGACAGATATGAAGGAACACTTCCATGATTTCATGCAAAAGATCTTCGACAGTGGTCAAGCTGAAATAGCACCACCATTGGAAGAAAAACAAGAATGTTGGTACTTACCAATATTTGGAGTGTATCATCCTCAGAAACCAGGACAGATACGAGTAGTATTTGACTCCAGTGCAAAGTATGAAGGCCTTTCCCTAAACGATGTCCTCCTCAGTGGACCTGACCTGAATAATACACTCCTTGGGGTCCTCATCAGGTTCCGAAAAGAACGCGTTGCAGTAACAGCAGATGTGCAACAAATGTTCTACTGTTTCCTTGTCCGCAAAGATCACAGAGACTACCTGAGGTTCCTGTGGTATGAAAACAATGACTTTAACAAAGATGTTACAGAATACAGGATGAAAGTACATGTGTTCGGGAACAGCCCCTCCCCAGCTGTAGCTATCTACAACCTGAGAGGAGCAGCACAGGAAGGTGAAGAAGAGCATGGAACAGATGCTAAACAGTTTGTCATGACAAATTTTTATGTAGATGATGGACTTGCTTCTTTCTCCAGCAACGAAGAGGCTATCGACATCCTGAAAAGAACAAGAGAGATGTTAGCAGAATCTAATGTAAGGTTACACAAAATAGCGTCCAATAGCAGCAAAGTCATGGAAGCGTTTCCCTCAGAGGACCGTGCAAAAGACCTCAAGGACCTGGATCTAGGAACAGATTCACTGCCCCTTCAAAGAAGTTTAGGGCTCAGTTGGGATCTCAAAACCGACAGCTTTACATTTAGAGTATCCAGAGAAGAGAAGCCATTCACGAGAAGAGGTGTCTTGTCCACGGTCAACAGCCTTTACGACCCCCTAGGATTTGTAGCCCCCATAACCATGCAAGGCAAGGCTCTTATGAGAGAAATTACTACTGAACATGAACAAAGTGAATGGGATACGCCTTTACCTAAGGAGAAAGAAATGCAGTGGAAGTTGTGGAAGGACTCATTAATAGAGATTGAACAACTTATCATCCAAAGGTCATATGTCCCTGTTTCTTTGTCTGCCACGAAGCAAAGAGAATTGTGTGTATTCTTAGATGCATCCACTATGGCTATAGCAGCTGTAGCCTACCTTAGAGTAATGGACTTTGAAGGACAAAGTTATGTTGGGTTTATCATGGGAAAGTCCAAACTAGCTCCATGTCCTGCTCACACTGTTCCACGTTTGGAGCTTTGTGCTGCTGTCTTAGCAGTGGAGATGGCAGACTTGATCGATGCAGAACTTGACATTGAAATTCATGCAGTGAAGTTTTACACAGACAGCAAGATTGTGTTAGGATATATTCACAATACTTCGAGAAGATTCTACATGTACGTGTCAAACAGAGTGATACGCATCAGAAAGTCCACAGGGCCAGAACAGTGGCACTACATCAGTACGGATAAAAATCCAGCCGATCATGGGACTAGACCGGTTCTAGCGGCTGCCCTTAAGCACACTAACTGGTTTTCAGGACCATCTTTTTTGACTAGATCAGAAATCGAAGAGACCACTCAGTTTGAGACATTTGAACTTGTAGAAACAGATAACGACAAAGAAGTACGTGCACAAGTAACAGCGTTTAGTACCATAACTACTAGAGGTAACCTTGGCGCACACAGGTTTGAAAGATTCTCCAGCTGGAAGTCACTCATTCGAGCTATAAGAAAGCTTATTCATCTAGCCAAATCCTTCTGTAGAGCTACAAACACTGACAAGTGTAATAGCAATCATCTTATGCAAGCCAAAATCATCATTAGATGTATTCAACATGAAGTTCTCATCACACTTATGGCTCAAGTCATGGCTATCATGAACGCTCGACGTTTAGTTCCAGTGTCCAGAAATGCTGGTAGTCTTTACACCAAGCAATGGAAGCAAGTTCAGAGTCTTGCAGACATCTTCTGGAATAGATGGAAACAAGAGTACCTGGTGACGCTCCAGTCACGCAGAAAATGGCAAGCTGACAAGCCTAACCTGCAAGTCGGAGATGTTGTCCTACTAAAAGACGCTCAGGTCCACCGAAACGAATGGCCAGTTGGACTCATTGTCGAGACTGTACCTAGTAATGATAGTAAGGTTAGAAAGGTTAAAGTCATGAGACAGGGCACCCCTAAGGTGTACTTTAGACCTATTTCTGAAGTTGTTTTACTTCTTAAAAATGAAACATAGTGGTATAATGTTCATTATGCCAGGTGGGGAGTGTTCTGATCAGTATAAGGTATATATTTACTGATCGTACTGTTGCTTTAATTTGGCATCCATTATTAACAGGAAGTGTAGTATATTACACCCACTTCCTGTCCAGCAGATAATCTTTCTACAGTGAAGGAAGCATGATAAAGACCTCCACTATTTCTTAATACTGGCCTTGGAAGCATAAGTCTGTAAGTAGGCTGTCATTAGTTTTCAATTAATTAGTATATGTTCTACTAATTCAAATACATTTCATCTGTTTGTTTGGTAGGATGTTTCTGTCAGGGAGTTCATTCAGCTAGGCCTCATTTGTGCTAGCTAGTGCCTTAACAGTATTGTAGCATGCCTGTTACTATTTGCATTTGTGATGTAATGTTAAATGCTAATGCATATTTTTATAATTTGTGTTTTGCAGTTTTACAAAAAACTTATTCTCAGTAAAGATTACAACTATTAGCCCTTCCTCCTGAGTCTTTATTGGGAAGCTGTTAGCTGTCTGCCAAGCCTTGTACTTTGAACACATTGTGAGGGCAGAACAATCCATGATTGGATAGAGTCATCATTACTTTCTCCAATCATGGCTCTGACAGTGTTCTGTGCCCTGATTGGGCAAAGCTTTCATTGCTTCAGCCAATTCGGCCCAATTTCGTCAGACAGGCGAACAGCCAATGTTTGGCCCAACCTCATGCTCGGGCCGAACTGTTCTACCAACTCTAAAATTAGCACTATATATTTAGACATAGTGATTATGGAGATATATAATAATTTGATGAAGTGATTTATTGATTACTGAGCATTTTTTGATTGTACTGAGCACTTGGTTATATGGTCTTAAGGAAATATTTAAACTGATCTATTTGTGATCCCCTCCTAGTGAGGTTGCTAGGATGTTAGTTAAATTTAGCTCTTTTTGGCTCCTCTTTAACCACTTCAATACCAGACACTTACACCCCTTCCTGCCCAGGCCAATTTTCAGCTTTCAGCGCTGTCGCACTTTGAATGACAATTGTGCGGTCATGCTACACTGTACACAAACAAATTTTTTTATCATTTTGTTCCCACAAATAGAGCTTTCTTTTGGTGGTATTTGGTCACTGCTGGGGTTTTTATTTCTTGCGCAACAAATAAAAAAAGACAGATAAAAAAAAAAAAAAGGTTTTCTTTGTTTCTGTTATAAAATTTTGTAAATAAGTAAGTTTTCTCCTTCACTGATGGGCACTGATGAGGTGGCACCAATGAGGTGGCGCTGATGGGCACTAATGATGGGCGGCACTGATGGGCACTCATGGGCGGCACTGATGGGCACTGAAAGGAGCCACTGATGGGCACTGAAAGGCACCACTGATGGGTATTATGGGTGGAACTGATAGGTGGCACTGATGGGCACTGATAGGTGGCCACTGATGGGCACAGATAGGCATCACTGATAAAGAGACATCTGGCAGGAATTAGTAATGGGCACTAACTGGCACAATTGGTGGGCACTGATTGGCATATCTTGGGCATGGGTGGCATACTTCTTGGTCATCCATCCTTGGTGCCCATCCCTGGTTGGCATCCCTGGTGGTCCAGTGCTTGGACACGGCTGATCACGTGGTAAAGAGCCTCCATCAGAGGCACCTTACCAAGATCGGTGTAAGCGGTGTGTCAGACTGTAGCGGTGTGCCAGTCTGACACGCCGTACCACCGTGCGCTGCACCACCTGACTGGACGTCATATGACATCCAGTCAGGACAACTGAACCATCATTTTGCTATAGGCCGGGCGGGAAGTGGTTAATCATTGGAGCTGTTGATTTCTTTTGCCTGTACACAGGCTGCAAGTTTGATTGCTCTGCCCTGCCTTCCATAAAGTTCTGGAGCAAAGCATTTGCTCTAGAACTTTAAGGAAGCATAAATGTTTATGGTGCTGCAGCCAAGGAGGTGGGCCCAGAAGGTGACTTAGGAGCACATAAATATTCAGAGCTTTAGAAAAGCAGTGAAGCGATTCTACTAGAATCCCTTCAGTCATTCTGCTGTTTTTGAAGTCCTGGCTGTAGCAGAGCTGAGGGGGCCTACACCTGAAAGTTTATCTGACACTCTGAGGCTTCACTTACAGTGTTACTAAACCCAGGACCCTGAATTCACTAAATCTGGTCTCCCACAGTACACAGAACATGGAACTGCAATTATTTTAGTAAATATAAACTACTAAATACCTTTTCTCATCAGCAGTATATAGCAGTCTTCTGATTTCTATCAGTGTCTAGTTAAAGCTTGTAGGAGGAGTTTTCATTGTACTCTGACTGTCCTATGACTGTCCTGCAGGACCCCAGACCCTCTATCTGGTCAATGCTGATCACATGCACTCTCCCAAGAAAAAAATCTCTAGCAATACACACTAAACTGAGCATGTGCAGAGTGACTCCAAAGGCTCTGTCTTATCAAGAGATGGATTAGGGACAGTGGAAGAAGGGGAGGATCAGAGAAGACAGGATAAAACAGCATTTTTATACAATGCAGAGGATTAAACCTTAGGTTCCACAATGAGTATAACAAGCATGCTTTACTGCATATACAGACTGTTTTTACTGTTGTGCGTTTAGTAACACTTTAATGTGGAGCTTCAGTCTCTTAAGTAAAAATGAAAAGTCACCAGCTACAAAAACTGTAGCTGCTGACTTTAAACAGCCACTCACCTGTCCAAAGATCCAGCAGTGTTCTCACCCCAGTCGTGTTCTCCTTGTGTCCTCCCTTGTTAGTTCCTGCATCCTTACTATGGGAACCCAGCTGTGATAGTGCCCACTGCACATGCATAAGTGGCACTGTGCTCTGTGAATGGTCCTGGAGTCTTCTGGGACCTGTCATGTGCCACAGAAGACTTCGGGAGGGGGGGGGGGGTGAAGTAGAACGTCCACTTTTGATCGGCTTAAGGCGATCGAAGTGGAAGTGGGAGTGGGTACCTGTCAAATTGGATACTTCCTTCTCTCCAAAAGCTCAATTTCACAAACAGGACCGGGGAGGAGGACTTAACTTCCCCTTTTGGGTGGAGCTATACTTTAAGGATCCAGTCCACAAAGCCTCACTAACAGGCATCTGGAAGAAGCTGAATGGGCGCATATACACATCTGGCCCTGTGAGTACTGTTTTGCTGAAAGATCCTAGTAGTTCCCCTCCTGAGGAGTACATACCGCTGGTCTCTACTAGTCTGTCACAGGAAAATTGTACTCCTAGCTGAGCATAAGAACTGCTCCTGAAGTTTGCAACATTGAGAAGTGTGTCTTCTTGTTTCTGTTAGTAGTTTTAGGAATACTACCCTCACTCTAGACTCTATCCCCTAGACTGCTCTTTGTGTGGACTGTACTCTGCGTGTGCTGGCAGCCCCTGCACTGGTGAGGAAGAACTCCAGAGTGCTGCAGCTATCAAAGAGTTTGCAGTGTCTGTGCAGCGGCCCTTTTGGGGATAAAGCTATATATTTTTCCAGCGGCCCTTTTGGGGGTAAAGCTATACATTTTCCCCCAGATTTACTAAGAGGTATGCGACTGTTTAACTGTAATGATCTTTGGAAAAGAACTAAGATTCTGTGGGGAAATTTGTTTAGGTTGAAGGAGTCTGCTCATCTACACCTACATCTGTCTGCTCAACCGTTTCTACAACAATACTAATAATTACATTAAATTATTAATGAGCCTCATTAAGTTTTACAACAGTTTTTACACAAAAAACAAAGTTGACTATTATAAGCAGTTTTAAATGGTTTGTCTGAACCCTTTAACCAAAACTTTTGCCAGACGGCTTAGTCTGGTAAAGGAAGTTGGAAAATAACAGACTTACTGTTTGAATCACCAGGTGAAACTTTGAAAATTAAGAAAATAAAGCCAAGAAAATGAAGTTTATCTTTACATAAAAAATACATGCACATCATTTTTTAGTTTTTTGTAACTTAAAGTTTTATTGAAGTATTACAAATTTTACATGTACACGAGTCCTAAGACAATGTTGATGCAATACAAAGGATGGATAACAAAAACAAAAGCATGTACAATCACTTTGTAGCAGATTCAAAGAACTGTATATTGCATTCCGGGAGATTGTTCCAATTGGGGTGCGAGGGAGGGGGAAATACAGAAAGAGGTTGGGTCGGATAGTAGGTAGCTTTAACCAATAGGCAAAGAAAGCAGAGAAAGACATGAGTTGGCAAGGAGGCAATAATCATCGGATTTTGTATGTTGGTAGCGCTAATAATGAACAAATGCACATATTTTTGCAGGTAAAAATGTGCATTTAACATTTTATAACAAGAGCCTGGAAAGCATTGCACTCGTGATCAGCTCCTGCACACAATGGCTACAGCTCTGTTTCCCGTACCTCTGTACTGGCTGAAATTGCAGAGCTGATCAGCACGCCCGCAGTTCACATCTGCTGTGATGACTGATGGTACTTGTAGTTTATTCATTCATAGAAAACTGTGAATGAATGACACAGCTACTTTTAAAAAGTGACAGTGATTGCGAAGAGAGAAGGTGCAGGTGCTGAAACCTACATGTTCCACGTTATAAATGGGTGGAACATGTATAATTTCAAAGATCAACTTATCCTTTAAGCTGCAATATAATACATGTTTGTTTTTGGGTTTAATTCCACTTTAATTTTAAAGAGCCACATTTTGCTCCAGGCCTTTTCTTATACAGCAACATCCTTAATATTACATAGCTGAAGACCAAACTTTGCAACAATAAAATTCCGAAAGCCAAAACAATTCTAACAGTCCTAAAAGTTTTCTCACAAATGTACATAGATGATCTAGAGTGGAATGTTTTTTTTTTCAACAAAACTGAAGTTGGACTTTAAACTGTGTGAATGGCCTTGGCATGCTGTTTGGTATGCTTCACTTAGATTTAACTCAGAGGGATTTAGCAAATCCAATGCGGTTATTATGTCTGTCAAATTCAGTGTAGTACTGTCCTATGAATGTAGCTCCCAGAATCCACATAGGTCCTGTGGGAGGAGGAATGTCCAGACCAGTGAATGCAATGTAGCACATTTCTTCCCCAAAATGTGATTGCTGAAAGGAAAAATAAGACCAGGGTTGATCAAACCACTTGAGCATAAAAAAAAACCTGTATGTACCAGAGACTTTGTTACATTTCAAATCCTGTATGTGTCTGTTAATTTGCCTCTAACAAAATTATTGAAAGCGAAAAAAAAGTTAGCATTAAAAAAAAGCAAAACCCTCCCTAGCTATAAGGAAAGCCGAGAAAGAAGTTATATACAGCTAATTAGGGTTAGCTAAGTGTTAATACGTGGGCAAATTAGATTATTTTTTTTTTAAAAGGTTGCTTTAACTGACAATATTGGTTGTATTTATAAAATCACTGAAGGTAAATCAATCACTGTAAATGAAAAACACGTGGACCACAAATATTCACCTGCAGTTAATGTTTGGAGAAAGTCACATTCACTGTTTTTTAAATTTATTTTTAAATATACTCCCTTGAACTGCACATAAACTACCTTGTTTAACCACTTGAGGTCCGGGCCATAGCCGAATGACGGCTACAGCGCGGACCTCAATCTCCGGGAGGCCGTCATAGGACGTCCTCCCCTGTGCACGCGCACCGCACGCACCCTGCAGGGCGCGCGGTGTGCGCGCTGTGGTCACCGAGTCACGGAGACTCGGATGATCACAGATCCGAGTAAGGGGCCGGTCCCGGCCCCTTACCATGTGATCAGCTGTCAGCCAATGACAGCTGATCACATGATGTAAACAAAACTCGGTGATCGGTTTAGTTTTCACCTCACGCTGAGAGCGTGAGGAGGAAAAAAAAGCCGATCACCGGCTTATGTGAAAGGGACATCAGTCCCGAAGAGGAAGGAGGCACAGTTGCCTCATCTGTGGATCCAAGTGCCATTTGTCATTGCCACCTGCCAGTGCCCACAAGTGCCACCAACAATGCCCACAAGTGCCACCAACAATGCCCACAAGTGCCACCTATCAGTGCCACCTAGCAGTGCTGCCATCAATCAGTGCCCAATCAGTGCCCAACACCGCCACCCATCAGTGCCCATCACTGCCACCTATCGGTGCCCATCAGTGCCGCCTCATCAGCTTACATCAACGAAGGAGAAAAATTACCTGTTTGCAAAAATTTATAACAAAATATAAAAAAAATATAATTTTTTAAAAAAAAATTCTGTCTTTTTTAATTTTTTTTAACAAAAAATAAAAAACGCAGAGGGGATCAAATACCATCAAAAGAAAGCTCTATTTGTGGGAAAAAAATTATAAAAATTTCATTTGTGTACAGTTTTGTATGACCGCACAATTGTCATTTAAAGTGCGACAGCGCTAAAAGCTGAAAATTGGTCTGGACAGGAGGGGGGTTTAAGTGCCCAGTAAGCAAGTGGTTAAATAAGGGCTGAAATTCATAATTGTTCAATAATGAATTTACAATGAATTTCCTGGATTCCAATCTTTGGCAAAATTTGCAGTGAGGGAAATCTGCCAACTGCCTATTATGTCTTATATGTTCTTTAACCTGTGGACAATTTCACCCCCTTCCTATCCAGGCCACTTCAGCCATGAACTGCATCAGACCTGAGTCTGATTGACATCAACATATGGAGAACAGGAGCCTCATATCCACAATGAATAAGGGAACGTATAAAACTGGTAAAGTCCATCATAAACACTTGGCACTGTGAGTTAGAAATTAAACTTTAGCCATGAACGAAATCAGGCCAGACTCAGACCTGTGTAATGCCTACCTGTTTGTCAGGTAGGCTGTACAGGGCCCCGTTATTTCTAATATTATCACTGGCTGCCAGGCCAATGTCTCTGCTTTTACTGCTGTATCACTGCTGTTATACTGAACTTACAATGTATGTGCAATTGTGCAGTTCAAAGGAGTAGAAGATTGGGGAAAAAGAGCACCTGTATAAGCCTATAACAGCATGCATTTGTTTCCTGCAAAAACACACAGAATGGATCTTCTTCATTAACAAGGAAACCTAAATCTTTAAGACCTCCTACCTTAATAATACATTATGTTGCCTTATGACAAACTTTATTTTTGCAGAAGTTTTCTACCAAGATGTTCACTGAATTTGTCTGCCTGATCTGACCTTTGTAACTCTAACCTCAGCTGATTCATTGATATACTTTCACTGAAACAAACCTGACATGAATGCATAACACCTTGGAGACTCATACTACTTGTACAGCTCATGTTCATGTTGTTTAGCACCTTCTTATTTAATATGGCCTATCCAAATGCTTTATTGACCCCACCTCATCATTTCTTCCTCCCCTTTCCCACCTTCTTTCTCTCTCCGTTAACCACAAACATACCCCCCCCCCACACACACACACACACGCACACACACCATTTGTCACAATAAAGTTTTTTATTGTAAATCCAAAACATAACAGACAAAGGCAAGGAGACAATGGCCATCATCTTATAGAAATAATGTCAATTTCACAGAATGTCAAATTCACAGAATTACATTACAATCTAGGACTTAAACATGTCTGGTGAGAAAAGTTAGCCATACATATCCTTGTTATAAAAATGCAAACTTTGCAAGTACATCCATGTCCTGCACCCTTTTTTTAATGTGTGTTATTACTTTGAATGTTTTGCAGCTCCACAACGATCACTATATTCTATATCTATTATTATTTTTTCACAGAAGCACGCAATGGAATATCAGTCCCAGTTATTTGAATCATTCTATCACTATTTGTTTTGATTTGTTTTATTTTGGTGATTGTGCAATGAACAGAAAATTAATTATAGCGCACCATTGTTTGGTATATATAATTCACTTGTATGGTGTCAGAACACTATTTGAATGGCTGCAGCTTAATTACGGTATTTAGTTATTTTCTATCCATCTTATTTATTTCAATATTAATTTCAGCGCTTTAGTATACTTTCACACTATTAATATTTTTTTCTGTCATTTCACTTGAGCAGCAGTTATGGAAATATTTAAATTTGTGGAGAACCGCACAATTGATTTAAAAGATGTCTTCTCCACTAATCAGACTGTGGAGACCTAGATTCTAATTTCCGCAAATTTTGACATCTAAAGGAAAAGAAGGTTAGCCTGTGGTGGGATTTAGTAACCCATGAACAATATATTAAAGAAAGTATAGTGTCAAGAAGGCTTAGATGGGATATTCCCATAAATGGATGGTCTGCTAGACCAGGATTCAGTGAATGAGTGGTATACATTTTCTAATGAAAAGGGCCTGGAGGTGTAATAAAAAGGAAGCAGAGAAAATTAGCAACAATTAACCAACATGATTGCAAAGTGGTATTGGAAGCCTATAAGGATTCGGCTTCCTTTGGCACCTTAACGAAATAGTTAAATAAAGTTTTAGAACAGAAGGATGTTGAAATTAAACAAAGGAAGAAAAGAAAGTATTTGAGAGATACAAATGATTATCAATTGGAACAAACATTTAAATGGCAAATAAATTTAAAACAGAGCAAAACAGGATCAACTACATTGTCTCCTGAAAAGGAGGTAAGGATTGTGACCCCAAGAAGGGATCAAAGGTACAGATCCCCAGAACAAAGATATAGGTCCCCTGAGCCATCAAGATCTGGCAGAGATTATACCAATGGACATGAAAGGCCATATAGGGTAGAGAACACTCGACCAAGAACCCCTGAACCTTGGTGGAAAAATAACAAAAATAGGATCAATTTCCTATATGGTAGAGTCATACACATTCTGTTTGCTTGTTTTATTTTTTTATCCATCCATCCATTAATAATGTGGATATTATGCTTGCTGGCTGGCTCATCTGCTGCCCACCAACCGCCATATGGCCAAGCCCCCAACATGCCACGGATCTACCCCAGTCCCCGGTCCGGGGGGTTGGGGACCCCTCTACGTAATCACCTCTTTTTACAATTTGTTACTGTTCTTAGTGATTGTTTTTTCTTATCCTGGATATCTTTCTTCTAACATGTTTTTTAAACCTCATAACATGGTCAAATTGGACAACTGTCTTGATATATGTTATAAAGATGAATATAATTGGGATGAGCCTCATCACATGGCAAAATTACAGTCAGGTCTGTGACTTAAAGTGATTGTAAAGTTTCAAAATCAAAAATAACAAATATGTTATATTTACCTCCTCTGAGCAGTTGGTTTTGCACAGAGCAGCCGGGATCCTCCTCTTCTCAGGTCTCTCTTTGCTGCTCCTGGCCCCTCCCTCCTATCGAGTGCCCCCTCATCCAGCAGCTTTCTATGGGGGCACCATAGCCAAGTCAGAGCTCTGTGTATCCATTCAGACATGAAGCCCCGATTCTGACCTTGCCTATTTACATACATTATAGTGAACTTATACACTCCAAACACTCATAAAATACATTTTCTCAACTGGCTTTTTAAAAAGATTTAATCTCTACGCTCTGGCTCCCTTATGATTTGTGGGGATTTCAATCTTGTAGTCAATAAACACCTAGACACGACCACAATACCCAAAATCATCTCAATCACTATCTCTATTACCGCTTAAGGATATGATGCTTGAAGATGTCATCGTGCAAACGAAAAAGATTATAACTTTTACTCTGGTAGACATAAACCCTACTCTAGAATAGAGAAGATTTATTGAGAATGGGACTTTAAAGGTACTTAACAATTAATTTAATAAAAATATAAATCATTTATTCAAAAAAAGATACACATTTAAGGGAGCTCATGTATTCAGACACAGCCCGGGAGCTCATGATATTCCACGCCGGGGTTTTGTAAGGTAATTATTTCATTCTGGCATTGGAATTGTGTGTACTTCTATGTGGAAGTCTGGGGGACTTTATATTGATTTAGGTACACTTTTCATGTTGTAGAGATCGCCTTCAGCCATTTTTCCTCTTTGCAATTTGGCTTTATGCCTCTCGGCCACCCATATGTATCTCTTCAGCTTATGTGCTTGTTAAGGACGGGATTAGCTCAAGCATCAGTAATTTTGAGGTGAGAAAACTTTTTATCCTATATATATTTTCTGACACTAGGAGATGGGGATTGGGGTCTCTTCTGGAGGACAATGTCTGATAGACGTTTATATGTCTTATTAGATTGTGTAGAGGACGTGAAGTCTATCACACGGAGTGAATTTACCAATGCGGTTAATGGTAGCCCTGCCCTCATGAGCTCCGGGCGTGTATACTACTATTTTATTTTCAGAGATATGGGAGTGTGGTGAGTACGGTTCATTTACATGGTTATGAACATGTGCTTCCCCTACCCTCAAGCTGCTCTATGTATTTATTCTTACTTTGATGTATAATTTGTTGCAGATACTGCTGCACCTTTTACCTGCTTGATCCAATCGAAAATTACATCCCTCCTACGTTTATGGCTCTTCTTTCCCCCCCGGCTGTGCTCACTCCAGGACCCACCAAGGTATGGGGCTGAGGTTCTGAGCTGTGTGTGGTTTGGGGGGGGGGTTGTGTTTTTTTTCTTTTTTTTTTTTTTGACATACCAATATGAATCATGCATTTACAATGTTATAATTAAAATTTTCTTTGTGCATTGTGATGTGATATTGATTTTAATTTTGTTTTTTGTTTATCCACTTAAGGACTAGCCTCGTTTTGGATTTTAGGTGTTTACATGTTTAAAACAGGTTTTTTTGCTAGAAAATCATTTAGAACCCCCAAACATTATATATTGTTTTTTTTCTAACACCCTAGAGACTAAAATGGCGGTCATTGCAATTATTTTTTTTTGCACCGTATTTGCGCACCGGTCCTATAAGCGCACTTTTTTGGGAAAAAATTCACTTTTTTGAATAAAAAAATAAGACAACAATAAAGTTAGCCCAATTTTTTTTTATATTGTGAAATATAATGTTACGCCAAGTAAATTGATACCCAACATGTCATGCTTCAAAATTGCCCCCGCTCATGGCGTCAAACTTTTACCCTTAAAAATCTCCATAGGCGACGTTTAAAAAATTCTACAGGTTGCATGTTTTGCGCTACAGAAGAGGTCTAGGGCTAGAATTACTGCTCTCGCTCTACCGGTCGTGGGGATACCTCACATGTGTGGTTTGACCACCGTTTTCATATGCGAGCGCCGCTTACGTATGCGTTCACTTCTGCGCGCGAGCTCGTCGGGACAGGGCGCTTTAAAAAAAAATTTTTTCGTATTTATTTTACTTTATTATATTTATTTTTGCACTGTTTTTAAAAAAAAAAAAATTGGATCACTTTTATTTCTATTACAAGGAATGTAAACATCCCTTGTAATATAAACAAAAGAGAGCCGGAGGTTCCACATGTATCAATATTTATGATATTCCTTTGTTTTTCTCAGTTTAATTATGCATACCACCCCTGATGACTGGCAAGAAGCCAAGAAATGCGTCGGGTTTTCAAACTAAGGATGCCCTATCAAGCCTAATCATATTCCTGACATTTATCAATTTTTTATCGAGTTTTCTCATTTCATGCGCTTTTGTGATTTTGATTGGCGATTTTAATTCATGTATTTCTGTTATGAATTGCATATATGTATGTCCATTGATTTGTTTACACTACTGAGTCTTCAATGATTGTTACTGCTAAATATGCTCATATATCAATTCATGTGACTATGTCTGTATCTATACTACTTTATTGGTACTGTATGCATCAAAATCATGGACTTGACTATAAATTAAATCCAATCATTTTACCTACTCACATGTATTTATTATTATACTTCATTTAAAAAAATTGACATGCTTCATTTAAAGTCCCACTTGCCCCTCTTTTTTTCTTTTATCCCTTGTAATAGAAAAAAGCATGACAGGTCCTCTTAAATATGAGATTTGGGGTTAAAAAGTCCTCAGATCTCATATTTGGACTAAAATGCAAAAAAAAAAAAAAAAAAGTCATTTGAAAAAATGACATAAAAAAAAAAACGTTTAAGACATATGGGCGGAGCTGACGTTGCGACGTCGCTTCCACCCTCCTATGGTAATGGAGACGGGTGGCGGCCATCTTAGCCTCACTCGTCTCCATACCTAAGCAGTGAGAGGTCCCGATCTCCTCCGCCGCTACTGACGGCTCCGGTAAGCGGAGGAGGGCGCGGGAGAGTGGCGGGAGGGGGGGTGGCACCTCTCCCGCCGCCGATAACGGTGATCTCGCGGCGAACCCGCCACAGAGACCACCATTATCATACAAAGAACCGGCTCCTGTAAAGATGGATACCTCGGTTGTGGCAGCAGCTGCTGCCGTTACCGAGATATCCATCTTCAAAGTGCCGACGTATATGTACAGGAGCCGGTCGGTAAGTGGTTATACACCTAAGGTCCTGTATAATTCATTGATTTTTTTTTCTTTTATAATCAAAATTTTTTTATTTTCTGTTATACTTTTCACAATTCACAATTAAACATCCTTAATTTCATATTTTACAATAATTACGCAGGATTAACATATTAAACATTAATAAGAGACCAATTGGTATCATCGTTCTCTTACAACTGACCCTATCCCCTCCCCCCCCCCAAAAAAAAAAAGGGGAATGAAAAAACCGCTGCCTGTCTCAACCCCCTCCCTCCCCCGACATATGTTCGACAACCAAATATATCCTGTGATTGATGAGATTCCCAATATTTGTGCGTATCGGTCTGTGTATCCAATTCCACATTGACACCCCCCACCACCTACAAACCAACACATTAAACAAGCCTAAAATATACCAACAAAAAAAAAAAAAAAAAAGGGAAAACCCCCAGCCCCGTCCATACATTCCCCGTGTTTATTATTGTTATTCCGTAATTGTTCCTCACTTCTAGGAAAAAGGAAAACCCACCACACCTGTACATACCCACCAATTCATTGATTTTAATACTTAGTACCTGAATGCCTTCGTCTTTTTCATGATGAAGCCGTCAACATGTCAAACATGTCAGAATTCTAGGACGCAGGAACTATGTATATACAACTCCAGTTTTCTCATTAGGTCAGGGTTTAGATAGGTGTGCATACCCAGGACCATGATTGTAACTGTAGTTGAATATTTTTATTGTGCCTTAAATGTATATTTTTTTAAAATAAATGATTTATATTTTTACTAAATTCATTGTTTTTCTATATATATGAAGTACCTTTAACCACTTGCTTACAGGGCACTTAAACCCCCCTCCTATCCAGATCAATTTTCAGCTTTCAGCGCTGATGCACTTTGAATGACAATTGCGCGGTCATACAACACTGTACCCAAATGAAATTTTTATCATTTTTTCACCACAAATAGAGCTTTCTTTTGGTGGTATTTGATCACCTCTGCCAGTTTTTACTTTTTGTTAAAAAAATGTAAAAAACTTAATTAAAAAAAAAAATTTTTAATTTTTTTTTATTTTGTTATAAAAAATTTAAAATGGTTCATTTTTCTCCTTCATTGATGTACGCTGATGAGGCGGCAGTGATGGGTGGCAGTGATGGGCAGCACTGCCAGGTGGCACTGATTGGCACTACAGGTGGGCATTAATAGGTGGCACTTGTGGGCATTGATAGGTGGCACTTGTGGGCACTGTTAGGTGGTACTGTGGGCACTGTTAGGTGGCACTGTGGGCACAGTTAGGTGGCACTGTGGGCTGTTTTAATTGGCACTAGTAGGTGGCACAGATGAGGCAGATGTGCCTCTTCCATCCCAGCCGGTAATTGTCTTTTTTATACTCACGCTGTCAGCGTGAGTAAAAAAAAAAAACGATTACCGATCTTTTGTTTACATCATGTGATCAGCTGTCATTGGCTGACAGCTGATCATATGGTAAGGGGCTGGGACCGGCCCCTTACTCGGATCGGTGATCAGCCGAGTCTCAGTGACTCGGTGATCACAGCGCGCCCTGCAGGGCGCGCGCAGGGAGCGTGCACAGGGGAGGCCATCATATGACGGCCTCCCGGGAATTCAGGTCTGTGCTGTGGCCTTCATTCGGCCATAGCGCGGACGTCAGGTGGTTAAAGTCCCAATCTCAATAAATCTCCTTTTTACCATATTTAGGGATGTTGGTACATTTGTATTATATGTTTTTTGTTTGGTGCTGACCTCTCTCCATATATACTCAGACCTACTCTAGAATAGATCTAATTCTGGTTGACAAATGGTTACTTCAGAAAATAATTACCGTATATACTTCGAGTATAAGTCGTTCCGAGTATAAGTCGAGGCCCTAATTTACCACAAAAAAATGGGAAAAACTTAGTGACCCCAGTATAAGATGAGGGTGAGAAATGCACAGCTACTGTAAGTGGAAAAGAGGGTCAACAATGCCCATTTGCAGCCTCACTGTGCCCATTTGCATGCCTCACTGTGCCCATTTGCAGCCATAGGTCCTCCGAACTTCAAACTCGGTAGTTAAGGGTTCCTAGATGCCCCCTAGCTGCAGCCAAAATTTGGGGTCTCTGAACCCAAATGGTCCCGAAATGACATTGCTGCAGATGGACACAGTTGACCGACTTTGGGGCCCTGTATCTTGGGGCCACGTAGTGCTAGGAACCTTTAGTGTGCAAACTCAGTGGAACTAGCACCATAACATATCCAAAGCTGGGGTTTCTAGCACCAAGTGTCCCCGAGATACAGGGCCCCCAAAAACGGTTCAGAAAATGTCAAGCACTTTTCTGCAGCAGAGAATGACATTTTCCAAACTGATTTTGGGGCCTTGTATCTCGGGGCCACTTAGTGCTAGGAACCCCAGTTGGATATGTTGTGGTACCAGTTCCACTTGGTTTGCACACCAAATTTGGGGTTCCTAGCACAAAGTGGCCCTGAGATACGGGGCCCCAAAGTCGGTTCGGAAAATGAAATTTTTTGCTGCAGAAAAGTGCTTGATTCAAGTATAAGTCGAGGGGGGCACTTTCAGCACAAAAAAAATGTGCTGAAAAACTCGACTTATACTCAAGTATATACGGTACTACTACTACTACTATTGGTATTATAACATATTCATACCATGCCCCTACCTCCATAACCATTGCTGACCAATATCCTCACAATCCTCATAACCTATGGTGAATCAATACTTCAATATTGAAAACTTCCCAAAATATAGAATTACTCACACAACGATTGAAAATTTTTTTCTTACAATCAGTATTGATCCTTTCACTTTACGGTGCAATCAGAAAGCATACATGAGAGATCATACTACAAGTGTGCACCAGAGCTAAGATACAGAGAGCCCAGCAAGTTGAGCTCTTATTATTTTTCTCATAATTCAGGATTTATATAGCGCCAACAGTCTGTACAGCGCTTTACAATTAAAAGAGAAACAATACATCAACAAAACAATTCAATACAAGAGGGTCAGACATTCAAAAACTTGAGGCACAAAACAAAACTTGCTCCCACCAAAGGATCTCTGAAAGACTTCTTACACTTAGAACCTTAGAAACTAAAAACGCTACTAATATCACAATTTGATAAATATGTTCACAGATTAAAACTTCACTACTACTCCAATGGCAACAAAGCAGGGAAACATTTAGCTAGAAGAGTCAAAATGATCCAGACTAAATCCAAAATAGTATACCATCTATACCCACATAATAAAGCCAAAATAATTAACCCAGAAAAAAATAGCTGACTTCTTTGCAGAATATTATGAATCACTTTATATTCTGAAATAAAACAACACCTCCACGACAACTCCACTATGACAGGCATTAAATCTAATCTGAAAGCCTTCAGTTTCAAGTGACCAACTAGCTCTCTTAAACACGCCATTCTCCTTGTCAGAGATCTATAAAATAATCGACTCATTGCCATCTCCAGGCCCTGACAGCTTTTCTGGAAAGTATTATAAAAGTCCCTTTCTTTATACGATCTATAAAAAAGCTGCCTTTTCTTCTAACTTCCCCTCTGAAATTCTGCAGGCCCTAATAGTTATACCCAAGCCAGAAATGATCAGGATACACCAGCTAACTTCCATCCAATCTCTCTTATAATTTGGGACATCAAAATATACACAAAAATATTGGATTACAGACGAACTGAAATCATGCCAACTCTGATTGGCCCCGACCAATAAGGTTTTACAAAAGGACAACAGGCATCAGATGCAACCCGTAGAGTGATTGATAAAAATGAAACAATAAGAATGAAAAATTCCTTTAACCGCTTCCGCACCAGCCAGCCAATCACTCTTGACAGAGCGAGAACCGGGATCTGTGTGTGTAAACACACAAATCCCGGTTCACTCAGGGGAGAGGAGACATATCGTTTGTTCATACTAAGTATGAACACCGATCAGTCTCCTCCCCTAGTCAGTCCCATCCCCCCACAGTTAGAACACACCTAGGGAACACGGCATTTTTAAAGCACTGATCGCTGTATAAATGTCAAAATGTGTCAAAAATGTCCGATTTGTCCGCCGCAAAATCGCAGTCCCGATAAAAATCGCTGATCGCCATCCTTACTAGTAAAAAAGTAATAATAATAAAAATGCCATAAATCTTTACCCTATAACTTTTGAGGAAATCAATCAATATACGCTTATTGCGACTTTTTTACCAAAAATATGTAGAAGAATACATATTGGCCTAAACTGAGGAAAAAATTTGTGGGTTTTTTTGTAAAAATTTGGGATATTTATTATAGCAAAAAGTAAATGATATTGTTTTTTTTCAAATTTGTCGCTCTTCTTTTGTTTATAGTGCAAAAAATAAAAACCGCAGAGGTGATCAAATACCACCAAAAAGAAAGCTCTATTTGTGGGAAAAAAAGGACGTAAATTTTGTTTGGGTACAGCGTTACACGACCGGGCCATTGTCAGTTAAATTGACACAGTTCCGTATCGCAAAAAATGGCCTGGTCAGGAAGGGGTAAATTCTTCCAGGGCTAAAGTGGTTAAAATTAGAATATCATCAAAACGTTATTTCAGTAATTCAATTCAAAAAGTGAAACTCAAATATTATATATAGATGCGGTACACACAGAGTGTTATATTTCAAGAATTTCTTTCTCTTAATTTTGATAATTATGGCTTACAGCTAGTGGAAAACCCATAATTCCGTATCTCAGAAAATTAAAATATTACCGTATATACTCGAGTATAAGTCGTTCCGAGTATAAGTCGAGGCCCTAATTTACTACAAAAAAATGGGAAAAACTTATTGACCCGAGTATAAGACGAGGGTGAGAAATGCACAGCTACTGTAAGTGGAAAAGAGGGTCAACAATGCCCATTTGCAGCATCACTGTGCCCATTTGCATGCCTCACTGTGCCCATTTGCAGCCATAAGTCCCCTGAACTTCAAACTCGGTAGTTAAGGGTTCCTAGATGCCCCCTAGCTGCAGCCAAAATTTGGGGTCTCTGAACCCAAAGGGTCCTGAAATGGCATTGCTGCAGATGGACACAGTTGACCGAATTTGGGGCCCCGTATCTCGGGGCCACTTAGTGCTAGGAACCCCAAATTTGGTGTGCAAACCCAGTGGAACTAGCACCATAAAATTTCCAAATTTGGGCTTCCTAGCACCAAGTGTCCCCGAGATATGGGGCCCCAAAGTCGGTTCAGAAAATGTCAAGCACTTTTCTTCAACAGAGAATGACATTTTCCAAACCGATTTTGGGGCCTTGTATCTCGGGGCCACTTAGTGCTAGGAACCCCAGTTGGATATGTTGTGGTACCAGTTCCACTTGGTTTGCACACCAAATTTGGGGTTCCTAGCACAAAGTGGCCCTGAGATACGGGGCCCCAAAGTCGGTTCGGAAAATGAAATTTTTTGCTGCAGAAAAGTGCTTGATTCAAGTATAAGTCGAGGGGGGCACTTTCAGCACAAAAAAAATGTGCTGAAAAACTCGACTTATACTCAAGTATATACGGTACTACTACTACTACTATTGGTATTATAACATATTCATACCATGCCCCTACCTCCATAACCATTGCTGACCAATATCCTCACAATCCTCATAACCTATGGTGAATCAATACTTCAATATTGAAAACTTCCCAAAATATAGAATTACTCACACAACGATTGAAAATTTTTTTCTTACAATCAGTATTGATCCTTTCACTTTACGGTGCAATCAGAAAGCATACATGAGAGATCATACTACAAGTGTGCACCAGAGCTAAGATACAGAGAGCCCAGCAAGTTGAGCTCTTATTATTTTTCTCATAATTCAGGATTTATATAGCGCCAACAGTCTGTACAGCGCTTTACAATTAAAAGAGAAACAATACATCAACAAAACAATTCAATACAAGAGGGTCAGACATTCAAAAACTTGAGGCACAAAACAAAACTTGCTCCCACCAAAGGATCTCTGAAAGACTTCTTACACTTAGAACCTTAGAAACTAAAAACGCTACTAATATCACAATTTGATAAATATGTTCACAGATTAAAACTTCACTACTACTCCAATGGCAACAAAGCAGGGAAACATTTAGCTAGAAGAGTCAAAATGATCCAGACTAAATCCAAAATAGTATACCATCTATACCCACATAATAAAGCCAAAATAATTAACCCAGAAAAAAATAGCTGACTTCTTTGCAGAATATTATGAATCACTTTATATTCTGAAATAAAACAACACCTCCACGACAACTCCACTATGACAGGCATTAAATCTAATCTGAAAGCCTTCAGTTTCAAGTGACCAACTAGCTCTCTTAAACACGCCATTCTCCTTGTCAGAGATCTATAAAATAATCGACTCATTGCCATCTCCAGGCCCTGACAGCTTTTCTGGAAAGTATTATAAAAGTCCCTTTCTTTATACGATCTATAAAAAAGCTGCCTTTTCTTCTAACTTCCCCTCTGAAATTCTGCAGGCCCTAATAGTTATACCCAAGCCAGAAATGATCAGGATACACCAGCTAACTTCCATCCAATCTCTCTTATAATTTGGGACATCAAAATATACACAAAAATATTGGATTACAGACGAACTGAAATCATGCCAACTCTGATTGGCCCCGACCAATAAGGTTTTACAAAAGGACAACAGGCATCAGATGCAACCCGTAGAGTGATTGATAAAAATGAAACAATAAGAATGAAAAATTCCTTTAACCGCTTCCGCACCAGCCAGCCAATCACTCTTGACAGAGCGAGAACCGGGATCTGTGTGTGTAAACACACAAATCCCGGTTCACTCAGGGGAGAGGAGACATATCGTTTGTTCATACTAAGTATGAACACCGATCAGTCTCCTCCCCTAGTCAGTCCCATCCCCCCACAGTTAGAACACACCTAGGGAACACGGCATTTTTAAAGCACTGATCGCTGTATAAATGTCAAAATGTGTCAAAAATGTCCGATTTGTCCGCCGCAAAATCGCAGTCCCGATAAAAATCGCTGATCGCCATCCTTACTAGTAAAAAAGTAATAATAATAAAAATGCCATAAATCTTTACCCTATAACTTTTGAGGAAATCAATCAATATACGCTTATTGCGACTTTTTTACCAAAAATATGTAGAAGAATACATATTGGCCTAAACTGAGGAAAAAATTTGTGGGTTTTTTTGTAAAAATTTGGGATATTTATTATAGCAAAAAGTAAATGATATTGTTTTTTTTCAAATTTGTCGCTCTTCTTTTGTTTATAGTGCAAAAAATAAAAACCGCAGAGGTGATCAAATACCACCAAAAAGAAAGCTCTATTTGTGGGAAAAAAAGGACGTAAATTTTGTTTGGGTACAGCGTTACACGACCGGGCCATTGTCAGTTAAATTGACACAGTTCCGTATCGCAAAAAATGGCCTGGTCAGGAAGGGGTAAATTCTTCCAGGGCTAAAGTGGTTAAAATTAGAATATCATCAAAACGTTATTTCAGTAATTCAATTCAAAAAGTGAAACTCAAATATTATATATAGATGCGGTACACACAGAGTGTTATATTTCAAGAATTTCTTTCTCTTAATTTTGATAATTATGGCTTACAGCTAGTGGAAAACCCATAATTCCGTATCTCAGAAAATTAAAATATTACCGTATATACTCGAGTATAAGTCGTTCCGAGTATAAGTCGAGGCCCTAATTTACTACAAAAAAATGGGAAAAACTTATTGACCCGAGTATAAGACGAGGGTGAGAAATGCACAGCTACTGTAAGTGGAAAAGAGGGTCAACAATGCCCATTTGCAGCATCACTGTGCCCATTTGCATGCCTCACTGTGCCCATTTGCAGCCATAAGTCCCCTGAACTTCAAACTCGGTAGTTAAGGGTTCCTAGATGCCCCCTAGCTGCAGCCAAAATTTGGGGTCTCTGAACCCAAAGGGTCCTGAAATGGCATTGCTGCAGATGGACACAGTTGACCGAATTTGGGGCCCCGTATCTCGGGGCCACTTAGTGCTAGGAACCCCAAATTTGGTGTGCAAACCCAGTGGAACTAGCACCATAAAATTTCCAAATTTGGGCTTCCTAGCACCAAGTGTCCCCGAGATATGGGGCCCCAAAGTCGGTTCAGAAAATGTCAAGCACTTTTCTTCAACAGAGAATGACATTTTCCAAACCGATTTTGGGGCCTTGTATCTCGGGGCCACTTAGTGCTAGGAACCCCAGTTGGATATGTTGTGGTACCAGTTCCACTTGGTTTGCACACCAAATTTGGGGTTCCTAGCACAAAGTGGCCCTGAGATACGGGGCCCCAAAGTCGGTTCGGAAAATGAAATTTTTTGCTGCAGAAAAGTGCTTGATTCAAGTATAAGTCGAGGGGGGCACTTTCAGCACAAAAAAAATGTGCTGAAAAACTCGACTTATACTCAAGTATATACGGTACTACTACTACTACTATTGGTATTATAACATATTCATACCATGCCCCTACCTCCATAACCATTGCTGACCAATATCCTCACAATCCTCATAACCTATGGTGAATCAATACTTCAATATTGAAAACTTCCCAAAATATAGAATTACTCACACAACGATTGAAAATTTTTTTCTTACAATCAGTATTGATCCTTTCACTTTACGGTGCAATCAGAAAGCATACATGAGAGATCATACTACAAGTGTGCACCAGAGCTAAGATACAGAGAGCCCAGCAAGTTGAGCTCTTATTATTTTTCTCATAATTCAGGATTTATATAGCGCCAACAGTCTGTACAGCGCTTTACAATTAAAAGAGAAACAATACATCAACAAAACAATTCAATACAAGAGGGTCAGACATTCAAAAACTTGAGGCACAAAACAAAACTTGCTCCCACCAAAGGATCTCTGAAAGACTTCTTACACTTAGAACCTTAGAAACTAAAAACGCTACTAATATCACAATTTGATAAATATGTTCACAGATTAAAACTTCACTACTACTCCAATGGCAACAAAGCAGGGAAACATTTAGCTAGAAGAGTCAAAATGATCCAGACTAAATCCAAAATAGTATACCATCTATACCCACATAATAAAGCCAAAATAATTAACCCAGAAAAAAATAGCTGACTTCTTTGCAGAATATTATGAATCACTTTATATTCTGAAATAAAACAACACCTCCACGACAACTCCACTATGACAGGCATTAAATCTAATCTGAAAGCCTTCAGTTTCAAGTGACCAACTAGCTCTCTTAAACACGCCATTCTCCTTGTCAGAGATCTATAAAATAATCGACTCATTGCCATCTCCAGGCCCTGACAGCTTTTCTGGAAAGTATTATAAAAGTCCCTTTCTTTATACGATCTATAAAAAAGCTGCCTTTTCTTCTAACTTCCCCTCTGAAATTCTGCAGGCCCTAATAGTTATACCCAAGCCAGAAATGATCAGGATACACCAGCTAACTTCCATCCAATCTCTCTTATAATTTGGGACATCAAAATATACACAAAAATATTGGATTACAGACGAACTGAAATCATGCCAACTCTGATTGGCCCCGACCAATAAGGTTTTACAAAAGGACAACAGGCATCAGATGCAACCCGTAGAGTGATTGATAAAAATGAAACAATAAGAATGAAAAATTCCTTTAACCGCTTCCGCACCAGCCAGCCAATCACTCTTGACAGAGCGAGAACCGGGATCTGTGTGTGTAAACACACAAATCCCGGTTCACTCAGGGGAGAGGAGACATATCGTTTGTTCATACTAAGTATGAACACCGATCAGTCTCCTCCCCTAGTCAGTCCCATCCCCCCACAGTTAGAACACACCTAGGGAACACGGCATTTTTAAAGCACTGATCGCTGTATAAATGTCAAAATGTGTCAAAAATGTCCGATTTGTCCGCCGCAAAATCGCAGTCCCGATAAAAATCGCTGATCGCCATCCTTACTAGTAAAAAAGTAATAATAATAAAAATGCCATAAATCTTTACCCTATAACTTTTGAGGAAATCAATCAATATACGCTTATTGCGACTTTTTTACCAAAAATATGTAGAAGAATACATATTGGCCTAAACTGAGGAAAAAATTTGTGGGTTTTTTTGTAAAAATTTGGGATATTTATTATAGCAAAAAGTAAATGATATTGTTTTTTTTCAAATTTGTCGCTCTTCTTTTGTTTATAGTGCAAAAAATAAAAACCGCAGAGGTGATCAAATACCACCAAAAAGAAAGCTCTATTTGTGGGAAAAAAAGGACGTAAATTTTGTTTGGGTACAGCGTTACACGACCGGGCCATTGTCAGTTAAATTGACACAGTTCCGTATCGCAAAAAATGGCCTGGTCAGGAAGGGGTAAATTCTTCCAGGGCTAAAGTGGTTAAAATTAGAATATCATCAAAACGTTATTTCAGTAATTCAATTCAAAAAGTGAAACTCAAATATTATATATAGATGCGGTACACACAGAGTGTTATATTTCAAGAATTTCTTTCTCTTAATTTTGATAATTATGGCTTACAGCTAGTGGAAAACCCATAATTCCGTATCTCAGAAAATTAAAATATTACCGTATATACTCGAGTATAAGTCGTTCCGAGTATAAGTCGAGGCCCTAATTTACTACAAAAAAATGGGAAAAACTTATTGACCCGAGTATAAGACGAGGGTGAGAAATGCACAGCTACTGTAAGTGGAAAAGAGGGTCAACAATGCCCATTTGCAGCATCACTGTGCCCATTTGCATGCCTCACTGTGCCCATTTGCAGCCATAAGTCCCCTGAACTTCAAACTCGGTAGTTAAGGGTTCCTAGATGCCCCCTAGCTGCAGCCAAAATTTGGGGTCTCTGAACCCAAAGGGTCCTGAAATGGCATTGCTGCAGATGGACACAGTTGACCGAATTTGGGGCCCCGTATCTCGGGGCCACTTAGTGCTAGGAACCCCAAATTTGGTGTGCAAACCCAGTGGAACTAGCACCATAAAATTTCCAAATTTGGGCTTCCTAGCACCAAGTGTCCCCGAGATATGGGGCCCCAAAGTCGGTTCAGAAAATGTCAAGCACTTTTCTTCAACAGAGAATGACATTTTCCAAACCGATTTTGGGGCCCCGTATCTCGGGGCCACTTAGTGCTAGGAACTTCATCTTTGGATATGTTGTGGTACCAGTTCCACTGGGTTTGCATACCAAATTTGGGGTTCCTAGCACCAAGTGGCCCTGAGATACGGGGCCCCAAAATTGGTTCGGAAAATGAAATTTTTTGCTGCAGAAAAGTGCTTGACTCAAGTATAAGTCGAGGGGGGCACTTTCAGCACAAAAAAATGTGCTGAAAAATTCGACTTATACTTGAGTATATACGGTACATATTACAATCATCACTGACTGTGGAAACACTGGACCTCATGCAACTTGGATTCTGTGCCTCTGCACTCTTCCTCCAGACTCTGGAACTTTGATAACCGATGAAATGCAAAACTTTCCACAGTCTGTGATGATTTGGGGAGCCATGTCATCTGCTGGTGTTGGTCCACTGTGTTTTATCAAGTCCAAAGTCTGCGCAGCCCTCTACCAGGAAATTCTAGAGCACTTCATGCTTCCCTCTGCTGACCAGCTGTATGGAGATGCTGATATCATTTTCCAGCAGGACTTGACACCTGCTCACACTGCCAAAAGTACCAATACCTGGTTTAATGATCATGGTATCACTGTGCCTGATTGGCCAGCAAACTCGCCTGACCTAAAACCCCATAGAGAATTTGTGGGGTATTGTCAAGAGGAAGATGAGAGACACCAGAAAAAACAATGCATATGAGCTGAAAGCCGCTATCAAAAAAACTTGGGCTTCCATAACACCTCAACAGTGCTCTGTCTATATGCCACGCCGCATTGATGCAGTAATTCATGCCAAAGGAACCCCAACCAAGTATTGACTGCATATTATACTGTACATGGACATACTTTTCACTAAGTATTCAAAATCTTTTTTTATTGGTCTTGTATAGTATTCTAATTTTCTGAGCTATTGAATTTGGGGTTTTCACTAGCTGTAATCCATAATCATGAAAATGAAAAGAAATGCTTGAAATATATCACTCTATCACGCATCTATATAAAATATGAGTTTCACTTTTTGAATTGAATTACTAAAATAAATTTACTTTTTGATGATATTCAAATTTTATGAGATGCACCTGTAGTGCCTGGGGGCTCCCCTTAGCCTGCCGGTAAAGTAGCACATCTGTACCGTGTATAGAACCTGCTGCAGCAAAACTGACATTTATAAAGAAAAAAAAATACATTTAAGATGATTTTCACTGCAAGCTTTCTTTATTTTGTAAAAGACAGCTTGAGAAAACAGTCTGTATGATGAGGCCCCAATTTAGTGCACTCGGAACATGATTAAAGATTTTTTGGATAAATTCTGGTGTCTCTTTGGCAGACTTTGGATGGAAATAGCATGTCCCAGTCATGCTAAAAACGTAAGTTCGACTCAAACATTGGGTGTTTGGCCGTTCAGTGAATACCAAACATTATGGGGCGTTCGCAGCAAATTTGAGCGCAGCGCAATGCCCCATAATGCACTGAGATCTTGCAGTGTAGTGCACCTGACCTGCATGCTTTGGCCAATCACAGCGCCCTCTGCTGCGAGAGCCATGATTGGCCAAAGGCAGGGTTATTGTCCGGCTCCGGAGGCCAGCTCTTTTAATGAACATGTATTGTTCAGAATTAAACAAACTAAGAATAGTCTTTGAGCAAATCCAAGAAAACAGTCTCTCAAAAATTTAACAAAAAGAGGAATATAGCAATAACAAATAACAGGGTGAATGTGGGCAGAAAAGGTCCCTGCAGCTAGTGTCCGCGACAGTGCCCATAGTCCGGCTAGATCCACCACGGGTCAGCTTGGGGCTGTCCGAGAGAGTCTTATGGTTCAGTTTGCCGGGAAAGCCCATCAGCGTTCCCATTCTGTTTTCCTGACCAATATTGGATGGTAAAATTGTAATGCCCTGTACACACGGTCAGACATTGATGGGACATTCCGACAACAAAATCCATGGATTTTTTCCGACGGATGTTGGATCAAACTTGTCCCGCATACACACGGTCACACAAAGTTGTCAGGAAATCCGATCGTTCTAAACGCGGTGACGTAAAACACGTACGTCGGGACTATAAACGGGGCAGTAGCCAATAGCTCTCTTAATTTATTCTGAGCATGCGTGGCACTTTGTGTGTTGGATTTGTGTACACACGATCGAAAAAATTTTATAGCAAGCTCTCAAACTTTGTGTCGGAAATTCCGATGTGTGATGTGTGACTGGAGATGTGTGATGGAGCCCACACACGTTCGGAATTTCCGACAACAAGGTCCTATCACACATTTTCCGTGTGTACAGGGCATTAGGCTGCAGGGCCAAGCTCCATCATAACAAACGTCCATTATCCATGGAGACCTGATTAAGCCAGATGAATGGATTGTGCTCGGGGAGCACCGTAAAATATCGTCCGTAGAGATAAGATTGGAATTTCTTGAGAGCCGACACCATCGGCAAACACTCCTCCACGGCTGTATACCTGACTTCCCTGGGTAGCAGCTTCCGACTGATGTAGGCCACTGGGTTCTCACAGCCATCAGGTCCTACTTGGCTCAGTACTGCCCCCAGCCTGAATGTAGAGGCATCTGTGTGGACTCAAAAACAGCTAGAACAGGAGCCGAAGTTAGTGCATTCTTTAATCGTTGGAAGGCAGCTTCACACTCTGGGGACCACAGTACCTGTGTCAGGGAAGGTGCTTCTTAGTAAGGTCTGTCAGGGGTTTAGCGCTGGAACTATATTCCTATAGTACCCTGCTGTGCCGAGGAATGCGAGGACCTGGGGGGTCAGCCAGTTGGCAACTGCCTCAATCTTAGCAGGCTTGGGACGTTGTTGTCCCCTGCCTACTCGATGTCCAAGGTACTGCATTTCTGCATTACTGCATTGCTGCATTTCTCTGGCTTAAGGTTTAGTCCTGCAGCCTTGATGCAGTCTAACACGACACCCAGGTGAACCAGATGATCCTCCCAGGTATCGCTGTTGATCGCAATGTCGTCCAGATATGCACAAGTATAGTCCTGGAGGCCATTGAGGAGTCGATCTACCATCCTCTGTAAAGTCGTCGGTGCATTCTTCATCCCAAATGGCATTACTTTAGACTGGTATAGGTCGAATGGGGTAATGAACGCCGACTTCGGAATAGATTTCGCATCCAGAGGAATTTGCCAGTACCCTTTGCATGGGTTGAGGGTTATCAGGAATTTTCCCAGAGCGAAGTGATCTAATAGATCATCCACCAGGGTCATAGGGTAAGCGTCAGTGGTGGTACAATAATTTAGCTGCGGTAGTCTACGCAGAAGCGAGTCATGCTGTCCCGCTTCGGTACAAGGACCACCGTGGAAGCCAAGGGGCTGCTGGATGGCTCAATGACTCCCAACTCAAGCATCTCCTTAATCTCATGACACATTTCCTCTCACTGCGTCAGGTATCTGGTAAGCTGCCTGTCTTAGTGGCAGTTGCCCCGGGGTCTCCACTCGGTGCACTGCTATAGTAGTGTACCCAAGGACTGTGGAGAACATTTCCCTTCTCTGACTAAGGACCTGTCTAGCTTGTTCTCTCTGCGTCATCCCTAGCTGGTTGTCAAGCTTAAACATCTCTATCACTGCAGTAATTCTATTTAGTCGCGGGAGCTCCGGCAGGGGAAGGTTCTCAGAATCCTCCACAGCTGGAGCACATATATCAGCTACCTCTCCTGTTCTTTCCCAGTATGCTTTCAACATCTTCACATGAAAGGTCTGTCAGACTTTTTCATCCGAACATTTAGCCACTAGGTAGGTCATGTCACAGAGCTTTGCCACAACCCGGTAAGGTCCCTGCCAAGTGGCCTGTAACTTGTCCTGCTTGGTTGGCCTGAGGGCAAGAACCTTTTGACCAACCTCCAGAGTGTGGTTCCGGGCAGGACGATCGTACCATTGTTTGCGCCACCTCTGGGCAGCCCGAAGGTTCTCTTGGACACTGTCCGTGAGCTCCTTCAGTCTGACCTTAAACTCAAGAATGTATGCTACGATAGCGGACCCTTGGGAATCAATTCCCCCCTACCAATGGGCTCTGACTAGATTTAAGGGCCCCCTCACCCGCCTCTCACACAGTAAATCGAATGGGGGGAACCCGGTAGATTCAGGTGGCACCTCCCGATAAGCAAAGAGAAGGTGCGGAAGATAGCTCTTCCAATCCCTGTGAGAGGTTGCGAATGTCCTAAGCAGCTGTTTCAGTGTTCCATTGAACCTCTCACACAGTCTGTTGGTCTGGGTGTGATAAAGAGAGCTCTGTGGGGGCTTTACCCCACAGAGCTTCCATAACTGCTGAGTGAGCAGTTAACTGTGTCCCCTCGTCGGAGATAATTTCCCGAGGGAAACCCACCCTGGCAAAGATCTGGAGCAAGGCATTAGCCACCGTTTCTGCATGGATATTTGCCATGGGAATGGCCTTGGGGTACCAGGTCTAGGGAGCTTTCAGTGGGCCAGCTCCCACGCTGGCACATGTCACAGGTCCAGCAATACTGTCGGACATCCCCCGTAATATTTGGCCAAAAGAAAGACTGAGTCAGACGGCGGAGGGTCCGGGTCATCCCCAGGTGTCGGACGGCTAAGGGTATGTCATGCCCAATGTGCAGCAGGTCATGCCGATATTTCTGAGGCACAACCAGCTGCCGCTTGGGCGGATGGATGGCTTTCCCTCAGTTACCCGATAGAGTATTCCTTGGACCCACTCTATCCGCTTCCCCTCCAACCCCTCGGGGTCCAATCCTACTCTTTCCCTATAGCTAGCTAGGGAAGGGTCGCTGAGAGTTGCCTGTGCTCAAGTCAGGGTAGGAATAGCTGGGGTAGTACAGTCTAGGGGATACATCCAGAGTGAAGGCTGAATTTAAAAGTCCCAAATCGTTGCCCAACAAAACCTCCGCAGGTAAGTTCCACATTATTCCAACTTCCACTTGTTTGGCTCCTGAACCTCAATCAAGGTGAACCCTGGCAGTGGGGACCCGCATAGCATAACATTTCCCCTGGCCACCCGCACAGCCACAGATCATCCCGTCTGCTCTGCCGTCTGGGACTGTATCAGGGTAATAGTAGCTCCCGTGTTCTGCAGTCCCTGGTCAGAACGACCATTAATCCACACGGCTTGTCGATGGCGCAAACGATTATCCATAGCGGCAACTTGCACAGGGTCTGCCTCATGTAGAATTCCAATATTCTCATCACATGGGTAAGTCACACCATCTCTCTCCAGACAGTGTGCAGCAGCCCGGGCAAGTCCAAGGGGCCTGTGGTTCCGCATGTATGCGGACAATGTATGCGGACAATACCTCCTAACATGCCCCGCTTGGTTGCATCTGTAGCAAAGGTCCCTCTTCCCTCAGTATATAATACAGTGTGTACAGTTTCTAATACACTTTAGGCAGTGTACACAATATATAAAACAGTGCAGCCAGTGTACAGTGCATAATACAGTGCAGGCAGTGAACACAGTATATAATATAGTGTGTACAGTTTCTAATACACTTCAGGCGGTGTACACAGCATATAATACAGTGCAGCCGGTATACAGTACATAATACAGTACAGGTGGTGTACACAGTATATAATATAGTGTGTACAGTAATTTCTAATACACTTCAGGCGATGCACACAGCATATAATACTGTTACTAGCCATTGTACATAATACAGTGCAGGCGGTATACACTGTATATAATATAGTGTGTACAGTAGTTTCTAATACACTTCAGGCGGTGTACACAGCATATAATACAGTGCAGCTGCTGTACAGTACAAAATACAGTGAAGGCGGTGTACACAGTATATAATACAGTGTGTACAGATTCTAATACACTTCAGATGGTGTACACAGTGTCACAGATCAGCTGCGGAGCTGATCTGTGTCTCACCTTTACTGCCGTAGGCTGGCTGGCACCTGTTGTTTCCACCATCTTGTGTTCAGCTCTGCTGCACTCTGCAGCTATGGGTGTCGCCGGCTCCACCTGTTGCTTAATATATGATTCCTTCCCGCCACTTCCTGTCTAGCCCCTCATGTGTTTCTCTATTTAAATCCCTTCTGACCAGATACTGGTTGCTTGAGCAACATTTGTTTCTGAAGCTCCCTTCGTGTAACCTGCCTTAACCTGACCTCTCATGAACTGATCTCTTGTGTACCGACTTGGCTTGTTCTGATTACGTTGTCTGCAGCCCGCCCTGACCTTGGCTCGCTATCTGGCTCTCCTTTGCTTCATCCATCCATCCATCCTTGTCTGACAGTGTCTTCTGGTACTTCCCTAGCGAGCAGGGTGAACCCGGAGCTCGTGACCTGGGGTCAGCACGCAGCTAAGCCCAAAAGCTCGTGAGGGGGTCCCTGGCAGAATACCGGCTGGCCCTTAGACTCCACGCCCTGGGGGATCCCGTGTCCACTGCTCACCTGTGGGCTCACTGTAAGTAGTCCCGTGACAGTTTGCTCAAACCATGAGTGCCTCTGAGAATCGGCCACTGACGGAGGATCAAATGCAACATCTAGTTCAGAGACTTAACTCACAGCAAGCAAATCAAGAGCAAATAATGCTGGTTCTTCAGGATCTTGCCTCCCATCTGGATCGTCTGCAAATCGTTGCAACTTCAGCTCCTCCTGTTCCTGCTTCTGCTTCAGCTGCTCCCGTGTTACCTGCTACACCTGGCAATTCTTGCCTGCATCTGCCGTCGTTACCTCTTTTTTCTGGTGACCCTAATGCTTGTCGGGGCTTCATTAATCAGTGTTCCATCCACTTTGAACTTTCCAGCCACCATTTTCCAACTGATCGCACCAAAGTCGCATATATTATCTCTCTGCTTTCCGGTGATGCTCTAGCTTGGGCCTCCCCACTCTGGGAATCACACGATTCTATCACCTCGGACCTCCAGCTCTTTTTAGATGCATTCCGGAAAACTTTTGATGAGTCCGGCAGAGTGGGGCCCTCCTTCGTCAGCAAGGAATGATAGTCGGCCAATATGCAGTTCAATTCCGTACGCTGGCCGCTGAACTTAAATGGAATAATGAGGCCCTTACTGCTACCTTCTGGCAAGGCCTATCTGAGCGTGTCAAGGATGAACTCGCTGAATGCACCATTCCTACTACTTTGGATGACTTAATCGCATTGAGCATTCAAAAAGACATTCGCTTCCAGGAGCAAACCCTGGACAAATCCAGATCCAGTCATCCCCCTACTAGCCGTCCAGCACAGGTAGTTCAAAGACCTGTGGAATCCTGTGGAACACGTTTGAAGAACCTATGGAACTTGAGCGAACTTGCTCACTCCCGAGGAACGTGCCTGATGCATTGGGCTTGTGTCTTTATTGTGGCGATAAAGGACATCTTTTGAACTCCTGTCCAGTCCGTCCTGGAAACTCCAGAGTCTAGGTCACTCAGAGGGAGGTGATCTAGACCGATCCTTTAATTTTGTCCGCTTCCCTCGTTTTACCCTTCCCGTGGCTATCCACTGGGCTCAAAATGCCTATCAACTCTCTGCATACGTGGATTCTAGTGCTGCCTGGAATTTCATTAAACAATCTTTAGCTTCCGATCTGGGCATCGCCTTTGTTGCTTTGCTATACCCCTCTCTGTGACTACAGTAGATGGCTCCTTCTTGCCTTTGAGCCCCATCTGGTTTAAAACCCCTCCTATTGTGTTACGCATTGGGGTTTTGCATTGTGAGGAGATCTCTTTCCTAATTCTGCCTAAATCCTCCAATCCCGTCATCCTGGGCCTTCCATGGTTGCAGAAACACTCCCTGCATCTTGACTGGAATTCTGGACAAGTATTGGCTTGGGGTCCTCCGTGTCAGCAACAATGTATTTCCAAGGTGCTACCTCCTCCTTCCATTCCTCTGGCTGAGACCTCCACAACTCCAATGTTGCCTTCCCAATATTAGTCCTTCCGAGATGTTTTCTGCAAAAAGTTCGCTGATCGCCTTCCTCCTCAGAGACTATGACTGCTCCATTGATCTGTTACCTGAGACTTCTCCTCCCTGAGGCCGAGTCTACCCTCTATCTATCCCTGAATGTCTGAATACATTCGGGAAAACCTGCAAAAGGGTTTCATCAGGAAATCTAACTCACCTGCCGGAGCCGGGTTCTTCTTTGTAGTGAAAAAAGATGGTTCACTCCGTCCATGCATCAATTACAGGGGTCTTAACACCCTCTTCCTTTAATTTCAGAACTCTTTGACAGACTGCGAGGTAAGAATCCGGGAAGGAGATGAATGGATGACTGCCTTTAACACCAGGGACGGACATTATGAATATCTTGTGATGCCCTTTGGCCTATGCAATGCCCCAGCAGTCTTCCAAAATTTGGTTAATGAGATCTTCCGCGATCTTCTGTATGTCTGTGTTATTGTATATCTGGATGACATTCTTATTTTCTCACCAGACTTACTTACCCGTCGTCTTCATGTGAAAGCTGTGCTACAGCGTCTACGGGACAATTGTCTGTATGCAAAATTGGAGAAATGTCTATTTGAACAAACTCAAGTTCCACTTCTGGGCTACATAATTTAATCACAGGGCCTCCTCATGGACCAAGCCAAACTTCGGGCCATCTCTGAGTGGCCCCAGCCCTCTGGTCTTAAAGCCACCCAACGCTTTTTGGGCTTCTCCAGTTACTATCGCCAATTCATCTGTAACTACTCCACCTTGGTGGCCCCTATTACATCTCTCACCCGCAAGGGTGTCAATGCTCGGCTCTGGTCCCCTGAAGCCATTTATGCTTTCCTCAAACTCAAGGCAACCTTCCTCTGCGCCACAATTCTCCTATGTCCAGACATTACAAAGCCCTTTTCTTTGGAGGTAGGCCTTGCGGATTCTTTTCCAAAAATGTTTCTGATGCGGAGAAGAACTATACCATTGGGTACCGTGAGCTACTCGCTATTAAACTAGCTCTTCAAGAATGGCGACATCTTCTAGAGGGTTCTCCCCATTGTATTACCAACTATACTGATGATAAAAATCTGCAGTATTTACAATCTGCAAAACGCTTGAACCCACATCAATCTCGCTGGGCCCTCTTTTTCACCCGCTTCAAATTTAACATTACTTTTCGTCCAAGTGCCAAAAACCTTTGAGTCGATGCCTTGTGCAGGTCGTTTGATGTCAACGATTCTGAGAATCACCTAGATCCTGGTCCCATCATCCCTCTGCATCGTATTCTATCCACTACTCAGCTCGGGCCTACGCAGCCTCCTCCTGGTAAAACTTTTGAAATTCCCGTACTTCGTCCCAAACTCCTTGCTTGGGCACATGACTCCAAGTTCTCTGGACATCCTGGCATACCTCATACTTGTGACCTTCTTCAGCACCATTACTGGTGGCCTTCTCTTCGTAAGGAATACGTTCAAGCTTGTACAGTTTGTGTACTATCCAAATCTTCCACATCTGCTCCTGCTGGGTTGCTTCTGCCCTTACCAGTGCCTGATATACCTTGGTGTTGTATTTCCATGGATTTTATCTCAGATCTGCCCCCCTCAAAAGGTTCTACAGTCATCTGGGTAGTGGTGGATCAGTTTTCCAAAATGTGTCACTTGATTCCTCTCCCAGGCCTACCTTCTGCTCCCAGTCTTGCCACAACTTTCATTAAGGAGATTTTTCGTCTTCATGCCTTCTCAAAATCGTCTCTGACAGAGGAGTTCAATTTACTGCTCGGTTTTGGAGAGCCTTGGCCAGCTCCTTTGGAATTAAATTGGATTTTTCATCTACCTTTTATCCCCAGTCCAATGGGCAAATGGAACGTGTCAATCAAAATGTAGAACGTTTTCTCCATGCCTTCATCTCAGCCCACCAAGATGACTGGGTGGAACTTTTGCCCTGGGCAGAGTTTGCCTTAAACCATCACTTCAATGCCAGTTCTGGAAAATCTCCTTTCTTCACTCTTTATGAGCAGCATCCATCTGTTCCCTTTCCTGTTCCCATTTCTCCTCTTGTACCAGCAGCAGCAAAGACCCAAAGGTCCTTCAACTCAATCTGGAAAGAAGTCTCTGAGAATCTTCATCTAGCTACTTCCATGCATAAAACGGCAGCAGATCATCCTCGCCGTCTGGCTCCTAAGTTCCTGCCTGGTGATAGAGTTTGGCTATCTACCAAGCACATTCAACTCCGGGTGCCCTCAATGAAATTTGCCCCTCGCTTCATTGGTCCATTTCCTATTCTCCATCAGATCAATCCAGTTGCTTTCAAGCTCCGTCTGCCCTCTCATCTCAGGATACCCAACGCCTTCCATGTCTCCCTGCTCAGGCCACTGGTCCTCAATCGCTTCTCTCGCCCTTCTTCTCACCCCGCTCCTGTGGCTGATACTACGGATCAGTATGAGGTTAAAGAAATATTGGACTCCAAGTACTCCTGAGGGAGGCTACTCTATCTGATTGATTGGAAGGGCTATGGTCCAGAGGAGAGGTCTTGGGTTCCTGCCACCAATGTCTCAGCCCCACGTTTGGTGACCAGATTCCATCGGAAATTTCCCTCCAAGCCAGCCCCCAGATGTATAGGGGGACCTCGTAAGAGGGGGGATACTGTCACAAATCAGCTGCGGAGCTGATCTGTGTCTCACCTTTACTGCTGTAGGCCGGCTGGCACCTCTTCTTTCCATCTTGTGTTCAGCTCTGCTGCACTCTGCAGCTATGGGTGTCGCTGGCTCCACCTGTTGCTTAATATATGATTCCTTCCTGCTACTTCCTGTTCAGCCCCTCATGTGTTTCTCTATTTAAATCCCTTCTAACCAGCGACTGGTTGCTTGAGCAACATTTGTTTTTGAAGCTCCCTTTGTGTAACCTACCTTAACCTGACCTCTCGTGAACTGATCTCTTGTGTATCGACTCGGCTTGTTCTGATTACGTTGTCTGCAGCCCACCCTGACCTTGGCTCGCTATCTATAGCTCTCCTTTGCGGATGAAGATCCATCCATCCATCCATCCTTGTCTGACAGTGTCTTCTGGTACTTCCCTAGCGAGCAGGGTGAACCCGGGGGTCGTGACCTGGGGTCAGCACGCAGCTAAGCCCAAACCCTCGTGGGGGGGTCCCTGGCAAAATACCGGCTGGCCCTTAGACTCCATGCCCTGGGGAATCCCGTGTCACCTGTTTGCCTGTGGGCTCACTGTAAGTAGTACCGTGACACACAGCATATAATACAGTGCAGCCGGTGTACATAATACAGTGCAGGCGGTGTACACAGTATATAATACAGTGTGTACAGTTTCTAATACATTTCAGGCGGTGTACACAGTATATAATACAGTGTGTAAAGTTCCTAATACACTTCCGGCGGTGTACACAGCATATAATACAGTGCAGCTGGTGTACAGTACATAATACAGTGCAGGCGGTGTACACAGTATATAATACAGTGTGTACAGTTTCTAATACACTTCAGGTGGTGTACACAGTATATAATACAGTGCAGCTGGTGTACAGTACATAATACAGTGCAGGCGGTGTACACAGTATATAATACAGTGCAAATGCATTTTTCAGTCAAAAGAATTTTTAATAAATATTGGAGCTTATTAAAAAAGATAAAGTGCTTGGTCCTACCCTCCCTGAACGCCCGGTGGTTATATTCAGAGGTGCACCTTCTTTACGTCATTGCTAAAATGTTGTAGATCCTCCTAAGACTATTTCTTTTTTTCCATCTATGAATAGTTTTCATCATTGTAGAAGGTGTGACAGCTGGACAAATTGTGTTTGCTAAAACCACATCCAATATTGCCCACATGCTCTGACAAACGCACATGAAGGGCCCGCTTAGTGTACCCAATGTATTGCTTGGAGCATGGGCACTGTATCATATACACTACATACTCAGTAGAGCACGTAATGAATGACTCAATACTGTAAACGTTATTTGTTTTCACATCTGCATCAACTTAAACAAATAACGTTTACAGTATTGAGTCATTCATTACGTGCTCTACTGAGTATGTAGTGTATATGATACAGTGCCCATGCTCCAAGCAATACATTGGGTACACTAAGCGGGCCCTTCATGTGCGTTTGTCAGAGCATGTGGGCAATATTGGATGTGGTTTTAGCAAACACAATTTGTCCAGACATTATGCTAAATATCACGATAAAAAAATCAAAGGAACCCTCTTTGTAGCTCTGGCCAAACTTCAATTTCATTGGCAAGGCATTAATAAAGTTAATCCAGGCTTGAAACAAGATGGATCTTTGATATGAAAAGTTATGTGCCCCTTGGCCTCAATGTTGATTGAGACATTAATTCTTTTATTAATAATTCTTAACAACCATTATCCATTTTTTAATACAATTATAATTTCTATATTTTTAATAATTTTATTATGATTTATTTCATTTATGAATTTTCAGTAGTTTTAATTTCATTTGATTTAATTCAATTGGCTTTTGCTATCTTACTATTTATATTGTTTTTTTACTGTTTTTATTGAATTTATATATAGCTATGAGAATGTTATGTATATCATGTGGCGTTCCATCTGTCTTCCTGTTTGTTACATTTGCTATCCATTAATTCAGTATAATTTTTTGCCACTAGATGGCGGTAATACTTCTTCCCATTTCCTTCTTTGTAGGTCTGGCTTCCTATGGTAAAGTAGAGCTCCACCTTAAACAATAATATTAAAAGCCAGCAGCTACAAATACTGCAGCTGCTGACTTTTAATAAATGGACACTTACCTGTCTCAGGGTCCAGCGATGTCGGCAGCCGAAGCCGATCGATCGCTCGTCTCTCGGTTGCTCCCACCGCCATCCTCGGTCAGGGAATCAGGAAATCAGGAAGTGAAGCGTTGCGGCTTCACTGCCCGGTTCCCTACTGCGCATGCGCGAGTCGCGCTGCGCGTCTACACTGGTCCCCGTTGTGTTGTGGGAACTGTGTGTTTCCCAGAACACAATGGGGGGGCGGGCATTTGCAGCTAGCTGCGGCTAGCTATGCCCGGAAGTGGGTGCAGATACCTGTATTATACAGGTATCTGCACCCCCCCTCCCCCCTGAAAGGTGCCAATTGAGGCACCGGAGGGAGGAATCCGATGAGCGGAAGTTCCACTTTAGGGGGGAACTCCGCTTTAAGTCATATCTATTTGTTTGGGCAGCCAGCTGCTAATATGGCGGCGCCCTTTCTCGCTTTCCTATCTCTTACATGTAGCGGCCAGTACCTAAGATGGCGTCGATGTACTATTTATACCCTAAGCGTAGTGGTGCCGTCACTTGGCCAACCCCCAGACGACGTCCTATCGTGACGAAACGCGTAGGACAGGGCCTGTGACGCTGACGTCACTACGTTTTCTTTGCTGAGACTGATGGGAAGCAAATGAACAGTGGAAAGCCTGTGGAGATGCCGGGACTTTTTTAATCCTTTATCCACATTTCTTATACGCTCAATTGGCTGGATCTTCTTTTAAGTGCAATCTTTTTTATATAATAAACCCCTTATTTTGAACGATTACACCATGGGAGCATTTCTTGCTTTTATTTCCCGAGTATCACAGATCTAGCTATTACTACAGATGCCGCTATAGGTTTTTGGGAGACCTTATTATCCCTGTGCCTGGCGAGACCACCTGGATGGTCTTCTGAGTCGGTACGGAGCCTCATTACTCACTCGGGTGTGCTAGCATTTGGGACATTTGACCTATCCATTTTCTGGATTAGCATCTTCACTATGTTCATGGACTGTTTATTATTTTTTTTAATTTTTAATTTAATTTTTGCACCGCTTGTGATGGGACTTTATATACATTTATTGTTTCATTATTCATGGTATTAAACAGTGCTTGGATGTCATTTAGTGTTTTATCTTAGTTGATTTCTATTCACTATTTATGATTTATCCCAAATTTGCCTTCTTTCTGGTGGGCTAATTATCTTTTTGTGGCACTTATTTATGATATGAAGAATTCTTTAATATCACTATTTTAGCACAAATCAATTTATTTATGTGAAATGTATAATTCATTTTATGTCTTTTCAGTTTTGGTAATTACCTTAGTTTTCCTTTGTGAGATCATTTACACCATCACCAATTTTATTTTGAACTACCATAGCGCTGCATCCTTTATTTATTACATGCACTGGAGTTTCTGTATCTGACTCTTTGATGCTGGCTGCTTTGTTGATTTTGGATTTTCACATTTCAATTATTTTTATCTATAATAATTAGTTTTTTAGCGCAGCGTTACCCTTCGGGTTTTTTTTATACATTATCAATAGTATGTATGAGGTACAAAAGTAATCAAAACAAAACTCACCACATCAGAGAGTAGGTCAGTGGGTCCCAGCAGCAACCACCAACAATGTGAGTGCTGCTGCTGAAGTTTAAACAGCCAGTAAGACTTACAAACAGCTGAGTGCAGGTTGCACTGAGCACCTGACTCAGCTGTGGCCGATCAGGCAGACTGTTGCGCCAGAGATGGCTGCAACAGTCTGCCTCAGAATTTCCTGGCAGATCGGCGCACGGCGCGGGCCCGCCCACATAGGGGCAGAGCCGAATCACATGTCACCCCGTCACCGGCCCGCGTAAGGCCCACCCCTCTGCGCTCCAGGCTGGAACGCAAACAGGAAGGAGCTCAGCCCGAAGTCTGGGCTCCAAAGGGCAGAGGGACCCCGAGCACCACCCAACAGGCGGGGATCGGAAGTCTCCCGCGCGTCGGGCAATCAAGTGGGAAGCCAAACCCAAGCGCCCCACAATAGGTTGTAACTAATAGGGAAAGATGGAAAAGCATGTAATGCATATCAGATATAGCAAGCAGATATGTACCCCCAGAAGGGGAGAGTGCGCCACCCAGTGGTATAGAGCAATCAGCTCAGGCTTGGGAGTCAATAGGCAGTACATCACCAATTGGTACTGAGGAGGTATCTAGAACAATAGAAACAACAATTAATAATGTACAAATGACAACACTGGATCAGCTCAATCAGATACAAAAATAATAGACAATTGGAAAGAATGTAGGAAGCCAGATTAGACATATATGAACACATGATGTAAAGTACCGTATGTTAATAAAACTGGCTGATAAATGCAGTAACAATGTTATTCAGAACAATGCAGACTATGCTAATATGTGTCAGGACATCTTAGACAATCCACAGTGGTGCTAACGCATACCCAGATCCTTGATCGATGGATACACACAGGAATTTTATGCACTGGTAGATCGGGCACACAATCAACACATGATTGATAGAAACACCTGGGAATTTTTTGAGAACACCGTTCCCATGTGCGGAAACTTTTTATGCACTTCCTAAAGTGCATAAGAATGTTCACCAGCCCCCAGGCAGACCTATTGTATCCGGCAGGGGCAGCCTCACAGATAACCTGAGAAGATACATTGACAGGTTGCTTCAACCATTTTTCGAGGCATTACCATCCCACATCAGAGATACTACCCACCTCCTTCAAATTTTGGGTGGCCTCCATGTCAGTGGTGACACATATTTGGTCGCCATCGACGTGGAGGCCCTATATAGATCCATCCTACATGATGTCGGTCTCTCAGTAATCCGTCATATTTTGTCAGGTTCAGGGCAACATACCGACCAGTCAGTGGACTTTGTTTTTGCAGCTTTGGAGTTCATTATCAAGCACAACTTTTTTTCATTTACAGTTCCCACTACTACTAGGTACAGGGCATTGCCATGGGCACTTGCTGTGCACCGGCATACGCCAACCTGTACCTGGGGGAGTGGGAAAGATCACGTTTCATGGATGCTGAGGCAGCTAGCTACACTGAGCATGTGGCAGCTTGGTATCGCTACATAGATGATGTCATGTTAATATAGGATGGTCCAACTACACTCCTGTCTGAATTTTTCGAATATATGAATTCAAGAAATACTTTCAATCTCCAATTTACAATGACTTACAATCTGTCCAGGATTTTGTTTTTGGATCTTGACCATCACAAAAGCCAGCGATGGTTCTTTCCAAAGTGAACTTTTTAGAAACAAGTTTCTGGCAGCGTCCAGTTTCCATCCCAAACTGTTATTGGTATCTATCCCTTTTGCCCAATATATTAGGGCCAGGCGCAACTGCTCTAGCGATGTCCTCTTTGACCAAGAGGCCGCCACACTCAGACAAAGACTATGTGCCCGAGGATACTCTAATAGCATCCTCAAAAAGACATACAAAAAGGTGAGGGATAAATGCAGGAGGGACCTTCTTTTTTCAAAAAGACCAATCAGTGAAACTCCTCCCACACATGTCATTACCAGATATTGCCAACAACATTGACAAATCAGAGACATATTACAAAAATACTGGCACCTATTAAGCATGGACACAACGCTAGCTCCCTTTGTAACAACACAACTCCTCATCACCTATCGAAGAGCCCCCTCACTACGAGACAAACTGGTCCATAGTGAATTCAAGGCCAATACACGTGATCACAGTAAATTAACAGGTACATTCAGATGCGGTAATTCCAACTACTGCCAATATATGGATATAACAAAAAAGGTAGTGTTACCTAATGGAGAGTTATTCAGATCCAAATACTTTGTAAACTTTCGCACTGCGGGGGTGGTTTACCTAATGCAGTGCGAATGTAGTTGCTTTTACGTAGGTAAAACCAAACTAAAACCAAACTACCTTTTTGGCAACAAATTTATCGACATATTGTAAGTATTAACAAAAAGCATCCGGATCTCCCCATTGGTCGACAGTGCCATACAGTGCACATTGATTGCACTCCCAAAGTAAGTTTTTTAGCTTTGGACCACATCCCCACCAGCTCTAGAGAGGGTGAGTACTTTTACAGAGCGAACTGGGGTGGATATTCCACCTGAATGCTACTGCACCTTCAGGCCTCAATGAGGCTTTTAATTTCAAGCTCTTCCTGGAGGGCTTTCGATCAGGGGTTTGTGAACTGGACCTCTAAATTGGAGGTGGATCTCTGTGCATTTGGGCTCTCTATTTTCTTGCATGCCCCACTTTACCAGTACAGTTTTATTAACATACTTTACACCATGTATTCATATATGTCTAATCTGGCTTCCTACATTCTTTCCAATTGTCTATTATTTTTGTATCTGATTGAGTTTTATTTAGTCCAGTGTTGTCATTTGTACATTATTAATTGTTGTTTCTATTGTTCTAGATACCTCCTCAGTACCAATTGGTGATGTACTGCCTATTGACTCCCAAGCTTGAGCTGATTGCTCTATACCACTGGGTGGCGCACTCTCCCCTTCTGGGGGTACATGTCTGCTTGCTATATTTGATATGCATTACATGCTTTCCCATCTTTCCCTATAGTTACAACCTATTGTGGGGCGCTTGGGTTTGGCTTCCCACTTGATTGCCCGGCGCGCGGGAGACTTCCGATCCTCGCCTGTTGGGCGGTGCTCGGGGTCCCTCTGCCCTTTGGAATCCAACCTTCAGGCTGCGCTCCTTCCTGTTTGCGTTCCAGCCTGGAGAATAGAGGGGTGGGCCTTAATAGCGCCGGTGACGGGGCTCTGCCCCTATTTCCTGCACGCGCCGCTCTGCCAGGGAACTTTGAGGCAGACTGTTGCAGCCATCTCTGGCGCAACAGTCTGCCTCATCGGCCACAGCTGAGTCAGGTGCTCAGTGCAACCTGCACTCAGCTGTTTGTAATAGCCTGTAATAGCCTGTTTGTAATAGCACTCACATTGTTGGCGCTTGCTGCTGGGACCCACTGACCTATTGTATACTCTCTGATGTGGTGAGTTTTGTTTTGATTACTTTTGTACCTCATACATACTATTAATCATTCCACTCTACTGTTTGTCTTTTTGTCTTTATATAGACAGGAAGCCTTCAGTTCAATTTTTCATCTGTTGGCTGACCTTTTGCTGAAGGGAGTAGTTACTCCGATCAGCGGGAGTTCTTGCAATTACTGTAGGGCTGCCCAGCCTATGCTTTGCCTTCTATATCTAAGGGACAGGAGCCATCAGGTTCAGAGCTGGAATGGCCTTACGTGCAAAGAAACAGTGACTAGGAACCTGCCATTGTACAGCACGTTCTGAAAAATTCACAGAAGGGGACAGAAACCACTAGACAAAAAGGCAGGAGTTGTAAAACCAGCAATTTGGACAACCTTGAATTTAGACACTGGGCATGTGGGTGGCAGGTAGTGTATTTTTTTTTTGATGCAGCAGCTGGAGCAGAGAAATTTGCCTGTATACTCTACAGCTGGTGGTGTGTTGGCTGGCAGACGTGTTGCAAGAACCTGTGGCATCCTTTGCTATACCAACATCCCTTTCTGTGGAGCCTGCTGAGAGGTCATGAGATATAGCGGGGGTAGACATGAAAGGTGAGGAGTGAGGAGAAGAATTTTGTCCCTTTTGCGTGGCTTTCAAGTGCTTTTGACAACTGGCTGAATGGTGGGAGGTTAAATGCCTTGTAAAGCATATGTTACCCAAATGTCTTGTGTTTTTGCCACATTTGATCTGTTTGCAGAAGAGATTGGAAATTGCAACAGTGCAATCGGCTGCATGTGTGCTAAAAAAGGCATACACAGCTGAGCTATGGGAAGTGGGCGGGGAGAGAACAGCTCCATAATCTGATGGATTACGGCGGCTGCTCTCTACTCTTCCATGATGGCTGCCCCTGGAGGACATCCTGCCTCATTGGGGTTGTGCCTCACTCTCACTTTCCTCCTCTGCTCTATCCGGCACCCAAGTTGCGTCAGTGACCTCATCATCCTCATCCCCTCTATCCTCATCACTGGAGCCACCTTGGCAATACGCTGCGGCTGAGGGGAGCATGGGGGAACAATTTGTTGTTTATCAGTGTTCTCCCCTCTCTGTAGGCTTATGTTACTCCTCTTCTCTACCCCAGAACCAACATCAGAATCCAGTACTGTCTGTGCATCCTCAAGAAGCAAGTGGCTGATGCGGTGTTCAAATTCAGCTGACTCCTCTATGCATGATGCTGGTGCTATGACAGGAGTAGCTGTGAACAAGAAGGCAAAATAAGCCGCTCTGGCAGCTGTGGTGCACTGCGCACTAGTGTCAGCTTGGGTGACAGAGGATGAGGATGGTTTAGTAAGCCAGTCCAGCACCTCTTCTGCATGCTGTGGCTGGATAGCACTTGCAACATCACTAAACAGAGACATACGTGCTCTACCTGAGGACAGACCTTTGCCTGTGGACACAAATGCTGCTGGCCCCCTCATAGTGGCATGGGAGCGTCTGCCGCTCCTTGTTTGTAGACATGATAACTTTTGCGCACACCAATCAATATACGCTTATTGTAGACCGCGCAATTGCACGTCCGGGCAATTGTCAGCTAAAGCGATGCAGTGCCGAATCGCAAAAAATGCTTTGGTCAGGAAGGGGGGGAAAATCTTCCAGGGCTGAAGTGGTTAAACACTGCACTACACTATACTCACACTATACTGACACACTACACTATACTCCCACTATACTGAAACTACACTATGCTGACACAATATACTCACACTATACTGTACTCACACTACACTAACACTCTACATTCAGAGTCACAATACATTAACACACTAACTCACTAGTAGCAAACTGAGCCCTGCTCTATCTATCTCCACTCCAACAACACACTGCAAAAGCTTCCTCTGGGAAGGAACCTTTTATAGTGTGGGGTGGGACTATGAGCACTGATCCATGATTAGTCAAAGTCATCTTGACTTTGTCCAATCAGGGCTCTGACAGTGCTCTGTGCCCCAACTGGGCAAAGCCTTGCCCCTGACCTCTGGTCAGGGGCATTGCTTTATCCAATTCTGGCCATAGAATGCACTATGAAGCACGCAGTGCATTGTGGGGTGCTTGGCGGGTGAACGACCCGCCAAGCAACCCACAAATTCATGTTTTTGCCGAGTAGGTGAACAGGCAATGTTCAGGCTGAGCAAAAGTTTGCTACTAAGCACTTAGCTCCCACTATCCAAGTGGCTATCAACATATGGAAATCATTCTGTTTTTTAAATGCCACGGGCAATCAAACACATTCCCTCCCCATACCTATCACAGCTTTACAGGCTTATATGCCAAATATCTCACTTACATTGTGGAACCAGAATGGGATCTGTAACATACTAGACCTATGTGATAATATTCTAAAACAATTTGATATACTTATGCAGAAATATAATCTACTTTATTCTGAAAAAGGTTCTTAATTTCACATTTACTTTACAAAAACCAGGCTAAGAACATAAATATTGCAACAATGGTACTTCATCATTATAACTCATTCCCACCTAAAACTTGAGGTATATCTTTATTTTATAACCTATTTCAAGATAAATTATTATTCAACAAATCTTCAACCTTTTTTCAAATGGGAAGCTGATCTAGACATGAGCTTTAGCCTGTTCACACTATTGCATTGCTGTGCGGATCACATGCGACGTCTTTGCAATGCAAATTTAGCCATGCAGTTTGTAATGTGACTGAACTCACATTGGATTCACACAAAAAAGGTGCAGGAACCTTTTTTTTCCCATACTGGAATTAAATCGCATAGGTGTTCATACACATGCGATCCGATTCCTGTCCGAAAACACAGTTCTCACTGCGATCCGATCTTGGGGTGTCATTAACTTTGTATTGACTAGGGATGACCCGAACACCCCCCGGTTCGGTGCGCACCAGAACATGCGAACAGACAAAAAGGTTGTGCGAACATACGAACACCGTTAAAGTCTATGGGACACGAACATGAAAAATCAAAAGTGTTCATTTTAAAGGCTTACAGTATATGCAAGTTATTGCCATAAAAAGTGTTTGGGGACCCGGGTACTGCCCCAGAGGACATGTATCAATGCAAAAAAAAGTTTTTAAAACGGACGTTTCTTCAGGAGCAATGATTTTAGTGAAACAATAAAAATGAAAATAAATGAAAAATAAACATTCCTTTAACCACTTGACAACTGGGCACTTAAACCCCCCTCATGACCAGACCAATTTTCAGCTTTCAGTGCTCTCACATTTTGAATGGAAATTACTCAGTCATGCAATACTGTACCCAAATTAATTTTTTGTCTTTTTTTCATACAAATAGAGCTTTCTTTTGGTGGTATTTGATCACCTCTGGGTTTTTTATTTTTTGCTCTATAAATGAAAAAAAGACCCAAAATTTAAAAAAAAACGCATTTTTCTGTGATAAAATTTTGCAAATTATTAATTTTTCTTCATAAATTTTGGTTACAATTTATACTGCTACATATCTTTGGTAAAAAATAACCCAAATTAGTGGACATTATTTGGTCTGTGTGAAAGTTATAGAGTTTACAAGTTGTGGTGCAAATCATAAAAAATTAATCACATCTGATGTACTGGTAGCCAATCTCATTTCTTGCGACCAGAACAAGCCAGGAAAGTACAAATACCCCCCAAATGACCCCTTTTTTAAAAGTAGACATTCCAAGGTATTTAGTAAGATGCATGGTGAGGTTTTTGATGTTGTCATTTTTTCCCACAATTCTTTGCAAAAGGAAGATTTGTTTTTTTCCCCACAAAATTGTCATTGTAATAGGTTATTTCTCTCACATGGCATGTGTATACCACAAATTACACCTAAAAATACATTCTGCTACTCCTCCTAAGTATGGCGATACCACACGTGTCGGACTTTTTCACAGCCTGGCCACATAGGGAGGCCCAACATGCAGGGAGCACCATCAGGTGTTCTAGGAGCATAAATGACACATCTAACTTGTTGACTACCTATTACATTTTTGAAGGCCCTGGACAATGGAAACGCCCACAAAATGACCCCATTTTAGAAAGCTAACATCCCAACGTATAATCTATGAGGCATAATGAGTCTTTTGAATGGTTCGTTTTTTTCCAAAAGTTTTTGGAAAATGTGGAAAAAAATGAAAACGCATTTTTTTACACAAAGTTGTCCATTTATAAGATATTTCCAACACATAGCATGTACATAGCAAAAATTACACCCCAAAATACATTCTGCTACTCCTCCTGAGTATGGCGATACCACATGTGTGAGACTTTCACACAGCCTGGCCACATACAAGGAACACCGTCAGGTGTTCTAAGGACACATAGCATGCAAATACCAAGAATTACACCCCAAAATACATTCTGCTGAGCAAAGGATAAAAAAAAGATTACCTGTGGTTTTAGTAGCACAGTTGTCCACAAGAGGATAGCACTGGTCCAGGCAGCAGGCAGGGACTTGGTCAGCAAAAGCGAATGCAATTGTCCAGGCAACAGGCAGGAACACTGTCCATAGTCAGTACTAGGGATGAGCCGAACACCCCCCGGTTCGGTTCGCAGCAGAACTTGCGAACAGGCAAAAAATTTGTTAGAACGCGTGATTCTATGGGACACGAACATGAATAAAGTGCTCATTTTAAAGGCTTATATGCAAGTTATTGTCATAAAAAGTGTTTGGGGACCTGGGTCCTGCCCCAGGGGACATGTATCATTGCAAAAAGAATTTTTTAAAATGGCCGTTTTTTCGGGAGCAATGATTTTAATAATGCTTAAAGTGAAACAATAAAAGTTTCCCGTGTTTAGAACAGTCTGACAGCAAAATGACATTTCAAAAGGAAAAAAAAAGTTTTCTTCATCCAGAAAAACAATTCTGGAGCCCTCACATATGTGAGACCCCTGTGTTATGAATCCCACTAATCCAGTGGCATGGTACAAGATGAGTCGGAGAGGCAGGCAAATAGGATGGTCAAACAGTCTAGGGTCAGTTCCAGATCAGGCAGAGGTATGTACAGAATCATTAGGCAGAAGCGTGGTCGAATAACAAGCCAGGGTCAGTTCCAGATCAGGCAGAGGTATGTTTCCCACTTCACGGAGAAGGAGCCGATAAGAATCAGTAGGCAGAAGCGTGGTTGAATAACAAGCCAGGGTCAGTTACAGAGCAAGTAGACACATGAAAGAACGTATACATCCCTTCTGTCCCTCCACTTCACAGCCAGAATTTCCTCATTCTGTAAACTCACCGTCTCCCCTCTTTTTAGCTTCTTGTTGATGAGACTTTAAGGAAAGCCCTTTCGGTTCTTCCTTACAGTGCCACATGCTGGAGTGTTCTTTCTGTGAAGGTTGCGTAACAGGGGCAAACTAGTATAAAAATTGTCCACATACCATTTGGTAGCCTTTCTCCAGGAGTGGGTTTATGAGTTCCCAAACGAATTTCCCACTCAATCCCATAAGGGGTTCTGTAGGGAATAGGGAAGGCTGGCATGGAACCTAACCCTTTGAGACTGAGGTGACACCCCACTGGTATGTGGCCTTTGCCGAGGTACTGCAGTGCTGGTGGATGGCACTGCGGTGCTGGTGGATGGCATTGCGGTGCTGGTGGATGGCACTGCCTCCTCACCAGTATGCCTTCATCTAGTGGGCGGACTCTCATCCTCCTCTGAGGCTGTCAGTGTTCCACTGCTTAGGACAGGCTCGTAGTCCACGTCAGGCTCAGAATCTGAATATGAGGACGAATCCGAAGCGGAGAGCTCCTCGTTGCTCTCATCGGCCTCAAGAATATTGTATCCCTCCTCAGCTGAAAATAACCTTTGTGACATTCTTAGTGATGACAAATGGCACTGATATGTGGCACTGATGAAACGTGACACTGGCAGATTGCACTGGTGACAGTTGGCACTGATACGTAGCACTGATGACACGTGACACTGATGTGGCAGGTGACACTGACAAATGACACTGATGTGGCAGGTGACACTGACAGGTGACACTGAAGTGACAGGTGACACGATGACAGGTGGCACTGATGACAGAAGGCACTGACAGATGGCACTAATACGTGGCACTGATGACACGTGACACTGGTAGATGGCACTGGTGACAGATAGCACTGATACGTGGCACTGATGACACGTGACACTGACGTGGCAGGTGACACTGACACGTGACACTTATGTGGCAGGTGACACTGATGTGGCAGGTGACACTGATGACAGGTGGCACTGATGACAGATGGCACTGACAGATGGCACTGACGACAGATGGCACTGATGACACTGGCAGATGGTACTGGTGACAGATGGCACTGATACGTGGCAGTGATGACACGTGACACTGATGTGGCACTGATGAAACGTGGCACTGATGTGGCAGGTGACACTGACAGGTGGCACTGATGTGGCAGGCGACACTGATAGGTGGCACTCATGTTGCAGGTGACACTGATGTGGCAGGTGACACTGACAGGTGGCACTGATGTGGCAGAAGACACTGACAGATGGCACTGATGACAGATGGCACTGAGATGGCACTGATAGATGGCACTGATGACAGATGGCACTGTGACACTAACAGTGATGAGCACTGTGGCACCAATGGCACTGATGTGGCACTGTATGGGCACTGTTGGGTTGTGATGTGTGTTTTTACTGGTGATCACAAAACGGCTTACACTCACGCTGCAGCACAGATCCTCTCTCTCCTCACACGAGGTCTCTGTATGAGGAGAGAGAGTTGGCAATGAGAGATGATCTCATATGTTTACACTTGAGATCATCTCCCATTGGAAGCTCTGATCGTGCTGTAAACGGCCGCTGTGATTGGCCATTTACAGCGATCTGTGACTGGCTGTGTCCAAGGGACACGACCAGCACAGAATTTCCCCAATGTGCACCCGCGGGTGCGCGCATTGCGGAAGTAAACAAGAGGGCGTCCAGGGACGCTGTCCCGGCAATCGCAGTCCACACTGTAGCCATCTTTCAGCTATAGCGCATACGCCTAGTTGTTAAATATGATGCCTGGGGGTCCCCCTAGTCTGCCTGTAAAGTAGCACCTCTTTCCCATGTTTATAACAGTATCAGCAGCAAAATTACATTTCTAAAGGAAAAAATGTTATTTAAAATTGCTTGCAGCTGTAATGTATTGTCGGATTCCGGCAATATACAGTATCTCACAAAAGTGAGTACACCCCTCTGAGCACTGACAGGCTGACCCCCCACCCCTTCAACCTCTGCAGCAATGCTGGCAGCACTCATACGTCTATTTCCCAAAGACAACCTCTGGATATGACGCTGAGCACGTGCACTTAACTTCTTTGATCGACCATGATGAGGCCTGTTCTGAGTGGAACCTGTCCTGTTAAACCACTGTATGGTCTTGGCCACCGTGCTGAAGCGCAGTTTCAGGGTCTTGGGAATATTCTTATAGCCTAGGCCATCATTATGTAGAGCAACAATTATTTTTTTCAGATCCTCAGAGAGTTCTTTGCCATGAGGTGCCATGTTGAACTTCCAGTGACCAGTATGAGAGAGTGAGAGCGGTAACACCAAATTTAACACACCTGCTCCCCATTCACACCTGAGACCTTGTAACATTAATGAGTCACATGACATCAGGGAGGGAAAATGGCTAATTGGGCCCAATTTGGACATTTTTACTTAGGGGTGTAGTCACTTTTGTTGCCAGCGGTTTAGACATAATGGCTGTGTTGAATTATTTTGAGGGGACAGCAAATTTACACTGTTATACAAGCTGTACACTCACTACTTTACATTGTAGCAAAGTGTCATTTCTTCAGTGTTGTCACATAAGAAGATATAATAAAATATTTACAGAAATGTGAGGGGTGTACTCACTTTTGTGAGATACTGTACATAAAAAATAATTGAAAAAAAGGCGTAGATTCCACCCCCCCAGTCCATTATTAGGCCCTTCGGGAGGAGGAGGGGAACTCCACGCCAAAATGTAAAAAAGAATGGCGTGGGGGTCCCCCCAAAATCCGCACCAGGCCCTTCAGGTCTGGTATGGATTTTAAGGGGAACCCTACGCCAAATTAAAAAAAAATTGTGTAGGGGTCCCTCCCAAAATACATACCAGACCCTTATCTGAGCATGCAACCTGGCAGGCCACAGGAAAAGGGGGGGACGAGTGAGTGGACCTCTCCTGAACCGTACCAGACCACATGCCCTCAACAAAACACCTTGTCCCCATGTTGATAGGAACAAGGGCCTCATCCCCACAACCCTTGCCTGGTGGTTGTGGGGGTTTGCGGGCAGGGAGCTTATCTGAATTTGAAAGACCCCTTTAACAAGGGGGCCCCCAGATCCCAGCCCCCCATGTGAATGGGTAGGGGTACACTGTACCCCTACCCATTCAATAAAAAAGTGTCAAGAAATAAAAAATGACAGCAGACAGTTTTTGACTTTGAAAATCTGAATCACCCCTAAGGACAGGACAAAAGGAGATGAAAAGTGGCGCTACCCCCCTAATGTGAGCTTGAGGTAAGTAATCACACCCCCTCTAAAACAATGAATAAAAATATGAAATACAAACAGAACATACAGTCAAAGTGCTGCAAAAAACTTGGAAGGTCAGTGATAATGACCACACAAAAAAGCATCAATTGTTAGTGTAATACACATATATATGAACTAATGCATATCAAATATACTCTAGCATGACATAAATAGGAGTACTGTATAAATTACTATAATAACTCCTAGTGACACCCCGTGACAAGTGAATCAATCCGGTATCGTAATGCCAAAAACACAAAAACCCTTCCAAAAAGAATTAATATAATAAATTGAATGAATATTGGAAAAGTGATTCAAAAATGAGAAAAATTAAAAAATATATATATGAAAAACCAAAACAAGTCAACATAAATGTGAAATAATGGAGAGAAGAGGGGGGAGATGGGCAGAGTCTAGCGGAGCAGACATGCCTTGTTAGAGCTCCGCACCACTGAGGAGAGAAGAGAAGGACAAAGCAGAGCCTGCAGGCTCAAAAGGTATCCATTTGAACCTTTTTGCCCCAGGGAACAAACTGTGAAAGTTTGGGCAGGAAATATGGTACTGGGAGGAAGCCGTGGCAGAAATAAAAATCACCTCACAAAGAGCTCACAGGCACTCACTGCAACTAAAGCAGCTCCAGTCACCTCACAATATACAGCATCAGGGCGCTCTCACAGACAGAAAATGTCACAGCAAGACTCTCCATTTGAGTCAGATACAGAACAAATCCTCTCACAAACTTCTCCACAAGCCTCCTCAGCATCCCCAGTAATATTATTACAATTTGAAAAGATGCTTCATAAGGCTTTAAAACAAACCTCAGACCAAATAACAAACAGCCTAACCAAAGAAATAAGAGAGTTGGGAAACCGCACCGCAGCCTTAGAAATAAAAATGGATGAAATTGAAATTACAACCCAAGAAAATATAACAGAATTGGAACAATTAAAAGAAGAGAATTTAATACTTCAAACTAAGCTCAAAGATTACGAAAATAGAGCCAGACATTCAAACTTGCGCATAAGGGGAATACCTGAAACTGTGACAGACCTGCAATCTACTATTACTGCTCTATTACAAGAACTAAAGCCAGATATCCCTATTGAACGTTTAGAACTGGACAGAGTACACAGAGCCCTCACAGCCAAAAAGAAAGATGGACCCCCACGTGATATAATCACAAAATTTCATTATTACAGAACGAAAGAACAAATACTAATTGCTGCAAGAGAAAAAAAGGAACTTAATTTTCAAGGACACAATTATCAAATTTTTGCTGACCTATCCCAACTTACTATTACTAAAAGACGATCCATGAAACCCCAACTAATGGAACTGCAACGCCACAATATTATGTATCAATGGGGCTTCCCCTTTTCAATGAGATTTAACTACCAAGGTACAATTTACAGAAGCAGATCAGCAGATGAACTAAAACAAACAATTTTAAAATTAAATCTGACAGAACCCACAAGCAGCAACTCTCCCACACGCAGAAGAATGGCATCATCTTCACCTTCAGGCAGCACCCAGAAAATTTCAGAACAAAATGGGAATCATCATTCTCACAAAAGAGGCCGTTATGCCACATCATCCATGGACCAAGAAGATTCAATGGACTGACATCCTAATTCCTGATATCTCTTCATTTATTATACTAAGAGATGGTTCTCTATAAAAAACCTGTATTTATAACTGAATGTAACTGCATTCTGATAGTCACACACTGTGTGGGATCATGTTACATTCCAGTTATATTTCTTATTACTTCTGATTCATATAGCCTTAGAATATATAAGTGAAATAAGGAAATTCTTGTTCAGTTATATATTTTCAGGTAATAACAATAGATTTATTACTTTTTAGGACGAATATGTTCAATAATCCAGAAGTAATGGAAGCTTTTTCCTTCTTTTCTTAAAACAAATATATTATTACCTAACTAGTTCCTAGAACTATGTTTTTGTTTATTCTAATCTGAAGCAATACAACCTCAATTTTATGAGTTAACATATCTAAACAGTTACATATGAATAAAATATGTAATTGTTTACTCTAAAAGGGTTAAAATCCCAAAATAATTCAAACTATCTTCATCAATACCAAAGTTATTAACAGTACCTTTCTAACTGAATTATTTAGCCTAGGGCAAGACTAACCATATACAACCACCTTGGAATAAATAATTTCAACAAAAACTATATTCTGCACTCCAATTAATGAATCATCATTTTGATGTCTTTTGACATAGCACTTCTCTCCTGTAAGCGGAAGATCCGTGTACCCCCATTAGCCCTCCTCATTCTCCCAACCATAATATGTGGGAGTGTGACGAAGGCACTTATTCCCCTGAGAGAGATATTTATTCTCTTTCACGGGTAAATTGTGATTACTTGCAAAAAATAATTTATACAATGTATCATCTAATCTCATATGTTTTTTGTTTACTCTTTACTCCAGAATTCACTGGTTTCTTTTCTATGTTTTCATCTCTTCAGTCCACACAGGTTGATCTGCGCAGTCAGCTCTGCATAACAAAAAGTAAGTAAAAACTATTTGATCTGTTGCCATGGCACCACTGAATATACTTTCCCTGAATGTTCAGGGAATAAATGTCCCTCAAAAAAGGACCAAAGCCTTCCGTACTTTCCATAACAAGAAGGCTCACATAGTATGCCTCCAAGAAACACACTTCACCAAAGATTCTACTCCAAAATATATTTCTCCTTTTTATCAACAAATTTACACGGCTTCTGCCTGTACCAAACAAAGGGGTACTCTAATTGCATTTCACAGATCCACACCATTCACCTTATCATCAGAAATGAAAGACCCAGAAGGTAGATACCTGATACTCATGGGTTATATAATGGATACAGCAATCACGGTGATTTCCTACTACACTCCTAACAAACAACCTACACCATTTCTCTCACATATATTACAAGTGATTAATACACACAAAATAGGAACAGTGATAATGTGCGGGGATTCGAACCAGGTCCTCCTCCCATTTCTAGATAAATCACCTTTTACACCATCCAAAATAACCTCTAGATTACCTTTTTCTCAACTTCTTTCCAAATACAATCTGGTAGATTTGTGGAGAGAAAGTAACCCAATGAAAAAGAAATTCACTTATTTCTCGCACCCTCATCAAACCTTCACCAGAATAGATCATATTTTTCTAACAATAGGAATGATACCAGAAATTATTGCATCAGATATAATTCCGATTCCGTGGTCTGACCATAATGCAGTATACACTATTATAGCCTCAGCCATACCAAAAGCGCATGACCCAACGTGATACTTACCGGACATAATGCTCAAACACCCACTACATCAGATGGCCATTGAACAAGCTTTAAAGGAATACATATCAATTAATAATACAACAGACATTTCCCCAATAACACTGTGGGAAGCTCATAAGCCTGTCTTGCGTGGTACAATACAAAGACAAATGGCACTATTTAAACGGGAACGCAAAAATCTAGCAAAAAAACTAGAACTCAATTTTAATGCAGCCTACATATCATTCCAAGATAATCCATCCCAGAGTACAAAATCTCATCTGGAAAAATCTAGATTGGAATACGATCTATTTCTCACTGAGTCAGTTGATAAATCCCTCAAACGCTCCAAACACAATTTCTACATGAATACAAACAAACCAGGTACATATTTGGCTCGGGCATTAAATTCAACTAACAAATCTTTCAAACCAATACGTTTGAAATGATCAAAAAATGTTTATACTTGTAATCCAGTTAAAATAGTCCATAAATTTCACTCACATATCGCAACTTTATACAAGACAAACAATGAATTTAATCCTACGGAGGCTGACTCCTTCTTCTCAAAAATAACCTTACCTGAGTTGTCTCAGAATCAAAAAAGCAGTTTGGATGAGCCTATAACTATAGATGAAGTTGCTAACACCATAAAAGACCTAAAACTTAACAAAAGACCAGGCCCAGACGGCTACTCGGCTTTATACTGTAAAACATTCTCAGAAATACTCTCTCCCATTCTCACTGAAACTTTTAACAAACTTCTAGAAGGACATTCTTTTCGGCAAGAAACACTAATGGCAATTGTTTGTATGATCCCAAAACCCCTTTCTGATGATACTTCCTGTGTGCATTATCGGCCTATCTCTCTGTTAAACCTTGATATTAAAGTATTAGCAAAAATAATAGCAAAACGCCTCAATAGCATTATAGGAAAATTAATACATAGAGATCAAGTAGGCTTCATGCCAAATAGACAGGCAGGCGATAATATACGCAGGGCAGTGTTATTGGCACATATTGCTAAAAAACGGAAAATCCCTTTATGTTTTCTATCTCTCGATATTAAGAGGGCATTTGACACAGTATCCTGGCAATATATGCAATATTCATTACAAAAATGGGGTTTTGGACCCCACTTTTTAACATGGATCAAAGCATTATATAATAAACCCAAAGCCTATATAAAATATGCTGGATACAAAGAGATACCCGACAGGGTTGCCCATTATCTCCCTTATTATTTGCCCTTATACTCGAACCCATGGCCCAATACATCAGAACAAACCAAACTATAACTGGCATTGAAGTAGGAGTTATTACACACAAATTATGTATATTTGCAGACGATATATTACTTTTTCTATCATCACCACAGGTCTCTGGTCCTAACTTAATACCAGCTCTTGATGGATTTGCAGCCCTATCCAGCCTTATGATTAATCCTAAGAAATGCCTAGTGCTTAATATTTCGCTCACAAACATGGAATTGATCCCGGCTAGGGCTGCACTCCCATTCACATGGGCAGAAAAATCAATCCCATATCTTGGAATTCATTTAACAGCATCTCATTCTGACTTATTCTCAACCAATTATCCTCCTGTATTAAGACAGATCACAAATCTAATAAAACAATGGTCGCAACTTCCTTTATCCTGGATAGGGAAGATTAATGCAATCAAAATGACTATTCTACCCAAATTGCTTTATCTATTCAGAGTCCTCCCTATTCCAATTCCTTCCTATTTTTTGAGAATAGTACAAAAAAGAGCAACTTTGTTTATATGGGGCTCTTCTAAACCACGTATACCTATACACACACTACATCTTCCCAAAAATAAAGGAGGCCTGGGATACCATAATTTTACTAACTACTACAGAGCAGCACATTTGGCCAGTCTGTCCAAATACCATGCAAAACAGGAAATCCCATTATGGGTATTTATAGAGGCTTCAGAAAATGACCCTCTATTAATATCAAACTTGTTATGGCTTGATCCTAAAGACCGCTTTAAAATTCATAATCCCATAACTAAACACTTCTTATCTCTCTGGGATAAACTAAAAACCAAATATCAGTTACAATCTCCACACAATCCTCTCCTTTCTTTTATCAGAAATCCGGCCTTTTATCCGGCATGGATCTACCCAAATTCTTTTAAAGCTTGGACAACATCAGGCATTCAGACACTAAATGACTTCATAGCATCTAAATCATTCCTTTCATTCCCATCGCTTAGAGAAAAATATGATCTACCAAACTCTGAGATATTTAGATATCTCCAAATCAAAAATTTCTATAGTAGTAAATCTTAATAGACCCTCTTACGTTCAGAGGTGGGAGGAGGACCTGGGACGAACTTTAGAAGACACGGACTGGTCTGACATATGGCTCACATCTAAGTCATCTTCACCCAACATCTTAGCACTGGAGACAAATTATAAAGTCCTAACTCGCTGGTACCTTGTACCCGCTAGAGTGGCAAAATATTCACCCAATACCTCAGCTCTTTGTTTTCGAGGATGCCCAGAAATAGGCACACATTTACACATATGGTGGACGTGCCCAGTAATCCAAACCTTCTGGAAGGAAGTCTTCGTGATTGCATCTAAAATATTTAAAAAAATAATACAACCAGATCCATATATAACTTTACTTAATCTAAAACTGGAATGGTTAACACTCTCTCAATTCAAACTTATGATCCAACTAATAACGGCTGCAAAACAAACAGTGGCCAAGGCATGGAAATCTCCTACATTGGTACTAGCAGAAACAATTCACAGAATGAATAATACAATGTCCCATGCTAAGATGGTAGCCATCGATCAAACTCAAATTCTAAAATTTGAAAAACTTTGGCATTCTTGGATAAAACAACAGTTCCTGTCAAATTTCAATGACTCTGTCCTGTTGCCATGGTAACAGATTAAATGACTTACAGAGACACCCATTCTAAGGCTTCAAAGAGAACAAAAAAGAATAATAAACTGAGGAGCGGGACAACCTTGTGGACCATACCTCTGCCTTTCTACCCTTTTTCTTCTTTCTCTTTCCTTTTCTCCACCTTACGATTAAAGCTCATTATCAGAATTTATTTGACCTATATACACTCTACCTGTAAACAATATGTATAGTAGTATAAATCATTTAAATACCTACAAAAGTAACTAAGGAAATGATATATATCTTTAATTTAGGTTTACGTGAACCCAATGTTTAATATTTGAAATTTCATGATATTTACCTATATAAACCCTACTGTAAAACAATGAGCTTACTTTATAGATCCTTGTAAACTTACTTTATGTATCTTTATAATATTGTATACTCAATAAACTTCTTTTGACAAGGAAATAATGGAGAGAAATGTTCCAAAAGTGCAGGCGTCTCCAAACTACAGATGCTGTTGAACGGTTCACCACACCTCAGTGACGTGATTCCACTCCCTTGTGGGTAGCAAACTCACCAGCTGATGCGGCCTTACACTCTCGTGCTTGGCCGGCAAATAACCTCAACCCACTATCATGGGGGTTATCATGCGACCAATGGTATCCACTGCTAGGTGCACCGAACACTTTCCTTGAAATAGTGATTCCACATATAAAATAGGAAAAAAATGCTCCAATGGCGTGATATCGTTTTAAAACATTTAATTCAAACTAAAATCAACACATATGCACTCACATGGTGAATAAAATCAACTAGGCACTTCACTTCACAGCAAATGGAACTGTATCACAGCAGAACACAGCAAAGCATGCAGTAACACTAGCACAGGACGGCCACAGCTGACCCAGGGAGTGTGAATGCCGGTGATCGTCTCACCCGTTCGCAGCTCGCTGATTCCTGCTCCGTCACCCGTCACACCTTCCTCTAACAGACGTCTACAATTGCCGTGTAGCCACGCTCCGACATGTTTCGTCACAGGGACTTAATCATGGGGTTAAGTCTCTTAAGACTTATTTGTGTGGTCATTATCACTGACCTTCCAAGTTATTTGCAGCATTTTGACTGTATGTTCTGTTTGTATTTCATATTTTTATTCACTGTTTTAGAGGGGGTGTGATTACTTACCTCAAGCTCACATTAGGGAGGGTGTGATGATGAAGAAAAATGTACAGTTGTTAGGTGAAGGCCAGCTAGGCTTCTCTGAAGAGATGAGTTTTCAGGGATCTTCTGAAAACGGACAAAGTAAGAGATAAGCCGTGTACACACGGGCGGACTTTTCAGCATCAAACGTCCGACGGTCTTTTCTTTGGTATGAATGTGATGACGTAGGGACTAGTATAACGAAGTTCATAGCCAGTAGCCAATAGCTGTCCTTGCGTCCTTTTTTGTCCGTCGGACTAGCATACAGACGAACTGATTTTTCGACCGGACTTGAGTCCGTCGGAAATATTTGAAACATGTTCCAAATCTAAAGTCTGTCTGATTTTCGACAGAAAAAGTCAGCTGAAGGTCCGATGAAGCCCACACACGGTCGAATTGTCCAACGGATTCGTTCCGTCGGACCAATCCGGTTGAAAAGTGTGTACACGCCAATAGTCTGACAAATTGGGTAGAGCATTTCAGAGGATGGGTGGGGCTCTGAAGAAGTCCTGGAGGTGAGAATGGGATGAGGTGACAAGGGAGCTAGAGAGCAGGAGGTCTTGGGAGGAGCGAAGAGAACGATTTGGTTGGTATTTTGAGACCAGGTTGGTGATGACTTTGTAAGTTATTGTTAGTATCTTGAATTTAATTCATTGGTTGAGTGGCAGCCAGGGCTGGAGTCCTGCGGGGACTTTTTCCACAGCAGGAACTCTGTTCCAATTAGCAGCCGCGTCCTGCAATTCACATGTGTGTACTGACAAAACAGCGTCCTGGAATGAAATGAGGACACACAGCCATCCTACTAGTGTCAGAAACCACGAATCAGACCGAGACAGAAGTGCACTTAACCACTTCGCGCCCACGCTATAGCCGAAAGACGGCTGCAGCGCGGACGCCAATTGCCGGGAGGCCGTCCCTGGATGTCCCCCTGTTTACTTCTGCGATGCACGCTCCTGCGGGCGCGCATGGGGCAAGTTCTGTGCTGGCCGTGTCCCTTGGACACAGCCAGTCACAGATCGCTGTAAACGGCCAATCATAGCGGCCGTTTTCAGCGCGATCGGCGGTGCCAATGAGAGATGATCTCATATGTAAACATATGAGATCATCTCTCATCGCCGGCTCTCCCTCCTCACACAGAGACAGCGTGTGAGGAGGGAGAGCGAACATCTGCAACTTGAGTAAAAAAAAAAAAAAACGAAAAAAAGTGACGTCAGTGCCATCTGTCCCCACGGTCATCTGTCCCCACTGCCATCTGTCCCCACTACCATCTGTCCCCACTGCCATCTGTTCCCACTGTCATCTGTCCCCACTGCCATCTGTCCCCAGTGCCACGTATAAGTGCTATCTGTCATCAGTGCCACATATTAGTGCGATCTGTCATCAGTGCCACATATAAGTGCCATCTGTCATCAGTGCCACCTGTCAGTGTCATGTGCCATGTGTTATCAGTGCCACGTATCAGTGGCATCTGTCATTAGTGTCACTTGTCATCAGTGCCATGTATCAGTGCCATCTGTCATCAGTGTCACGTGTTATCAGTGCCACGTATTAGTGCCATCTGTCATCAGTGCCACGTATTAGTGCCATGTGTCATCAGTGCCACGTATTAGTGCCATCTGTCATCAGTGCCATCTGTCATCAGTGCCACGTGTCATCAGTGCCACATATTAGTGCCATCTGTCATCAGTGTCACGTGTCATCAGTGCCATGTATTAGTGCCATCTGTCAGTGCCACGTATTAGTACCATCTGTCATCAGTGCCACGTATTAGTGCCATCTGTCATCAGTGCCCTGTATCAGTGCCATCTGTCATCAGTGCCACATCAGTGTCATCAGTGCCACGTATCAGTGCCATATGTCATCAGTGTCACGTGTCATTGTCCTGGTGCTCCAGGGCCTTCAAAAGTGTAATAGGTAGTCAACAAGTTAGATGTGTAATTTATATCCCTAGAACACGTGATGGTGCGCCATGCATGTTGGGCCTCTCTATGTGGCCAGGCTGTGAAAAAGTCTCACACATGTGGTATCGCCATACTCAGGAGGAGTAGCAGAATTTTTTTTAGGGTGTTATTTGTGGTATATACATGCCATGTGAGAGAAATAACCTATTACAATGACAATTTTGTGGGGGGAAAAAAAATCTTCATTTTGCAAAGAATTGTGGGAAAAAATGACAACATCAAAAAGCTCATCATGCATCTTACTAAATACCTTGGAATGTCTACTTTCAAAAAAGGGGTAATTTGGGGGGTATTTGTACTTTCCTGACTTGTTCGGGTCACAAGAAATGAGATATAATAATAAATAATATCCACTAATTTGGGTTATTTTTACCAAAGATATGTAGCAGTATAAATTGTAGCCAAAATTTATGAAGAAAAATTAATAATTTGCAAAATTTTATCACAGAAACTAAGAAAAAATTTTTTCAAAATTTTCGGTCTTTTTTTATTTATAGCGCAAAAAATAAAAAACCCAGAAGTGATCAAATACCACCAAAAGAAAGCTCTATTTGTATGAAAAATGGACAAAAAAACAGAAGGGACATCAGCCAAGCAAGTCTTTAACAGGTACACAGGAGAGAGTCTCTGGATGTGTTGACCAAGGCAAAGGCAGAGAGGGACTGAACTGAACAGCTTAAGTAACCAGCAGGACTGACGAACAGGATATCATCATCAGGAGAGTCACTGTGGAAAAGATTGGAGCTGGCAATTAACCAACAGCTGAGCGGCCTGCTCTGAGAAGGAAGGGCTGAGCCCAGCCCTGACGGTACCCCCTCCTCAATGACCCCTTCCCTCAGAGGACCACCAGGTTTGAGGGGAAAATGTCTAGCATGGAGGAGGACCGAACAGCGTTCCTCCGGACCGTACCCTTTCCAATGCACCAGTTACTGTATGCACCCACGGAACCTACGGGAGTCAACAATGCGTACTTCATACTCCTCATGGTTCTCAACCTGTACTGGGTGAGGACGTGGCACTGAGGTGGTAAAGCTGTTGCAGACGAAAGGTTTTAATAAGGAGACATGGAATACATTTGAGATACGCATATTAGAAGGAAGGTCTAAAGCGTAAGCCACTGGGTTAATCCTGCAGAGAATACGGAAAAGCCCATAAACTGAGATGCTAACTTCAGTGAGGGAACACAGAGTTTGAGGTTGCAAGATGACAGCCAGACCCTGTCCCCAACCTGGTAGGAAGGCGCAGGTAGGCGTCTGCGGTCAGCATTAGTCTGTACCTATCATTGGCATGTCACAAAGCCTCCTGGACTTGTACCCAAATGGAAGAAAGACCACGGAGATGCTCCTCTAATGCATGGATGCTCTGCGGAACAAATGAGTCAGGCAACATGGAAGGTTGGAAGCCATAGTTTGCCATAAACAGGGACAATCGGGAAGCAGAATTCAATACACTATTGTGAGCAAACTCCACCCAAGGTAAGAGGTTTGACCAGTTGTTATGATTGTCAGAAATATAGCAACGTAGAAACTGCTCCAAGGACTGGTTGGCTTGTTCTGCGGCCCCATTAGACTGCAGGTGATACGCAGAGAAGAAAGTAAACTGAATTCCCAACTGTACACAAAAGGCTTGCCAGAACCGGGACACAAACTGACTACCCCTGTCCGAGATGATCACCTTGGGTAGCCCATGTAAGCAAAAGATCTCCCAAGCAAAAATGGAAGCTAGTTCCTTAGATGTGGGCAACTTCCTAAGTGCAATACAATGAGACATCCTTGAGAAACGATCAACCACCATAGGGATGCCCTGAGAGTTGGGTAACTCCACAATGAAATCCATGGACAGGTGGGTCCAAGGCCTCTCTCCATTGGGTATGGGTTATAGGAGGCCACTGGAAGTGTCATGGTGTTACTCTGAGCACACACGGAATAAGCAGCTACGAAGGCAGCTATATCAGCACGTAGTCTAGGCCAACAGAATTGTTGGGAAATGGCCCAAAAGAGTTGATTCTTCCCAGGGTGGCCAGCAGTCTTGGGAGAATGGTAAGTCTGGAGCACGGCAGTACGGAGACTCTCATGGACAAAGAAGCGGTCACAGGGTTTCTCAGGAGGAGCATGGACCTGAGTGGCAAGAATTCTGTCACCCAAAAGAGAAGTGAGACTGGTGCGAACCGTAGCCAGAATATGATCTGGGGGAATCACAGGAACAGGAACCGATTCCATCTTGGAAGTGGAGGAAAATTGTCACGACAAAGCGTCAGCCCTTACATTCTTAGTACCGTAAGAATGAGACAATGTAATTGAAACTTGATATGAAAAGAGCCCTGAAAAACTGCCAGAGCGTTGCAAAGGTTAAATGGCATTACAAGGTACTCATAATGGCCTTTAGTGGTATTAAACGCAGTATTCCACTGGTCGCCTTCCTTGATCCTCACGAGATTGTATGCTCCTCTCAAATCCAGCTTTGTGAAAACCGTTGAGGCGATCAATTAACTCCGTAATCAACGGTATAGGATAAGCATTCTTAACGATTGAGACCCCTATAATCAATACAAGGTCTCAGTTCACCACTATTCTTCTTCACAAAGAAGAAACCAGCACCAGCAGGAGACGAGGACTTGCGGATGAATCCTCTGCAACATACTCCTCTATGGCCTTATTCTCCGAGACCGACAAAGGGTAAACCCGGCCACGAGGGGGTATGGCACCAGGTTGAAGGTCAATTGCGCAATCATATGACCGGTGTGGAGGCAAACTACCGGCTTGACCTTTGTCAAAGACATCGCTAAAATCGCGGTACTCCTCCAGCAGGGAGGAGAGTGAAGAGGTGCATAGGACCTTAGCCACATTCTGGAAACATTTTTTGCTGCATTGTGGCGACCAGGAGAGAACATCAGCACAAAGCCAATCAAAAGAGGGGTTGGGCCTCTCTAACCATGGATAACCAATAACCAGCGTAAACTTAGGTGAGGAAATAATTTGGAATATCATGGTGAAGAGCCCCTACAGCCATGGTCAACGGAACATGGCCGTCACATGAGTCACATGAGCAGGCTGTAAATGTCTCTCATCAAGAGCCTCAATGGCAAGTGGAGTGGCACGAAGCTGCAGTGGATTCGAGTGCTTAGATACAAAGGCAGCATTAATAAACAGGCCTGCAGCAACAGAGTCGATTAGAGCCTGTATCTTGACGGACGACTCAGACCAACAAAATGTAACCAGAACCAGGGGCTTATCCTTCTGGATAACTGGGGACGTAACAACACCACCTAAGGTCTGTCCCCTACAGGACCTCAAGGTTCGGGCGTTCCCTGGACGGGTAGGACAAGACTTCAAAAGGTGACCAGCCTGGCCACAATAAAGGCACAATCTCTCCCTCCTCAAGGTTCCCTCATCCGAGAGACGTGTGAAGCTGAAGTGCATGGGTTCATCTTCACTGACCGACAAGGAGGCATGGGAGATGAGGGAAGCAAGGGTGGGACTGCAAAGCTTGGAGACAAATGTACAGGAGGCTTCTGCAAGTGCTCCTTAAAAGAGAGTCTTTCTCTGAGTCTGAAGTCGATGAGGATGGCAAACGTGATCAACTTCTCCAGCTCAGTGGGTATATTTCGGGCTGCTATCTCATCTTTGATGGTATCCAAAAAACCATGAAAGAAAAGCAGCCACGAGGGCCTCATTGTTCCATGCAAACTCTGCTGCCAGAGTATGGAATTCAATGGCGTAATCAGCAACAGTTCTCGTACTCTGTTTGATGGACATGAGGCACCTTACAGCAGAAACAGAGCATGTGGAAACCTAAAATACCGTTTTAAAGGAAGCCACAAACTCTGGGTAACTCAGGACAATGGGTTTTTGTGTTTCCCATAGAGGGTTTGCTCAGGCCAAGGCTCTCTCAGAAAGCAAAGATATCACAAAACCTACTTTGCTTCTGTCCGTGGGAAATGCCTGGGCCAGCATCTTGAAGTATATCTCAACCTGATGGAGAAACCCTCTGCATTGAACTGCTGGTGAAGCAGTGGGGAATCAGACATACCTCTTATAGAGGTAATACTCGAGGCAGGTGCCTGCACAGGGACTGGAGCAGCAGCAGGGACAGCCTGCAACACAGGTTGTACCAGAGCAGCCACAGTGGGAGATTCCAGGTCAGCTGTGCAAATCGGGAGCATCTGTAATGCTAAGGCAGATGATCCATACAGTGATCTTGCTCATCCAACCTGGAAAAAATATTACCAACAAGTGGATTGACTGCATCTTCTGAATTCATTGCCTTCACCTACTGTCAGAAACCATGAATCAGACCGAGACAAAGGTGCAGTTAAAATCACACTGGTTTAATAATAATAATAGTAAAAGGTAAACAGAGCAACGTAGTCAAATCATAGCCGGAGTAACTGAAACGGATAGTCAGACAAGCCAGGATGTCAGGGAGGCAGAGATCAGTGGACTTCAGGACAGGCCAGGAAATCAGGAAACCAGAGAATCAGCGTAGTGGAACAGCAAGCAGGATCAGGAACCAGAAAGAACGTCAGCCAAACAAGTATTCAACAGGTACACAGGAGAGATTTTCTGGATGTGTTGACCAAGGCGAAGGCAGAGAGGGACTGAACTGAACAGCTTAAGTAACCAGCAGGACTGATGAACAGGATATCATCAGGTGAGTCACTGTGGAAAAGATTGGAGCTGGCAACTAACCGACAGCTGAGCGGCCTGCTCTGAGAAGGAAGGGCTGAGCCCAGCCCTGACAACTAGCTGGTTGCCGGAACTGGTTAATAGGGCCGCCCTGCTTGGCATCTAGCAACCTGTGACATCCCAATCAAAGGCTCAGAGTGAGGTTGAGAAGAGCGAGCCCTGTGCCTAGTGCTGCGAGTCCACCCACCTACTCTCCATCTCCGGCCTCGGCGGACTTGCAGCCAGGGACTCACACAGAACATCTTCGCAGGAGGATGAAAGGAGCCCAGGATAGGAGCAGATGAGGAGGCAGGCTGAGCGGGCAAGAACTGCCAGTGGCGGTGAGAGGAGCGCTGGAAGAGGAAGAGGCGGCGGCACCCGACTGAATGCTGGAAGTAGCTCAAGGCCACCTGTAGTGGTGGAGCGGGTTGTAGACCTGGGCTGTTGTCTTTCCTGATACATGCAGCTTGCGATGGAGCCGGCAGGAAGGTGAGAGGAGACCCTGACTGTGTGACATGGCTGGACACTGACTTATAGTAGATATAGTGATCAGAGAACCCTGCTGATGGGTACTAGGGATGAGCCGAACACCCCCCCAGTTCGGTTTGCAGCAGAACATGTGAACAGGCAAAAAATTTGTGCGAACACCATTAAAGTCTATGGGACGCGAACGTGAAAAATCATAAGTGTTAATTTTAAAGGCTCATATGCAAGTTTTTTTTTAAAGTATATATTTTAAAATAAAGTATATATTTTATTTAAAGTATACTTATGCGCCGCTTTATATCTTTAAATTACACCAATTGTTATAGTGAAAAAAAAATATATATGTGAAGAAATATGCATCTACTCAAATAGAAAATGTAAATAAAGAACAGCTGCTACCATTCAATAGTGATTTCAAACACTAATCAAAGTAAATAAAAATGTATAATAGTGCACTTATTCTAAATGATAAATTGAATAATTACATAAAAGAATGGGGTAATGATGAATGTAGCAGTGTATGGTGATAAATGCTAACAATAAATACTAAACCATTAATGAAAAATCATTAATAAGGCACAATAAAAAGTCACCTGAAAAAACAAACACAATCAGTCCAAATATTGTGATTACATAATTAGTGATATTAAATGGCCAAAAACGTGATATTAGATGTCCAAAAAAAAGTGCAAAAAAAGAGGGGGGTAGACTGTCAAGACTTCCGCTTTGCCTCAGTGGTCACGTGACTTCCTCAGGGATAGTCCTTATCCCTGAGGAAGTCTTGTGACCAGGGATGCAATGCGTCGGGACGAGCCTGTGATGTCACTTCTCGTATTTGCAGTTTACGGAAGTGCAGTGAGGAGGTGACCCGTTCTGAAGTTTCCTTCCTAAAACGGATGTCATAAAATTGAAATGTAAGCAGATATTATTAAAGATTTTTATATTTTTGGCAATATTGCACTATGGTATGTTTTTACTCTCTCTGAGTGGTTGTGGATCGTGATCTCTGAGCAATTGAGCAGCTGAACAGTCTGTGGAGCCTAGTAGATACCCCGTGGATCTTTTAAAGCTATGTTTGACCTTATGGTCAGTCCTTGAGGTGAGCAGCCATTTCACTTGTTGGTGGCGGTGGATGCAAGTTTATCTCACTGGACAGTTTACCCCCCTCTTTTTTTGCACCTTTTTTTGGACATCTAATATCAAGTTTTTGGACATTTAATATCACTAATTAGGTAATCATGAAATTTGAACTGATTGTGTTTATTTTTTTCACGTTTTTTTTATTGTGCTTTATTAATGATTTTTCATTGTATTTATTGTTTCATTGTATTTATTGTTAGCATTTATCATCATACACTGCTACATTTCTCATTACCCCATTCTTTTATGTAATTATTCAATTTATCATTTAAAATAAGTGCACTAATATAAATTTGTATTTATAGGCAAGTTATTGCTATAAAAAGTGTTTGGGGACCCGGGTGCTGCCCCAGATGTATCAATGCAAAAAAAAAGTTTTAAAAACTTTTTTCGAGAAAAGTGATTTTAATAAGTGAAACAATAAAAATGAAATATTTCTTTAAATATCGTGCCGGGGGGGGGGGTCTCCTTAGTCTGCGATGTAAAGTAGCGCATCTTTTCCATGTTTATAGCAGTACCACAGCAAAATTACCACAGGAAAAATTTTCATTTAAAACTGCTTGCGACTGTAATGTATTGTTGGCTTCCGGTAATATAGATAAAAATCATTGGAAAAAACGGTGTGGGTTCCCCCCAGTCCATTACCAGGTCCTTTGGGTCTGGTATGAATATTAAGGGGAACCCCACGCAAATAATACAAAAAAGGGCGTGGATGTCCCCCCCCAAAATCCATACCAGGCACTTCAGGTCTTGTATGGATATTATGAGGAACTCCGCAGCAAAATTTTTAAAAAATGGTGTGGGGTCACCCAGGCCCCCAGGCACTATATACTCTGAACAGCAGTATATATACTATACGCTATATGGCCTGCCCTATATACTCTGCAGAAAAATTGGGCCTTAGGTGTTGGTGGTGGTGCCAGAACACTGTAACCCCTCACAGTTATTCTTGTTGGGTGCAGGAATGGGCCCTGCTGTGAAATATTATATTAAAAATTGTAATTGCATGCCCCTGTTAAACAGGGGCAGAAAAATTGGGCCTTGGGTGGTGCCACAACACTTTTATCCCTCACAGATACTCTTGTTGGGTGCAGGAACGGGCCCTGCTTAACCATTATTTCAAAAATTGTAATTACATGCCCCTATTAAACAGAGGCAGAAAAATTGGGCCTTGGGTGGTGGTGTTGGTACCACAACACTGTAACCCCTCACAGTTACTCTTGTTGGGCGCAGGAGCGGGCCCTGTTGTGAAATATTATATCAAAAATTATAATTAAATGCCCCTGCTAAACAGGGGCATAAAAATTGGGACTTGGGTGGTGGTGCCACAACACTGTAACCCCTCACAGATACTCTTGTTGGGCGCAGGAACGGCCCCTGCTGTGAAATATTATATTAAAAATGTAACTACATGCCCCTGTTAAACAGGGACAGAAAAATTGGGCCTTGGGTGGTGGTGGTGGTGCCCTAAACCAAAAATATTGTTGGAAGCTAGCATCATCAAGATTGAGGAGGAATAGGATAGTCAGCATAGGCAAGTCTTCAAGGGATCCCACATCCGTAGGAAATACTCTGCATTCAGTGTAGCCTATATATACAGTGTATTGCAGTGGTGTATACATATTAATATACTTCAGGCGGTGTACACAATATCTAATACAGTGTAGTGTGATGTTGCAAAAACAAAAATAAATCATGTCCGGAAGGCCACCAAGGAGAGGCAGATGCTCACAGGCCACTAAAAGAGGGCAAGCAACCTCTGTGTCTACAGTCAACAGTGGTGGTCATGGACATGGTGCATCCTCTGCAGGTGGCCGTGTTATTGAGCCACAACATGCAGAAGAGTTGGTTGAGTGGATAACAAAGCCGTTCTCATCCTCTTCATCTTCTGTCACCCAGGCTCAGATTAGTTTGCCTTCCAACGCAGCTGCCAAAGCGGCCTATTCCACCGGCTCCTTGTCCACAGTCACTCCTTCTGTAGCCCCAACATCATGCACGGAGGAGTCCCCAGAATTATTCAACCACAGTGTCGGTTATATGCTTCTAGAGGATGTGCAGCGATTTGAAGGCCCTGATGTTGGTTCACAGGTTGATGAAGGGAGTAACGTAAGCCTAAAGAGAAGATGTGACACAGAAGGACAAGAAACTGGCAGTCGTGTTCCCCCAGCTGCAGCATACTGCCAAGTTTGCTCCAGTGACGGGGAGGGAGGGGATGATGAGGTCACTGACTGTACTTGGGTGCCTGAGAGAAGAGAGGAGGAAAGTGAGGAGGAGGAGAGACAACTTTAACGAAGCAGGATGTCCTCTAGGAGGCAGCTTAAGGGCAGCCACCCTATTGCATCACACCACAGAGCTCAACAGGTGCAGGGCGTTGCTGACTCCCCACTGACTTTTAAAAGTTCCTTGGTGTGGGCCTTTTTTGGCACGTGTGCAGCAGATAGCACCGTTACTGTTTGCAGCCTATGTCTGAAGCGGATCAAGCGTGGCCAGAACAGCAGCTGCTTGGGAACCACATGCTATGACGACCTGCCATGCAGTCCACTGGCAACAGCACTTGAAAGACCTATATCATACAAAAAGGCCAAGCTTGGCCAAATTGCTAGCACTGCAACTGCTGCCTTTTCAGCTGGTAGACTATGTCCCTTTTTGTGAATTTGTCAAATGTGCTGTACCTCAGTGGCAGGTTCCAAAGCGCCACTTCTTTTCACGGAAGGCCATTCTGAATCACTACCAGCATGTGGAAGGCGAGGTTTTGGCCTAGATGGATAGGGCGGTCAGCAGTAAGGTTCATATTACCACTGATTCATAGTCCAGCAGGCATGGGCAGGGACGTTACCTTTCCTTCATGGCACACTGGGTAACTCTGCTGGCAGCTGGGAAGGATGCAGGACAGGGTTAAGTGTTGTTGGAGCTTGTTCTGCCACCACGCCTCCAAAATGCTAGTGGTGATTCTGCCACCTCGTCCACCCCCTCCTCTTCTTCTTCCTCTATGGCCTCTTCTGCAGATTTGTCCTCTGAACCAGCAGTGCTCTGTAAGTGTTCAAGGGGCTATGCAAGCAGTTAGGCTAAAAGATGCCATGCGTGCATGAGTTGGTCTGCCTAGGGGACAGGAGCCACACTTGGACAGAGATTCTGTTAGCTCTGTAGGAGCAGGCTCAGAGGTGGTTGATGCCACGCTAGCTTCAGCCAGGAATGGTTGTATATGGCAATGGCATCAACTTTCTCTCCACCCTCTGACAGGGACACTTGACCCATGTTCCATGTTTGGCACAAGTACTGAATTTGATGGTGCAGCGGTTTTTGACCAGGTACCCAGGCTTACAAGATCTCCTGAGGCAGGCCAGAAAGGTCTGTTGTCATTTCTGCCGGTCATACAATGCTAGTGCTCTGCTGGCTGACATTCAAAGGAAATGCAACCTGCCCATCAACCGCCTCATTTGTGACATGCCCACCAGGTGGAACTCAACATTGGCAATGCTGCAGCGGCTGCACACGCAGCAGAGGGCCATCAATGAGTACCTGTGTGAGTATGGCACCAGGACAGGGTCAGGGGGGCTTGGCTTCTTTTCGCAACAATGCATGCATCAGTGACACTGTCCCTCTAGTCTTCCTGCTGGAGCACATGCTTTATAGAATCATGGACAGGGCACTTGAGGCAGAACAGCGGGAGGAAGAGGAGGACTTCCTTTCCTCTCAAGGCCCACTTTATCCAGATAGCATTCCTGCAGGCCAGCCAAACACACATGAAGAAGAGGGGGAGGAGGAGGATTGTGTCAGCATGGATGTAGAGGATAACACCCAGCAGTAGTCTTCAAGGGATGGTTTTCAGTCCCCAGAAATCTAAGGAGTTGTACGTGGCTGGGAGGAGATGGTTACGGATAATGTGATCCTTAGTGACCCAGAGGACTCAGAATCGAATGTCTCTGCAAACTTACGCTGCATGGCCTCCCTGATTCTGCAAAGCCTGCGAAAGGATCCTAGGATTTGTGGTATCAAGGAGAGGGATCATTACTGGCTGGCAACCCTTCTTGATCCACGTTACAAGGGTAAAGTTTCAGAACTCACCCTGCCTTTACAGAGGAAGCAGAGGATGAAACATCTTCAGGAGGCCTTGAAAAAAGACCCAGACCCTGGGAGGTTACCATTTCCTGGTGCTGGATAACGTGTTGCTGAGGCCTCGTTCAGTCAGAGGAAGAGCGGTGGAGAAGGTGGCCGGCTGACCGATGTAAAATATTTTTCAGTCCTCAGCGCTAAGGTCTGATCGGTTCAAGCAAACATCGCCAGTGTCTGCATGATATGGTGCAGGAATATCTAGGGGCAAGAGCAGACTTGGAGACCTTTCCAACAAAGCATCCACTGAGTTACTGGGTCCTGAGGATGGACCACTGGCCAGAACTTGCTCAATATGCAATTGAGCTACTGGCCTGTCCGAAATCCAGCGTGCTTTCTAAACGCACATTCAGCGCTGCTGGAGGGTTTGTAACGGATCAAAGAGTGAGCCTGTCCACAGACTCTGTTCACATTCATGAAAATGAATCAGTCTTGGATCAGCAGCTATTAAGCACCTGATGCTTATGTAACTGATTGAATATTTATATATATATACTAGACTGTGTATATAAAGACATATTAACAAATTGTGTTTTGAAATAAAACATATTGTATTCTGTATTGCATAAACAATCATATTAGCTATAATGTCAAATATATAAGTACATTATATTGAAGTAATTATGTGCATGATTAAGTGAATCATTTTACATACTGTATATTGGTTTATGTATTTTAACAATCATTTTTATTTCATAATATATTCATAATTTATTGTTTGGATATTCATAAAACCCATTAATGCATATATATTATCACAATAAGGATTACAAATATGGAATCCTATGAAAAGTTTAAGAGTATAGAAATATATTCCTTGTATTTTTAACCACTTCAGCCCCGGAAGGATTTACCCCCTTCCTGACCAGAGCACTTTTTACAATTTGGCACTGCGTCGTTTTAACTGCTAATTGCGCGGTCATGCAATGCTGTACCCAAACAAAATTTGTGTCCTTTTTTCCCACAAATAGAGCTTTCTTTTGATGGTATTTGATCACCTCTGTGGTTTTTATTTTTTGCGCTATAAACGGAAAAAGACCGAAAATTTTGAAAAAAAATTATATTTTCTACTTTTTGTTATAAAAAAATCCAATAAACTCAATTTTAGTCATACATTTAGGCCAAAATGTATTCGGCCACATGTCTTTGGTAAAAAAAATGTAAATAAGCGTATATTTATTGGTTTGCGCAAAAGTTATAGCGTCTACAAACTAGGGTACATTTTCTGGAATTTACACAGCTTTTAATTGCCTATGTAATTTCTTGAGGTGCTAAAATGGCAGGGCAGTGCAACCCCCCCAAATGACCCCATTTTGGAAAGTAGACACCCTAAGGAAATTGATGAGAGGCATGTTGAGCCCATTAAATATTTTTTTTTTTGTCAGACGTGATTGAAAAAAAAAAAATTACAAAAAGTTGTCACTAAATGATATATTGCTCACACATGCCATGGTTATATGTAAAATTGTGCCCCAAAATACATTTAGCTGCTTCTCCTGAGTATGGGGATACCACATGTGTGGGACTTTTTGGGAGCCTAGCTGCGTATTTCTAAGGGCATACATTTTTGATTTCACTCCTCACTACCTATCACAGTTTTGAAGGCCATAAAATGCCCAGATGGCACAAAACTCCTCCAAATGACCCCATTTTGGAAAGTAGACATCCCAAGCTATTTGCTGAGAGGCATGTTGAGTCCATGGAATATTTTATTATTATTTATTTTATATTTTGCCACAAGTTGCAGGAAAATGACAATTTTTTTTTTCACAAAGTTGTCACTAAATGATATATTGCTCACACAGGCCATGGGCATATGTGGAATTGCACCCCAAAAAACATTCTGCTGATTCTCCTGAGTATGGGGATACCACATATGTTGGACTTTTTGGGAGCCTGGACTTGGGCCACGAAAACCAAGCACCGCCTTCAGGATTTCTAAGGGAGTAAATTTTTGATTTCACTCCTATCACAGTTTTAAAGGCCATAAAATGCCCAGATGGCACAACCCCCCCCCCCCCCCCCCAAATGACCCCATTTTGGAAAGTAGACACCCCAAGCTATTTGCTGAGAGGCATGGTGAGTATTTTGCAGCTCTCATTTGTTTTTGAAAATGAAGAAAGACAATACATTTTTTTTTATTCTTTTTTCAATTTTCAAAACTTTGTGACAAAAAGTGTGGTCTGCAAAATACTCACTATACCTCTCAGCAAATAGCTTGGGGTGTCTACTTTCCAAAATGGGGTCATTTGGAAGCTTATGTCACACATCACCCACTCTTCTATCCACTTGAAGACAAAGCTCTTTCTGACACTTTTTGTTTACATGAAAATTTTTTTTTTTTTGCAAGAAAATTACTTTGAACCCCCAAACATTATATATTTTTTTAAAGCAAAGGCCCTACAGATTAAAATGGTGGGGGGTTTCCTTTTTTTTTTGTTACACAGTATTTGCGCAGCGATTTTTCAAACACTTTTTTGGGAAAAAACACACTTTTTTCAATTTTAATGCACTAAAACACACTATATTGCCCAAATGTTTGATGAAATAAAAAAGATGATCTTAGGCCGAGTACATGGATACCAAACACGACATGCCTTAAAATTGCGCACAAACGCGCAGTGGCGACTAACTGAATACATTTTTAAAAGCCTTTAAAAGCCTTTACAGGTTATCACTTTAGATTTACAGAGGAGGTCTACTGCTAAAATTACTGCCCTCGATCTGACCTTCGTGGTGATACCTAACATGCATGGTGCAATTGCTGTTTGCATTTAACGCCAGACCGACGCTTGCGTTCGCCTTTACGCAAGAGCAGGAGGGACAGGGGTGTTGCTTTTTTTTTTTTTATTATTTTTTTGCTTTTTTATCTTATTTTTAAACTGTTCCTTTCATTTTTTTAAATCATTTTTATTGTTATCTCAGGGAATGTAAATATCCCCTATGATAGCAATAGGTAGTGACAGGTACTCTTTTTTGAAAAAATTGGGGTCTATTAGACCCTAGATCTCTCCTCTGTCCTCAAAGCATCTGACCACACCAAGATCGGTGTGATAAAATGCTTTCCCAATTTCCCAATGGCGCTGTTTACATCCGGTGAAATCTAAGTCATAAAATGCTTGTAGCTTCCAGGTTCTTAGAGATGATTGGAGCCATTCTGGTCTCTGATCAGCTCTATGGTCAGCTGGCCGAATCACCAGCTGCATTCTTAGGTTCCCTGTTGGGACAGGAGAGCCAGAGAAAAACATGGAAGACGGTGGGGGAGCATTCCCTCCCACTGATTGTAAAAGCAATCTAGAGGCTAATTAGCTGCTAGGATTACTTTTACATGAAAGCCGACCGCTGGCTGAAAAGAATGATACCAAGATGATACCTAAACCTGCAGGCATCATTCTGGTATAACCACTCAAAGTCCAGCAACATACCAGTACGTTGCTGGTCCTTGTTGGGCATATATTGTAAACTTTTTTTTCATGCAGCCTGTGGGCTAAACGAAAAAAAGAGATTGATCAGTGGGTATGCCCACCATTAGAATCCCTCCCTTCATCCACCCAGTTCTAATGATGGGCATACATGCACCGTTTATATATGCCGAAGCATGGGGGCATCCGCCCCAAAAGGTAGGAGCAAATTGCTCCTCCGCCCCTGATGCCCCCATGCTTCGGCATATATACTCTTTTTTTAACTGTGGTGGTGAAATCACTTCCTACAGCGTTGGAGTCACGGCTTTATGTATCGTGGGAGCAAATGCTGTTGCTGTCAAGATAAATAAATCCGCGCTGCAACTGAATGGCGTGAAAAAAGAAAAGTGTGTGAGTGTGGCGCTGTCCCAAAGTTGTAAAAGAAATGTCTGCATACATATATGCTTCTGTTACAAACTGAATGGCGTACCTGCTAAGCAAATGATGGTTAACAATAAAACAAAGTAACATTACAGTATAGCAATAAGACTTACCATACCTGCAAAGCAAATACAAAAAAATAGTAAAAAACAAAACATTTTTTAACGCAACCTGTGCCTAAAATATATATATACCGAAGCTTGGGGGCATCCACCCGCAAAAGGTAGGAGCAAATCGCTCCTCCACCCCTGCTGCCCCAATGCTTCGGCATATATGCTCTTTTTTTTTTAACTGTGTTGGTGAAATCACCTCCAACAGCGCTGGAGTCACGACTTTATGTATCGTGGGAGCAAACGCTGTCAAGATAAATAAATCCGCTCTGCAGCTGAATGTTGTAAACGAAAAAATGGTTAACAATGAAGCACAGTAAACAGTAAAGTATAAAAAAATTGCATACCTATAAAGCAAACATGATAAAACATAATAACAATAAAATATTGCAGAATAGAATACAGTAAAAAAGAGCAGAACAATAGAGAGAGAATAGAAAGAGAACAATAAAATGACAACTATTTTTGTTTTTTTTATTTTATATATTTTTTTGTGTTTTATTTTTTTTTTACTTTTTTTTTTTTTTACACTTTTTTTGTAACTGTAACTTTTGTAACTGTAACCGATTCCAGGTTCGGGTCTCTCAAAATGCGATGGCATCTTGGGAGACCCTGTGAAAGTGTGCCTTGTCTGTGCAGTGCTGTACCCTATGCTAATACTCAACTAGTGTATGGTAGCCTTCACCAATGCAGAGACCAGAATTGTCAGGACAGGAGGGACAATAATAGCGGGTGTCACGCCTATATCTGCGTTTGCTGCAGACACAACATCTTTTTTGGGGGGTTCATTGGGTAGGGGGTACTCTGGAGGACATAAAGAAAATGCCTCTCATGCAGCCGGCTTACTGCATTTGGTTTGGGGAAGGTAAGGTGGAGCACCATCTGGAAACATAAGGGTTCCGACGATCTCTTCCTGGAATTTAAGGAAGGATCCAGTCTATCCTGAAGTTCTGTATAGCACATGAGCGTTCAGCAAAGCCAATTGAAATAAATAAACAGACACTTTCTTGTACCAGCGCCTGGCCTTACGGGCAATTAGGTACGGCGCCAACAACTGGTCGTTGAAGTCCACCCCTTCCATATTTTGGTTATATTCGTGGACACAGAGGGGTTTTTCCACAACACCAGTCGCTGTAGTAATTTGGACCGTTGTGTCTGCATGAAGGGAGGTAAGAACGAAAACATTTTTATTATCCCTCCACTTCATAGCGAGCAAGTTATTACACTTGAAGCAGGCTCTCCCCCCCAGCCTAAGACGGGAATCTACAAGCTGCTGGGAAAAGCCCCAGGGATTAGGTCGCACGGTGCCACATGCTCCAATCTGCTGATCAACCAAGTAACTAAAAAGTGGCACGCTCGTGTAATATTTGTCCACATATAAGCCTTTCCGAATAAGGGTGACACCAAGTCCCACACAATCTTGCCAGCACTTCCTATGTAGTCAGGGCAGTTTGTCGGCTCTACGTGGCTATCTTTTCCCTAATAAATCATAAAACTACATGTATAGCCTGTGGCCCTTTCACGGAGCTTATACATCTTGACCCCGTATCTGGCACGCTTGCTGGGAAGGTACTGTTTGACTGACAAGCGGCCAGAAAACTTAATCAGGGACTCATGAACGCAGACAACTTGATGGGGAATAAACAAGTCTGCAAAACATTGGTTGAAGTGGTTTACGAGGGGCAGAATTTTGTAGAGCCAATCATATCCAGGGTCTCCACGAGGAAGACAGAGTTCATTGTCATTGAACTGCATAAACCGCAAGATCTGCTCATATCGTGCCCTGGTCACAGAAGCAGAGAATAAGGGCATATGGTGAATTGGGTCAGTGGACCAATATGACCGCAACTCACTCTTTTTAGTTATGCCCATGTTGAGGGAAAGGCCCAGAAAGAGCTTAAATTTGGAAACCGTAATTGGTCTCCAATCTCAGGACTGGTGAATAGTGGCGATGTGTTGACCAGCGTACAAATTGCTTTGGTCCACAATAGATCTATAGTGATCTTCGGTGAAAAACAGCGAATAAAAATCAAGTGACGTAAAATCAACTGTTTCCACCTGAATGCCGGGTTGGCCACTGAATGGGGGAAGTACGGGTACTGCAGAAGTGGTGGGTTCCAAATTAGAATTGGCGAATGCAGCAGGAAGGGCACTATGGGCACGGTGGGCCTGTGTTCGTCTACTTGGTGGCAGCGGGACACTACTTGTGCTTGCCACCTCACCAGCTTGAACTGCACTTATGGGACTCGCCACATCACCACGTGATGCTGCAGTGCTGGATTGAATACGACCAGGGTGTACTAGGCCGCTGGTGCTTGCCAGTTCACCAGAAGGAATAGCGGCGCTAGTACTGCTCTGCACGAGGGACCTGCGGTTCTTGCACTTTAATGACAGAAGAAGAAGTTCGGGGTCTGGTACGCCTGACCTTGGCAGGGACCACAACTCCGTCGTCAGAGCTATCTGTCATAGAGCAGCTGTCCTCTACAGGATTGTATTCTGAGCCTGAATCTGACAGATGAGTAACTTCCTCTTCACTATCTGTCATGCTCAGAAACGTGTAGGCCTCTTCACTAGTGTACCTTCGATTTGCAATTTTGGGCTCTAAATTTAGTAGTACACTAGTGAGACTCACAGGTAAAAAAGCTCCTGACTGTTAGCGACTGTATCAAAACGCTACAAAAAAAAAACTGTTAGCGATCGCAGGGATCAGGCCTGACTCTGCGAATGCTGCAGTTATGTGTGTTTAGTGTCAGTGATCGATCGATACTGTACTTGGCTGGGCTGGGCTGGGCGGAGGGGAAAAACGCAGGTGCTAGCAGGTATCTGGGCTGATTCCGCTAACACTGCATTTTTGGGAACCCTAAACTCCTGGGGACGCTAGTATAGATCTGATCAGATCAGATATTGATCCGTTCAGATACTATATCACTAAGAGGGGTGTATGCTGCGTGCGTGGGTGTTAGCGGTACTGGCACTAACCTGACGCTGCCTGGGGCGACGCAGACCCTAACATGTATCACCCGCAGGGTGATCAGGGGGTTAAACCTTTATTAGGTAATAAACGGCAGGTGCCTGACACTATAAAAAATAAACTAACTAACCAGCGTCACCCGTAACAGTTATACGGTGATCACTACGGGGCAATCAAGGGGTTAAAACCTTTACTAGGTAGTATATGGGGGTCCCTGATGCTATAAAACGCTGACGGTGAACCTAAATACTTACCTCCCTAACTAGCGTCACCTGTGACACTAATACAGCGATCAGAAAAACAATCGCTTAGTGACACTGGCGATGGGGGGTGATCACGGGGTTAAACCTTTATTAGGGGGGTTAGGGGGTACCCTAGACCTAAAGGGGCCTACCACTAACTGCCCTACCACTTATAACGGTCACAAATGACACCAATGCAGTAATCAGTAAAAAAAAAACTGCTATTGGTGTCACTGTGACAGGGGGTGCAGGGGGGTGATCGGGGGGTGATTGGGGGGTGATTGGGGGGTGAAAAGTGTGCCTAGAGTGTTCTACTGTAATGTGTAGTGTTGGTGCACTTACTTGATGTCTTCTCTCCTCGGCGCCGGAACGAAAAGACCGACACGAGGAGAGATGACATCACTTCCTCTGCAGCAGAGGAAGATTTTCATTCGTTGGGAGAGATTGCGAGGGGGTGGCCACTAATGAGTGGCCTCCCCCTCAGCACGGATCGCTCCCCTACCGCCTCGGGCACCGGGGGAGGCAAATCACGTATCAGATATGTGATTTTGCCTGCCCGTGCCATTCGGCTGCAGTATATCTGCGCTAGGCGGTCGGCAAGTGGTTAATAACTGGAAGGTTTCTTGTGCCATGACTTCACTATCAAGGTATTTACAACACAAGTTAATTGTGTGGGGTATATTTTCTGAAACACATATATTTCAAGAGGAGCCAGAATGTCTAGTAAATCTGACATCATTTAGACAGCTATAGATATTTTATAGTTTTATGTTAAACCTAAAGTTAAAAGTTACATGAAGATTGATTTTGATAAGCTAAACTTATTTTCAATATAATGCTTATCCTATACTGCCCCTACTGGAAACTACAATATCCGATAGGATTATCGAGGAAATGACGTGTGTTTTGACGTCTCTTGTGATAGAAAGGCAGTTCCACACCCACATTCTAGAGGAATATAGAGGGTGACTGATAGCTGGAGGGGAGGTCGGAAAGAATTGGGAGACAGAAAGAATTTTGGAAGACAAGAGGACGTTGAGATCTTGAGTACGGAAGAATCTAGGAAGCAGGATCAAAGAAGTCCTTTGGACATCCAGTTGATACTTCTCAAAACAAAATTTTCTTAGACCACCGATAAAGTATTAATTTTCTATTCTATCTATTGATATTTTAATTATTTGGCATATACATTACTAAAACCGTTTAAACGTTTTAACATATTTGGAATTGTTTTGTTTCTAACTGCAGTACGAAATAAATATTTTTCCAAATATAGAGAAATACACATGGTTGTATATCTCAACAAAAGCTGACTTTCATAGTCTTATCAACGGTTTTATTATGATATATGTTAAACATGAAATCCATTCTAGAATTAATTTTACCATCAATAAGTCTTGATTAAATTATCAAGCTCTGTGCATAGTATAACATTTTGTCCGTGCATTTTTAACCAATTCAGCCCTGGAAGGATTTACCCCCTTCCTGACCAAAGCGTTTTTTGCAATTTGGCACCGCGTCGCTTTAGCTGACAATTGTGCGGTCGTGTGACGTTGTACCCAAACAAAATTGACGTCCTTTTTTCCCCACAAATAGACCTTTTTTTGGTTTTATTTGATCACCTCTGCGGTTTCTATTTTTTACGCTAAAAAAAAAAACAAGACTGACAATGTTAAAAAAAAGCAATATTTTTTACTTTTTGCTATAATAAACATCCCCAAAAAATGTATAAAAAAAACAAATTTCTTCCACAATTTAGGCTGATATGTATTCTTCTACATATTTTTGGTAAAAAAATTTCAATAAGTGTATATTGATTGGTTTGCGCAAAAGTTATAGCGTCTACAAAATAGGGGATAGATGTATGGCATCATTATTATAATTTTTGTTTTACTAGTAATGGCGGTGATCTGCAATTTTTATTGGGACTGCGACATTATGGCGGACAGATCGGACACTTTTGACACAATTTTGTGACCATTGGCATTTATATAGCGATCAGAGCTACAAATAGCCACTGGTTATTGTATAAATGACACTGGCAAGTAAGGGGTTAAAACACGAGGGGGAGATCAAGGGATTAGGTGTGTTCCCTGGATGTGTTCTAACTGTAGGTGGGGTGGGCTCACTACAACATGACAGAGATCACTGTGCCCGAGCAGTAGATCCCTGTCATGTTGCTAAGCAGAACAGGGAAATGCCTTGTTTACATAGGCATCTCCCGGTCTGCCTCTCCTCGCCGCAATCGGGGGCCATCGGCGAGCATCAAGTTCCTGGGACCCGCGAGCACGCTCCCGTGACGTGCGGCCCATGCATGCCCGCTAGGCGGCAAATTCAAAGGGACTTACGGGTACGCCCTTTTGCCTGCCCGTGCCATTCTGCAGATGTAAATCGGCGTGCGGCAGTTGGCAAGTGGTTAAAGTGTAAGTTTTAAGGTCTGTTTGTTTTGAGAAGAGTCACAAGTATTAAAATCAACACCTAGCCTGTTTACAGAAGTCCGTAGAGCCATGGAATGCCATTTACTAAGTGTTACTAATTATAAGTTTACTAAATGTTAAAACTTGATTTGATCGTAGCCGTATTAGTGCAATTGTGACAGAGAAAATTGAGTACTGTTCCGTGATACTTTTTTTATTTGCACGAACATCCAATTTTTCAGGACAAGCTTTCGGGGTATGTCCCCTTCTTCAAGGTCCAAGCAGTACTCATTCACAAATTTTTAAGCAGAATGTTAAAGAAAAAAAAAAAAGAGAAAAACAAACACATACAAATCAATGGTAATAAAGATAGCAGCAGAGTTAGGGAGACACAAATTTTTGACACGAAAAATAATGGCCTAAATTTAGATATTGGTTTCCTTACACCTTGTGCTAAAGTTTTAAGACCCCTTCTGTGACTAGTATCCCCCCCTAGATTCTATAGCTCTCCCTCTGTCTTATCTCACTAACTCTGCTGCTATCTTTATTACCATTGATTTGTATGTGTTTGTTTTTCTCTTTTTTTTTTTTTCTTTAACATTCTGCTTAAAAATGTGTGAATCAGTACTGCTTGGACCTTGAAGAAGGGGACATACCCCGAAAGCTTGTCCTGAAAAATTGGATGTTAGTGCAAATAAAAAAAGTATCACGGACAGTACTCAATTTTCTCTAACTGTTAAAATATGACATTTTGTAATAAGAGCTTGTCATCTGTTTTTCCAATATATATTTGATATTTGAAAGCATATATTATTTTTGTGTATTATAACCATCATGTTATATCATTAGTATTAGTATTGTTAGTATTGTATTATCACTTGTCTTCAAAATAGCACGGATAAACGAACTTGAATTAATTGGTTGTATTTGTGGAAAAATTTGAAAATCTCCTTAAAAACCTCAGATTTTGCATAATTCCATAAATATAATATTGTTTAAATATTTCAGTCTAAACATTCTGACGTTGTACACACAGTAATAGATACTGTGTATACCACCTGCACGGTTTTAGAAATCCTACACACTGTAATAGATACTGTGTACACTGCCTGAAGTGTATTAGAAACTGTACACACTGTATTAGATGCTGTCAACACAGCCTACACTGTATTAGAAATGGTACAATGGCTGCACTGTGTACAACACCAGAAGTGTAGTAGAAACTGTACACACTGTGTTAGATACTGTGTACACTGCCTGAAGTGTATTATTATTATTATTATTATAATACGCGATATATATAGCGCCAACAGTTTATGCAGCGCTTTACAATGTATAGGGGGGACAACACAATTATAGTACAGTTTAAAACAAAAGATACAGGAGGGCCCTGCTCGTAGAGCTTACATTCTAAAGGGAGAGGGTGGTGATACAAAAGGTAATAGCTGCAGAGAATGATTTAATGGGGTTGAGGTTGATATTAGAAACAGTACACCAAAGCGATCATAGTGGTAATCCCCAAACCAGGGAAGGACCCTACTTTATGCTCTTCATATCGCCCCATATCCCTCCTGAATGTGGATGCAAAAATACTCGCAAAGGTATTGGCCAATAGACTTAACCTAGTCATCACTGCCCTGATCCACAGGGATCAAACGGGCTTCATGCCCGGGAGAGGTACTGACATCAATATTAGACGCCTTTATACTCATATAGACAGGGCTGATGAGGCGTCCAGGGGAATAGTGGCCTCACTCGACGCGGAGAAGGCTTTTGACTCAGTCGAGTGGGGCTACTTATGGGAGGTGCTCTCACGATTTGGGTTTGGCCCGGGTTTCATGAAGTGGCTCCGCATGCTGTACCATAGCCCTTCAGCCAGAATACGCACCAACGGCTGCCTATCGGAGAAGTTTCAATTATTTCGGGGTACGAGACAGGGGTGTCCCCTTTCCCCGAGCTTATTTGCTCTGGCAGTGGAGCCCCTGGCTATACTGCTGAGGGCTGACCCTGGGGTGAGGGGGCTTCAGGTGGGCCCAATTGAGGAGAAAATTTCGCTGTATGCGGATGACGCTCTGCTTTATTTAGCAGATGCGTCATCCTCCTTACAGACTGCATTAGATCTGATCAACCGATTTGGCGGGTATTCGGGGATCCGTATTAATTGGGATAAGTCGATACTGTTCCCGCTTCACCCGTCGACCCTTAGAGTTCCACACGCACAGCTTAAATGGGTAGAGGATTTCAAGTACCTAGGGATTAAAATTAGTGGTAAAGTCCGGGATTATATGGACAACAATCTGCGTCCACTTATGACACAGCTAACGGCTAGGTGCGCTGCTTGGCGTTCACTTCCACTGACCCCGGTCGGCAGAGTAAACCTGCTTAAAATGATTTTCCTTCCTAAATATTTATATTTTTTCCGCAACACACCCACACACATTCCCAGGGCCTTTTTTCGACGGTTGGAGAGTTTGTTGATATAATTTGTGTGGGCTGGGAGGCCACCTAGGGTGGCCAAGCAGATCCTATATCTCCCACTCTCGGGGGGGGGGGGTTGGCACCACCGAACTTTCAAATCTATTACTGGGCAGCTGTTCTTGTTACGGTCCGGTGGTGGTTCTCCTAGCCCGCACAGAATCCTGCGGTCATTCTCGAAGCAGCCATTCTGGGCTCCTTTGCAGCCCTGAGCAACCTTCCGTTTCGTGGACTTAGGGCTAGCCCGTCCATGACAGCCTCGATGCGGACCACTGTTAAGGTCTGGCAGGAGGCTAGAAAGATATATGGGAAACCTAATCATATCTCACCGCATATGCCCCTATGGAGTAACCCCATGCTCCCTCACCTTCACAGTATACCAGACCCCTCTATCTGGGCAAAAAAGGGTATCCTCACACTAAAACATATAGTTCAGGATGGTAGGCTTATAACTTTCCAGGCCCTGAGGCAATCATTTGCTATCCCATCCTCCTTCCAGTTTAGATACTGGCAGCTAAAGCATGCTTTTGAAGCTCAGTTCCCTGCCCCCCTTATTTTGGAACCGGACTCCATTGAACGGCTCTTGATTTCTAGGGTGATGGGGAAGCCACTTTCAACATTATATTTATATCTCACGGTAGAATATGACACCAAACTAACTAAGACATGGGAAAAGTGGAGGGTTGATATTCCTTCCCTGGACGAAGAGAAATGGAAGGAGTGTTTAATTTCCTACATTCCTTCCATGATCGCAGCAAAAGATAGGTTCATACAATTTAAGTTCCTACACAGAGCGTACTTCACCCCCCAGAGATTGGCCCGCATTTACAATCAAAGGGACCCCAATTGTCAGAGATGCAGACAGGAGGTGGGCACCTTTTGGCACATGGTCTGGTCGTGTCCCAAACTTAGACCCTTTTGGTCAGCAGTGGCCTCCACACTGAGCAATATCACAGGCTTAAATGTACCGGTCAATCCTCAGATATTATTGCTTAGCCATTTGGAGGATCTTGAGGGAGACAGGTATAGTAAATTGTGTCTTACCTTTGCATTATATTATGCTAGGCGTGAAATCTTACTGGCATGGAAACTAGCAGAGCCTCCTACTTTTGCATCATGGAGAAGGTCGGTGAACATGGTACTTCCCCTATATAGGTTGACATATGAAAGTAGGCAATGCCCTGGGAAGTTCAATAAAATCTGGTCCTCTTGGATAGACGCCTCTGGGGTCCCTGAGCCCCCTGATCCATAATTGGTATGCTGTGAAACTCATTGGAGGACATCCTATATTTCATTGCCTACTCTTGTGCTCATCCCCTCTTGCCCCCCCTTCCCTCTCTCTCACTCCCCTTCCCCCTCCTCTCCCCCCCCCTTCCCCCCTCCCCCTTTCTCCCCTCCCCCTCCGTATCAGGCTGGATTGAAATTGGTTACTTACAAAATTTTATCTATGATGGTATAATACTATAATGCAATAAGGGGTATTGTTCTGTGATATTTCTGTCATCTGCATAACTGGATTATCTGATAAACAGAGACTATAGTTTGAAGGTAGATTCTACTGTGATTATCCTTTTTACTTTGAATGTACTAAGTTATCTTGTAATGTAATGCTGATTTGTGCAATAAAATTTTCTGTTAAAAAAAAAGAAACAGTACACCACCGAATGCACTGTAGATATAGGCTAGACTGAATGCAGAGTATAAATATATATATATATATATATATATATATATATATATATGGAACAACTTAAAATACTGCGCTATCTGTAGAACAATATCTGATTTAAAACTTAAGGAGATAAATCAAATATTCAACTGCAACTTCATGTGAGACACACACAATACCATACAAAATTATTACTTAAGTTGCGCAGGTTAACAACTGATCATCAAAAATGATACCTTAAATATGTGACATAAATAAGTCCATAACATATGTGAAAAATACTCTTAGTAATTACAAGTGATGCAATTGTTGCAAATATCACTCATTAATCCTTATCGGGTGAAGAACCAAATCAATAGTCCATAGAAATGTAAATAGTACATCAATATGTTCATCCACTGTGACACTAGAGCAAAACACCCCAGAAAAAGTGAGTAAATAGATAGGATAGTGCCTCCACCTCTGCTCGCACTGCCCCTTACCAGCTGTAAATGATCTCATATTACGGGAGATTAGATGCGCCTGTGGCTTGTTACCCAGCCGCGGGTCTCTGTGCTATGCACCAAATTTCTCAGCATCTTCACCAATGGATATCCTCATATACAAATGCGCTCAATGGGTCCCCATGAAAAAATAAAGGCTTGCATAGTGTAAATCCTTATTTTTAATTAAATTGCACTTACAATTAAGTTGAATAAAATCGGCATTAGAATAAATCGAGCCGGCCGGCTCTCGATAACAGCCCGTTGCTTCCGGGATCTGCGTACACGCGGTGACGTCAGCACGTCGCTCCTCCCTACATGTTCCATCACACCTGACGTTGTCCTGCACTGAATATATAGTCTATGTTAAATGCAGAGTAAATATATATATATATATATATATATATATATATATATATATATATATATATATATACTGTATTTATTGGCGTATAACACTCACTTTTTCACCATGAAAATCGGGTGCAAATAGCGTGTGCGTGTTATACGCCAATACTTCAATTTCAGCTGCCTCGGAGTGCCATCAGAGTGCCGTCAGATTGCATACAGTGAGAATCTCCTTTTTAATTGGCGGCCTCTGTAATAGGAAGTCAATAGATGGCAATGGCGAGGCTGCTTCATTTATGGCAATGGCGAGGCTGCTGCATTGATGGCAATGGTGAGGCTGTATTGATGTGGACTAATAAGGCTGCATTGATGGCACTTGTGAGGCTGCAGGTGGGCATTAATCAGGCTGCATTGATGATAATGGTGAGGCTGCAGATGGGCACTGACTCTTATTTTGCTTCAAAGTTCCTTATTTAAAATTTAATTTTTTTCCTGAAACTTCCCTCTTAAAATGAATGTGCGTGTTATACGCCTGTGCATGTTATATGCTGATAAATACGGTATATATATATATATATATATATATATATATATGAAGGTCAGTATGGTGACCTGAATTTATGGAAGGAGCCCTGGGGGTATTTAAGCAGCCCACTCATCTGTGGTCTTTGTCGGTTCCTGTGCACGATACTACACGTCACTAGGCCGACTCTTCCCAGCTCACCACGTGAGCTGTCTTGCAGCTTCTCTGTTCATAATCTTCGTCGGCGGTTCTCGCTCCCTGTTGCAGGTAGGGTTCAAACCTTTTCATTCATATGCAATGTTACAATTTGTTATGCTTCCTATCCTGTATCCCTTTCGTTCTTAGCTGCCTCCGAGTTGTTGTTGATCGTGTCCCGACATCATTTGGCACATGTGTAGTAGATTTGCATGTTCCCGCTGCCTTGCTTTGACAATCCCATCCATCCACAAACATACGATTCATTTGCAGATCCAAGCCTCCGAGCCGCTGTCGGTTGCTGTCTGATTTCATTCGATACAGGCTTTGTTGCTCATAGGATTCACAGTCTATGGGGTTGCCGTCTCATCCATTTGGAGATGAACAGGTATTGTTTGCACGGGTTCTGTGGCTGATTGGGTCCCCATGAAAAAATAAAGGCTTGCATAGTGTAAATTCTTATTTGTATTAAAGTAAAAAATTAAATTGCACTTACAAATAAGTTGAATAAAATCAGCATTAGAATAAATCGAGCTGGCCGGCTCTCGATAACAGCCTGTTGCTTCCGGGATCTGCGTACACGCAATGACGTCAGCACGTCGCTCTTCCCTACGCATTTCATCACACCTGACGTCGTCCTGCACTGACTGAATATAGAGTAAACACTGAATATATAGTCTATGCTAAATGCAGAGTAAATATATATATATATATATATATATATATATACATACATATATATTTATATACACTAGGCTGACTGTATATATATATATATATATATATATATATATATATATATATATATATATATAAAGGTCAGTATGGTGGCCTGAATTTTTGGGAGGAGCCCAGGGGGTATTTAAGCAGTCCACTCATCTGTGGTCTTTGTCGGTTCCTGTGCACGATATTACAAGTCGCTAGGCCGACTCTTCCCAGCTCACCTCGTGTTCATTCGATTACACATGTCTTGCAGCTTCTCTGTTCATAATCTTCGTCGGCGGTTCTTGCTCACTGTTGCAGGTAGGGTTCATACCCAATGTTACAATTCATTATGCTTACAATCCTGTATCCCTTTCGTTCTTAGCTGCCTCCGAGTTGTTGTCGATCATGTCCCGACATCTTTCGGCACATGTGTAGTAGATTCGTATGTTCACTCTGCCTTGCTTGTCATCCCATCCACAAACATACGATTCATTTGCAGATCCAAGCCTCCGAGCTGCTGTCGGTTGCTGCCCGATTTTATTCGATACAGGCTTCGTTGCTCATAGGATTCACAGTCTATGGGGTTGCGTCTCATCCATTTGGAGATGAAAAGGTATTGTTTGCACGTGTTCTGTGGCTGATTGAGGTGGTAATTAGACCCACTTGGTGCCTTGTCTGCACTTGATTAGCCTGGGGGGTTGGTATGGGTTCGGTTTTTAGAGTAAGGAATGGCATACACTCTGCAACCGATTCGCATCGGATTTACTTCATACTTTTCAACCAATTTAATTTACCCTACTACCGATTCGTGTCAGATACGTTGCATACCTACCACAGTCTGGTTCGAACCTAGTCGCATCAGTGGCACAACAGTTCGCATCAGATACCACACTGATTCATACCGCTCACTCTCGTACCCTACAAACCATTCGTTGTTATGTTATGTTACTTACCGATTCATATCACTTTAATGCTATACGCATCACTCTGATTCGAGTCTAGTCGCCTCGGCGGCACAACGGTTCGCTTTGGTTGTATCACACATATCGGTTCTTACCATAACAAACAATTTGTTATTCATATAATTTCTACTGATCGATCTAAAAAATAAATAAATAATAATAAAAAGAAAAAAAAAGCACAAACCTACGATTTGTGAGTACGAACACCGAGCTGTTCTTTTGGTTTCATTCGTATGTTCCTGTGCTTTGCCGTTTCCATGCCGCTGTAAACACCATCTGTCACTTCAGTTTGGTAGTTACATTTCCCATCAGTCTGCAGCCAGTCACATCAGCGACTCACCGGTTTGTCCTGCTTAGTTCTGATTTGAATCCAGTCACTTCTGCGACGCACCGATTTGTAGCGGCCCGTTCAAACCAGTACATCTCATTTCATTCCATGCTCCACAGTCCGGTTCATTGTCAGTCGCAGTCGCGGCACACCGATTCGTGCCTCTGTCATGGAAAATCATTTCACTCATTTTATTGTCACGTACCGCACTCCGATTCGAATCCAGTCACAATCCGTGATGTACTGATTCCTTCTGGCGTGCCCCAGTTGTTTTTGGCCTCATTTCATTCCATGCTCCACAGTCCAGTTCATTGTCAGTCGCAGTCGCGGCACACTGAGTTGTGCCTCTGTCATGGCAAATCATTTCACTCATTTAATTTCACGTACCACACTCTGATTCAAATCCAGATGCATCTGCAATGCACCGATTCGTACCCGCTCATTCTAAATCAGTTTGCTTCAGTTCATTCCATACCGACACGTTCTAGTCATTTCACCCTACTTTATTCCATCTTCCACAGTCCAGTTTTGTTGTCGATCGCAACCACTGTCATGGCAAAACATTTCATTATGTCATTTCACATACCCTTCACCACGATTCCAGTTCAGTCGCATCCGTGACCCTCTAACTCACCTCAACTCGTGTTAGCCTTTATTTCCCGCACCCATCATTTCAGTCTCGTACAGTTATTACTTTGCATGTTGTCTGTCATATTCTCCTCAGGTTTGGCAGTCGCTTCGTTGTCAAGTCATTTGTGCATCTTCTGTTATCTCGGCATAGCTCCACTGATGTTCGATGCCAGTTGCCTCAACGACGCAACGGTCAACCAAAAAAAAAAAAAAATCAGATGATGGTCTGATTAGCCACGTCATTAACAAAAACCCCTCAGTTCCACTCACCCTTTGGCCCACATAGCTCCAGACCAAACTGTTCTCAAAACCGTTTTCCTTCGAAAGCCCACTCATGGTCTTGATTGGTTCGTTAAACCTTCACCTCACAATAAAGTTCCCTTTGCAGTTGAATTAATGCATTTCAAAGGTACAGCGGATCTAAGGTGCAAGGGTGTGCCCTTCCCTGCTACGGCCAGGAGGGCCGAGCTCTTCAGGATCCTCTTCCCTCCGCCAGTGACAGATGGGCCCAGCACCCAGCAGGCGTCTCTTCCATCCATATCTTGGGACATCTTTCAGCCCCACACCATGATGTCATCGCTGTCCACCACAGTCGCTAACGTCCAAGCCAGAGTGGCACCCAGCCGTGGCCATCCCTGACCCGGGCGCAGTCCGGGTTCTGACATCCCTTCCTGTAGGTATGACAGGGGAGAGTTCCACTTCGATGTCGATTTGATCCTTCGATGTCGGCTCTTCCTATCATTGTGAAGCAGAATTCACCAAGCGTTGGATTGTTCACCCACTAATAGGGAACGTGAGCCGGGTTTAGACCGTCGTGAGACAGGTTAGTTTTACCCTACTGATGATGTGTTGACGCAATAGTAATCTTCCCAGCCCACCTGGTCCAATCCAGCATCAGGAAGGACATTTTGGACAGCAAGAACGTCAACCATGCTTCCCTCCTCATTTCAGCCCGCGACCTGGCAGAAAAGAAATCTTATTGACTAGGCCGAGTAGACGTCCTATGGCTGGAGCTTTACCTCACCTTACACCCTACTCCCCCACTAGCCACCTTCCTTATCTAAGGATTTTTCAGCAGGATTCCATACCGGCCTCATCACACTGCCCCACACAACTCACGAATGCAGGAACTCCTGCTCCTGGACACCTGCTCCATGCAGGCCAGCCCTCCCCTCGACAAACTGACCCGCATCTGGTCAGCCCTTCAAGACTTTACCCGCGCACAGGGGTGTACTAAGAAACAGCTTCAATCCCTCTCAGGGATGCTGAACCTTACAATGAGAATCATTCCCCAGGCACGATCTTTCGTTTCACGTCCCCTGGTTTTCCTCTCTCAGACACAGGACCCCGACCAAATCCTTAGCTTACACACTGCGGCAGTAGTGGATTGTCTATGTGGGAGGAGTTCCTTACTGGTGGGAATGGAATGTCCATGTTCATACCATTAGTATCGTCTCTATTACCGCAGGTAGTTACAGATGCCGCCGCAGCCTCGCTGCAATTTTTGGCCACCATTGGTTTACAGGACCATGGCCTCCAGAGATACTCCTAAATCTCCAGGTTATCCGGTCTCCCCCATTGTTCGAACTATACTGATCATGGCAGCCGCTCTGGTCTGGGGTCATAGCTGGACCGGACAAACTGTGGCCTTCGCCACCGACAACCAGGCCACGGCCAATATCATTAATAAAGGCAGGTCCAAGTCACTCCCTGTTATGTCCTGCCTACGCAGGCTGGTACAACTATTCCTACAGCATCAGTTCCATGTCCACCGCACATTCATTCCGGGTAAGTGCAACCCCGCAGCAGACGCACTGTGCCATTTTAACTTCATTTAATTTCCCAGCAGAACACCCAGAGCCGACCCAACATCATCTCTTATCCCACCTTGGTCTTAGCCTACGTTGGATTAAACAGCACCTTCATAGCATGACCCTGCTTATCAGTCCTTATCCCCTAACACACTCAAGGCCTACCACACAGCTTGGAATGCATTCTGCAAATTCTTGGCATCCTGCTCCACGGCAAACGTCAACAGACACTAAGCACATACTAGCTTTCATTTCGTATAGCCACAATCAGTTGGCCTTATTACACAACACCATCTGGCCAGGGCCAGATTAAGAACATCATGGGCCTGGTGCTGAGGATTTTGGTGGGGCTTTTTATAAAAATAAATAAGGGAGGGAGGATGAGAGAGAGAGATACGGGGATGATAGAGAGAGAGGATGCATATGAGCATGTGTGGGAGTGACAGCAATGTAGTCTGGCCAAGGCAAGTGACCGAAGGCACAGAACCCGGAAGAAAGACCGGGTGAAGATGGAAGCGCCCGGGACCCGCCAGATTGATCGCAGCTCTGGAGGGCTCAGTCTGACAGGTAAGTGTACCCTAATGCGCTAATATCCTGTGCATACTAGTACATTATGGCATAACCTACCTCAGGGCCTCTAAAAAGTAGTAATGTACCGCTTTAATATCACAGGATCCCAGGAGCCTCTCATGGGGTCCCCTACTGACCCGGTAGCAACTGCCAACATTTAAAAAATATTTTCAGGGACACTTTTTTTACAAGTAGTATATTTAGAGTAGCTGACATCCCATATGTTCCTCTATACATCACAGTAGTAATCACAAAATTAAATGAGTACTAGTAACCCCCATCAAATCATTCTTTGCAGCTATTACCTTTTGCACCACCACCCCCTCCCTTTAGAATGTAAGCTCTACGAGCAGGGCCCTCCTGTACCTTTTGTATTGAACTGTACTGTAATTGTGTTGTCCCCCTTATACATTGTAAAGCGCTGAGTAAACTGTTGGCGCTATATAAATCTCGTATAATAATAATAATAATAATAATAATGGGCAGAACAAATATGAGGACTGAGAAGATTTCCTTGAACTAACAAAAGTGTGCCCATTCTAGAGCTGGTAACATTAAGGATATTCAATATAATTTTTTTTTTCTCAATAACATTTTATTTTATTTTTGTTACCAAAGTTTACATTGCATAGAATATAACGGGAAAGGGTAGTAGAAAAGTACGATACAAGGTATTAGGCAAACAGATACACGTATGTGGAATACATTCCTTAATGGGTTACAAGGAAGTTATGTTTTCTTAGCTAACATGGTTGTAGCTGCTTCTTAACATCACATATTTAAGAGTAAACCTCTCATACCTGATAACAAAAATAACTTATGCAATAAGAAAGAAAGAAAGAAGAAATAGAAAGGAATAGGGGAAAAAGAGAGGTAAAGTCACCTGAGCGAGTTAATGATCCGTTTATAAAGAATCCTCCCGGAGGCGCCATAGCTCCCAGACCTTATCATGGGCGTCCAATCTGTCCTGCATTCTGGCTGTCATCTTCTCCATCAATTCCACATCTTTAATTCTCGCATACAGTGCCTCAGGGGTGGGGGGTTCTTTTTCCAATTCAATGCTATGAGGCATTGTGCGGCCGTTAAAATATGGCGCACTAGCTTTTTATTGGTTTTTGAAATCTTTAGTGGGGATATACCTAGTAAGAAAAATTTAGGGGTCATGGGCAGTGGTTTTCCCAAAAGATTGGTCAGTAACTGCTGAACTTTTTCCCAAAAGGTAAAAATGTTAGGGCACTCCCAGTAAATATGGAGAAGGGTACCCCTGGTTCTCGAGCATCTCCAGCATCGATCTGAACTCGTAGGGTAGATAGCATGGAGTATATCTGGGGTCATGTACCAGAAGAAAATTATTTTGTATGTGTTTTCTTTATACAATGTGCAAATTGAACTTTTCGCTGCCTGGGACCATATCACCCGCCATTGTTCCATGGAGAGTTCCTCCTTAAGGGCTTTCTCCCACTCATATAGAGGTGCTTACCTTGCGCCTCCACTGAGTAAGCGTTCAGGATTTTGTAGATATCAGAGATCAGTCCCCTCTGAGTCAAACCTGCCATAACCAAGTTTTCAAAAGGGGTTAGGGGGGAAAATCGCAGGTCAGGCGCTATGGTCAGGGCATAATGGCGGATTTGTAGGTAGCTATAGAAAGCTTGGCGTGGTATATCATACTTAGTTTGGATTTTGGAGAAGGATAATAGCCTACGTGTTCTAGGGTCTATTATGTTGCCGAAGTGGAATAAATTCCACGAGGACCATGGGTAGGACATTTGGTGTGTAAGGCTATCTGGCACTTTAGGGTTGCAAATAAAGGAGGTTAAGAGCGATTTTTCAGAGGAGAGGCCATGTGGGGAGCGCAATGTTTTCCAAAGCTTACGAAGTTGGGACATAGCTCCTAATAGACGTTCAGGGGGCACCTCCGCGTCCGAACACCACAGCAAGCTATTTGGATGGGTCGGGGACAGCCAGATCTTCTCAATTTCTGTCCACTTATTGTAGGACCTCTGGGTGGACCACGATATGATAGCTTTGAGTTGAGTAGCTTGGAAGTATTTAATTAGGTTCGGTAATGCGAGGCCACCATCTGATCGAGCTGCCATAAGGACTGATTGGGGAATTCTATGCCTTTTATGGTTCCAGACAAATTTAAGTATATCTATTTGGAGTTTTCTTAGATGTTTGTATGGAACTGGAATGGGTAATGTTTGAAATAGATAGAGTAGCTTCGGGAGGATCGTCATTTTAATGGACGCTATCTGCTATCTGGTGTTGTTTCCATCTGAGGAGCATGGCTCTGATAGAATGAAAGAGGGGAGGGAAATTTTCCTGGTAAAGAGTTGCGAATGTTGGGGTAATGCGAATTCCCAGATATTTTAGAGATATAGTTTTCCAGTGATATGGAAAGTTGGCCTGTAAGTGTATGATTTCTGGTTCAGGTATATTTATTGGGAGGGCTTCTGATTTGGACGCATTAATTTTATAGCCCGATAGGGCCCGATATTTATCCAGCTCAGCGCGAAGATTCGGGAGGGATATTCTAGGTTGTGTCATCGGCAAACAATGAAATTTTAAACTCCCTACCCTGGACTGATATCCCATGAATATCCGGATTACCTCGGATGTGGGCTGCCAAAGGTTCCAGACATAGCGCAAACAATAGGGGGGAAAGAGGGCACCCCTGCCGTGTACTGTTGTTTATGGAGAACGGGACAGAGAAGGCAAAAGGAGTTCTGACCTGGGCAGTGGGATTAGAATATAGGTTCTGTACCGCTCGCAGAAAGGGGCTCTTTAACCCTATATACTGTAGGGTGGCGAACAGAAAGGGCCACCCTAAACGGTCAAAGGCTTTTTCGGCGTCCAAGCTAAGGAGCAAAGACGCCTGAATCCTCCCTGTTTGCCCCATCCACTAGGTCAATTACTTTCCTCGTGTTATCCCCTGCCTGTCTAAGTGGCATGAAACCCACCTGGTCTTTATGTATGAGAGAAGGGAGAACTACATTCAAACGAATTGAGAGTAGTTTCGTGAAAATTTTTAAGTCGGAATTTAGAAGGGCAATGGGTCGATAATTAGCACATAGTACGGGGTCTTTATCTGGTTTGGGAATCAGAGTAATAAATGATCGTTGCATGTCAGTTGGGACAGAAGCGCCCCGGAGAAAGGCGTTAAAAAGTCTGCTCATATATGGGAGTAGGAGAGGGAGGAAAGTCTTATAGTATTCGTATGGTAGGCCGTCAGGACCTGGGGATTTACGAGATGGTAATGATTTAATCGTAAGTTCTATTTCTTCCTCTGTGATAGGTGCATTTAGGGCCTCTAAGTCTGTAGTTTGTAAGCGGGGGACACCACTAGATAACGATGCAATCTAAGTGAAATCTCTGGGGAGGGAGGGTTTTTTGGGATGTCTGGATTGTTATAAAGGTCGGTATAGAAGTCTGCAAAAGCATGTACAATGTCTTTAGGGTGGGATAGTAAGCAACATGTTTTATTCTTAATTTGGTGGGGTGTTAAGTTAAGGGAGTTTTCCCGTAATTTTTTAGCTAGTAAAGAATGTGCTTTGTTTCCCCTATCGTAATACACCTGCTTTAGCCGAAGCAGGGCTTTTTCCACTTGTCCCAGTGCAAAATCCCTCAGAATCGCCCGAAGCCTAATAACCTTCCTGAGAAGGGGTACAGTAGGGGACATTTGGAGCCGTGTCTCTAGGACCTTTAGTTCTTTCTCAGTTCGGTGTTTTGTGGCTAGTGCATCTTTTTTCATGGCCGATGATAAAGCTATGCATTTACCCCTGATGACCGCCTTATGGGCTTCCCATAGCGTAGCGGGAGAAATGTCAGGGGTGTTGATTTCTTTAAAGTAAAATTTCAGGGAAGAGGTTAATTCCGTGGTTGACTGAGGATGTTGGAGGAGAAAAGTGTTCAGTCTCCAATTGTAGGGTCTGGATTTGGGGGATTCTACGTCCAGTGTGAGCATAATCGGGGCATGGTCAGACCAGGAGATCGGGAGCACTCTGGCATCACAAACTATTTTAAGAGTAGAATTATTAACCAAAAAGTAGTCGATCCTGGTGTGGGTTTTATGGGGAGCTGATTAGAAGGTGTACTGCCGATCCCCTGGGTGGAGAGCCCTCCAGGCATCAAAGAGAGCATGTTTTCTAAGGATTTGGCGAAAGAGCTTCGAGTCTCTAAGGGCTCGAGCTGATGGTGCCCGGGGATCCACCACATGGCGGTCGGCAGTTACGGAATGAGTTAGATTGAAGTCTCCCCCCACCACCAAGATCCCATGTTCCGAGCGAAAAAGCCGTGTAAACATTTTAGATAGAAATCTATGTTGTTTAACATTGGGTGTGTACAGAGCGCACAGGGTGATCTCCTGAGACTGCCACCGACCCCTTACAATAACATAGTGACCGTGTGGATCACTATAGTGACTCTCATATACAAACGGGGATCCTTGCTTGATGAGTATGGCCACCCCTGCACGTTTATGTGGGCCTGAGGAAAGGTAGCTATGTGGGAATTGCCTGGATGCGAAAGCGAAGGTGCCCCCCCTGTCAAAGTGTGTCTCTTGGACGAAGATAATGTCAGCGCCAGACTGTTTAAATGCCCTCAGTGCCAGATGTCTCTTTTTGTTGGAATTTAATCCATGAACATTTAATGAAAATATCCTACCCATGGTCTCTAGTTGGGAGGGGGAGGGAACTCATATTACCTGGGTTGAAGACGACGGCCTTGGATCTTGGGATTGGGAGCAGGCAACCTCCGGTGGGGGATCTGGACCCGTCCTGCGGTCTATGTAGAAAGTCACTCTGGGACAGGGGGAAGACAACAAAAAAAGAAGAGGCTAGAAAGAAGAAACAAAAGGTTAGCATTAGATAAAACAGAACCAAAAAGATCTTTTCATCTGACCTTAAAAGGTCGTTGGACCTAGGTCAGTACGGTTTCCCAAGGATCCGTCCAACTCCGCTCCAGCAGAGTAGGTCAGGCAGATGCAAAGGAGCCCTAGGTTGGTCATATAACAAGATAGTATCAAAACTATTGTGATAGTCATCACTTAATTAGGGGAGGGGTTGGTGAGCCTAAAATCACCTACTCTCTCAAGTCTCAACGGAGACATGCCCATAAAGTAAACAAAAGCGTAATTAGAAAAAAAAAAACTGAGGCAAAAAATTGGGGACTAAGTGAACAAAACGTCCAGGACAGATCTATCAGCCTAGTGGAGTGGCCGAGCATCTACAAGGTAAAAGACCCAGGAAAAAATTACGAGTCCAATTCAGCCATTTCTGGATTTGGAGCTTTTGCGAGGGGTACCATCCTTCCGGGTGCGATTAGAGGAGGGGACCTTCTGCCATACTGTGGGCGGTGGGGGTGGGATGGTTACTAAGTCTCAATCTGGGAGTTGAGGGGGACTGATCCCCAACACGTCACAGAAATTTGTTAGATCCTCTGGATAGCGTAGAATAGCAGATCTGCCTTGGTTCTTGGCTGTAAGGGTAAAGGGAAATCCCCACCGATAGAGGATACTTTCTTCTTGTAGGGTACGTAGAAGAGGTTGCAGGAGTCTGCGCTTCTGTAGGGTTATCCATGAGAGATCCGGAAATAGTTGCAGCTGGGCATCCTGGAAGGTTACTTTACGTGTCAAACGAGATTGTCGCATAATGTCCTCCTTCAAGAGGGTATGAGCTTATTCTGCAAATAATGTCCCTTGGTTTAGAAGTGAGATTCTTGGGGCGGAGAGCCCGGTGGGCTCTATCCATGTCGATACGATTGGTTAGGGGCTCCCCAAGGAGATTGTTAAACATATGTAGTAATTTGTTGTGAATGTCCTCCGGGCCGTCTGTCTCCGGGACTCCTCGTACTTGAATATTATTTCTGCACCCCCTATTATCCAAGTCCTCAAGGTGGCATTGCATTTCCCTTAGCTGGGTACGGTGATCTGCTCCTTGAAGTTGAGTCCTATGGACTGCAAATTTAGTCTCTTGAATTTCCTCTTCGGCCATTTCCACCCTGTCAGCTAGGTGTTTAAGGCCTGTTTGTAGTATCTGTATTTCCGAGCGACAGCTGTTTAAAATCATCTTTGGTGGGCATCGCCTGTAAATAGGAGTACCACTCATTAGGAAGTGAATGGTGTGGGGCTGGTGGTAGGTGTTGCTGCAGTGGTCGTTGGTGAGATGGCTGCTGCTGTTGTGATTGCATTGCAGCTTCATCCCGCATGGCGGGGATGGTTTTTGGGGATGTAGTCCATATATTTCCCCAGGGCTGCCCCTGGGTATGTGTGGGGGCCTCCTCCTCCTCCAGAGCATAGCGTTGGGGGACAGATGTTAAGTCTTTTCGTATTGAGTTAGCAGGGTGTGCGGCCTGATCTTTGGGAGTGTTCAGTGCTTGAGAGAACGAGAGTCTCTCCGCATTAGGTGGGGGTGAGCCAGGCATGAGGGCTCTGGAGGCCGTTGCAGGATCATCAGGTCCAGGTGAGGTATTAGAGGCCGGGAATCTTGGGCCTGGTAAGGCCAGGAAGTCCGCTGACACATCAGAGGATGACGGGGATCCCGGAGCATCCCCCGGCAAGCAGGGATCTGAAGCTGTCCGCAACAGGCGTGGGAAGGCCTCCGAGCATTGAGTGTAGAGGGAGGGAGGGGGGCCAAATATGGTGGCTGGGGAGTCACGTGGCGAGGTCCCGGCACGGACAGAGCAAAATGAACTCACCATTCCCAAAGGAGAGGAGATGCCCATGGTGTGTTGCAGGGCCGGCAGTGTGCTTTCCAGGACTTGGTGTGAGTTCAGGTCCGGCTGAGAGAGCTGCGAGGAGCGGCTGGAGCGTGCCGCCGAGGCCTCCGGCGCCAAATTGGCTGTGCCGCCAGACGGACCATCTGTCTGTGGAAAGAAGGACCGGAGGTCCGACGATGAGCCGGGTGGTGGCTGTGATGATCCCCGGGCTTTAGCGGATCGGGGACCTTAGATCTGCCCATGTAGCTGTGGTATAGCGTCCCCAATTGAGCCTTTAGCTGCGGGCTGAGAGAGAGCAGACGAGTCAAGCATCCATCTAGGTCGGCTTCCGATCACGCCCCCCTCAATATAATTTTAAAGAACTGTTTTTGTGGGTAAGAGGCATAGGGGAGGAGTATGGATGGTATAAAAGTGGGAAGTATGTGCAGGTGAGGGAGAGGAATGTGAAGGGTATAACAGTGGGCACTATGTACAGGAAAGGAGTGTGGGGGTATGACAGTGGGCAGTATGCACAGCAGAGGAGTGTGGAGGGTATGATAGGGGCAGTATGTACAGGAGAGAAGTGTGGAGGGTATTATGGGGGCAGGATGTACAGGAGAAGAATGTGGAAAGAAAGACAGTTGGCAGTATGTACAGAAGAGGAGTAAGGAGAAAAAGACAGTTGGCAGTATGTACAGGAGAGGAGTGTGGAGGGTAGGATGGGGGCAGTATGTACAGGAGAGGAGGGTGGAGGGTATGATAGGGGAAGTATGTACAGGAGAGGAGTGTGGAAGGTATTATGGGGGCAGTATGTACAGGAGAGGAGTGTGGAGAGAAAGACAGTTGGCAGTATGTACAGGAGAGGAGTGTGGAGAGAAATACAGTTGGCAGTATATACAGGAGAGGAGTGTGAAGGGTATGACAGTGGGAAGTATGTACATGTGAGGAGTGTGGACAGTATGATACTGAGCAGTATGTACAGGAGACGAGTGTGGAGTGTAAGACAGTGAGCAGTATGTACAGGAGACGAGTGTGGAGGGTAAGACAGTGGAAGTATGTACAGGAGAAGAGTGTGGAGGATATGACAGACAGTGGGCAGTGTGTACAGTAGAGGAGTGTGGAGGGTATGACAGTGAGCAGTATGTACAGGAGAGGAGTGTGGAGGGTATGACAGTGGCAATATGTACAGGAGAAGAGTGTGGGGAGTATGACAGTGGCAGTGTGTACAGGAGAAGAGTGTGGAGGGTATGACAGTAGGCAGTATGTACAGGCGAGGAGTGTGGAGGGTATGACAGTGGCAATATGTACAGGAGAAGAGTGTGGGGAGTATGACAGTGGCAGTGTGTACAGGAGAAGAGTGTGGAGGGTATGACAGTAGGCAGTATGTACAGGCGAGGAGTGCGGATGGTATGACAGTGAGCAGTATGTAGAGGAGAGGAGTGTGGAGGGTATGATACTGAGCAGTATATACAGGAGACGAGTGTGGAGAGTATGACAGTGGCAGCATGTACAGGAGAGGAGTGTGGAGGGTAAGACAGTGGGCAGTATGTACAGGAGAGGAGTGTGGAGGGTATGACAGTGGGCAGTATGTACAGGAGAGGAATGTAGAGGGTATGACAGTGAGCAGCAGGCATGTACTGGCCATCAGGACTACCGCGTGTTTTTCGGTGGGCGGGTGGCTCAGTGGGCGGGTGGCTCAGTGGGCCGGTTTCAGTGACAGGCAGCCTGTCAAAGTAATGGCTGCGTGGCTCGCGCAGCCATTAATTTGAGCACTGCTGTACTGCCCAGGGGCAGGCTGGGCCGGGGGGGGCAGGGTGGAAATTTCCCCCCAGGCCGCCACCCTTATCTTCAAAACTGCCACTGCCTGTCTGCTATTTTTTTCCCTGTGCAGAGTAAAAGGCGGCTGCCGATTGGCTAGCTGTCTGCTGCACTACATTCTGGGAGTTGTAGTCCGCACCACGCTCAGGTTCCTGGTGGCGGTGGGTGGAACTGAGCAGCGCAGCAAACTACAACTCCCAGGAATCTCGAAGGCAGGCAGAGGCAGGGCATGCAGGGTATGACAGCGGGCACTATGTATAGGAGAGAAATGTATGACAGTGGGCAGTATGTACCGGAGAGGAGTGTGGAGGGTATGACAGTGAGCAGTATGTACAGGAGAGGAGTGTGGAGGGTATGACAGTGGGCACTATGTATAGGAGAGGAGTTTGGAGGGTATGACAGTGAGCAGTATGTACAGGAGAGGCGTGTGGATGGTATGACAGTGAGCAGTATGTATAGAAGAGGAGTGTGGAGTGTATGACAGTGAGCAGTATGTATAGGAGAAGAGTGTGGAGGGTATGACACTATAGGAGAGAAGTGTGGAGGGTATGACAGTGGGCAGTGTGTACAGGAGAAGAGTGTGGAGGGTATGACAGCGAGCACTATGTACAGGTGAGGAGGATGAAGCAATATGGGAAGGAAAAGTGTAAAGGTTTGTGGAAGGATGTTTAGGGACTGCGTAGTGGTTAAGCGGGCCATACATGGATTGAAATTAAGCCAATTAAGCAGAGACACGCCATAGTCAATCTACAAAAGTCATAGGATGCATTAATGTGAAAAAACACAAACCTTTACAACCCGTTTAACCACTTGACAACTGGGAACTTAAACCCCCCTCGTGACCAGACCAATTTTCAGCTTTCAGCGCTCTCACACTTTAAATGACAATTACTCAGTCATGTAACATTAGACAAGTAAAAAAGGCGCAATGCAGGTATACCTCAGATAACTGTTCCTAAATAGTCCAATGGCAAGATGGGTATATATATATATATATAAATATATAAGGAGAAGTCAGTCAGGGCTGCCACCAAAAAAAGACCAGAAGCAAGGTCCAATAAGCTATAAGAGATAAACAAGGAAAAGGGGCGCCAATCATTTATTCAACAAACAATATGGAAGACTGTAATGTTGCGTTCCAGTACGTCTCTGAGTAGAGGAGAAGATGGAGGACTACAAGTCTCAGCAAGTCCGTACAGTGCTGACCCCACATCGGATCCTGGCGAGGATGGGGTGGGGTAACTGGGTACAGCAGGGGCTCCTTCAGATCTCCAGATGGCGCTTCCGGATTAGAGTAAATTCGGGATGACACAGATCATCTGTCTGCGGGTTCCAGGGATGAGGCTGTAAGGACGCCAAAGCCGATCACCGGGCGTGCTGCGGTGTGTGGTAAGACTCGTATGGCTCCGTGAGATGGGATAGCTACGGCCGTGCAGGGAGCCAAAACGAGGCCTGGAGGGCAAGCACAGCGCGGCGCTGGGCTGTGACGTCACAGCTATGCGACGCGTTTCTGAGTTTGCTCGCTATTGGTGGTAAGAACAGCGGCACTCCTTTCTCAAGCATGAGTGGCGGACACTAGGGCAGTCGTTTTTGTAGTCTTGGAGGGGGCGGGGCCAAAGATAACAACATGAAGAAGAATGGCACATGCATATGGGAGAGAGAAGGAACAATACACTACAACTAGAGGCAATACTAGACACAATTCATATAGGAGTGGAATAAAAATTAATTAAAAATTGATTAAAAGTTAATGGTAAAAGTTTTAAAAACAATATTAATACATATATAATATAAAGTATACATATATGCATATATACACCCATAAAGGAATCCATAAAAAGCATGTATATATACAGATATATACAAATATATAAAGATACATATCCATGGACACGATAAAACCTAGTACATGAGCATCTAATGTGAAACATGAATGTAAATATATATATCTATTCAAAACGAGATGTCGCTTTAAAAATAATATGCAAAAACAAGATTAAGAACAAATTTTAAACGTGGATATTATGTGAATGGACACCATTAACATGGTTAATGGTGAACAAGGTCCACAGGGGGAATAATGGGAGGGGAGGGGGAATAATGGGAGGGGAGGGGGGATAATGGGAGGGGGGGTTGGGGGGGAGGAGAGGGGGGGGAAGGAAGGAAGAGAGGGGGAAAAGGGGGGGGAGGAAGAGACAGGAAAGGGGAGTGGGGGGAGGGAAAGAATGCGGGGAGGGGGGTGGGGGAGGGGGGGGAAGAAAGGGGAAGGGGAGGGGGCATGGAATGAGATATACTTACTGACGTATGGACCCGCCACCCCCATAAATATAGATATATTAGTGTATATATGAATACAACCTGTGGTAAAAATGATAAGAATACAGATTATGAATATTAACATGGAAAGACTGTGTATAAACAGATATAAGCAGTATATGTCTATAATACGGTAGCAATCTCGATACCCTCATTCAAGCCCCCAGGCGAGAGGACATTGAGATTGTAAATCCAAAAAGTTTCCCTTGCACAGAGTTTTTTAAAACGTTCAGCTGGAGTGAATGATTTGGGGATTTGTTCGATTACCCATACAGTAAGGCCCATGGTGGATTTGTTGTGGAATCCAGCAAAATGCCGTGGGACACTGTGCATGTCCTTACCACCCTCTATCAGTCTACGGTGTTGGCCGAAACGCTGCCTGAGAGGGCAGATTGTTCGACCAACATAGATCAGCCCACAGGGGCACATAAGGCCATATACAACAAAATCCGAAGAACAATTATAAAATTGATCTATCTGGTATGTTTTACCTTTGGAAAGGAATGACTTTTGTCCATGTTTAATGAAGGTACAGGTTTTACATAGGGCTTTTTTACATTGGTACATACCAACCAAAGGTATGAGAGTAGTGGGATAGTCGTTGGTATGGATAGTTTTGAATTTGCTTGGGGCGATTTTACTTTTCAAATTAGGTGCTTTTCGGTAGGTGATTCGCCAGGATCCGATGTGGGATCAGCACTGTACGGACTTGCTGAGACTTGTAGTCCTCCATCTTCTCCTCTACTCAGAGACGTACTGGAACGCAACATTACAGTCTTCCATGTGAGTGGATATTGTTTGTTGAATAAATGATTGCTGATATATACTCAGAGGCGCCCCTTTTCCTTGTTTAACTCAGTCATGTAATACTGTACCCAAACGAATACAATACAAATACATACAAATAGAGCTTTCTTTTGGTGGTATTTGATCACCTCTGGGCTTTTTATTTTTTGCACTATAAATGAAAAAAGACCGAAAATTTAGAAAAAAACGCATTTTTCTTAGTTTCTGTGATAAAATTTTGCAAATTATTAATTTTTCTTCATAAATTTTGGCCACAATTTATACTGCTACATATCTTTGGTAAAAATAACCCAAATTAGTGTATATTATTTGGTCTTTGTGAAAGTTAGAGAATCTACAAACTATGGTGCAAATCATAAAAAATTGATCATACCTGATGTATTGTGGCCTATCTCATTTCTTGAGACCCTAACATGTCAGGAAAGTACAAATACCCCCCAAATGACCCTTTTTTTGAAAGTAGACATTCCAAGGTATTTAGTAAGATGCATGGTGAGCTTATTGATGTTGTCATTTTTTCCCACAATTCTTTGCAAAAGGAAGATTTTTTTTTTCCCCACAAAATTGTCATTGTAATAAGTTATTTCTCTCACATGGCATATGCATACTACAAATAACACCCCAAAATACATTCTGCTACTCCTCCTGAGTATTACGATACCACATGTGTGGGACTTTTTCACAGCCTGGCCACATAGAGAGGCCCAACATGCAGGGAGCACCATCACGTGTTCTAGGAGCAAAAATGACACATCTAACTTGTTGACTACCTATTACACTTTTGAAGGCCCTGGAGCACCAGGACAATGACATGTGACACTGACATGGCACTGATGACAGATGGCACTGATACATGGCACTGATACGTGGCACTGACACTGATGTGGCACTGATGACAGATGGCACTAATACGTTGCACTGATGACAGATGGCACTAATACGTGACACTGAAAACAGATGGCACTAATACGTGGTACTGATGACAGATGGCACTGATGACAGATGGCACTAACATGTGGCACTGATGACACGTGGCACTGATGACAGATGGCACTAATACATGGCACTGATGACAGATGGCACTAATACGTGGCACCGATGACAGATGGCACTAATACGTGGCACTGATGACAGATGGCACTGATACGTGGCACTGATGACAGATGGCACAGATACGTGGCACTGATGACAGATGGCACAGATACGTGGCACTGATGACACATGACACTGACAGATGGCACTTATACGTGGTACTGGGGACAGATGGCAGTGGGGACAGATGGCAGGGACATGACAGCAGGGACAGATGGCAGGGATGTGACAGCAGGGACATGATGACAGGGACAGATGGCAGGGACGTGACAACAGGGACATGATGACAGGGACATGATGACAGGGACATGATGGCAGGGACAGATGGTAGGGACGTGACAGCAGGGACATGATGACAGGGACAGATGGCAGGGACAGATGGCAGTGGGAACACTTTTTTTTCGTTTTTTTTTCACTTACCGCCGCAGCGGTTTGCTCTCCCTCCTCACACGCTGTCTCTGTGTGAGGAGGGAGAGCCACAGAACACCGGCGATGAGAGATGATCTCATATGTTTACATATAAGATCATCTCTCATTGGCACCGCCGATCACGCCTAAAACGGCCGCTAGGATTGGCCACTTTCAGCGATCTGTGACTGGCTGTGTCCGAGGGACACGGCCAGCACAGAACTTCCCCCATGCGCGCAACGTGGAAGTAAACAGGAGGCCGTCCAGGGACTGGCTACAGGCAATTAGCGTCCGCGCTGTAGCCGTCTTTCGGCTATAGCGCGGATGCCTAGTGGTTAAACTGGCTGCTCTTCTGACAGGCTGTGCAAGAAGCCTCATATCTCAGGAACCATAGATAAGAGCCCCACATTTTGATCAGTGGTCCTCAGCTACCTAACCCCCAAATTTTGGGTCTCTGTGACCTCAAAGTCGGTCGTTTTTTTGGGCAAATGGGCCTATCTTGAGGTAAGGGGCCTGGAGCTGCAGCTCCAATAGCCCCTATGTTAATCCGGCCCTGCATCAGGCTATACGTAGCCAGCATCGAACACTTTCGGCTTTGCAAGATCCTGCAAAGCCATTCTTATTCGCAACCCATGCGATCCAAGCCATCCTGCACGGTGTTCAGGCAAGTTTATGCTGTTCACATCCAATTGGGCCAGAGGGCTTCGACCATAAATAAGAAGGCCAGTATGGTGGCCTGAATTTATGGGAGGAGACGGGGGGTATTTAAGCAGCCCACTCATCTGTGGTCTTTGCCGGTTCCTGTGCACGATACCCACCCTCCCATCCCCATTTCAGGGCATTTCTCAAATTCATTTCTCTCCACAAATATCTATTACTTATATCTTAGGTATGCCCCCTTATTTGGTATACTGACCAGCAGACCAGGGCACATTTCATGTTGTAAGTCTTATGGCAAGTTTATGCTGTTCACATCCAATTCAGCCAGAGGGCTTCGACCATAAATATATACATATATCAAATACACTGCCACTAAATGAATAACCTTCCTGCTTAATCTAACTCAAGCTATCTCCCTGTCCCAGCCAACAACACTACACACGGCCGCTATGTAAGCAGACTTATATAGTGTGGGGAGTGGACTTAGTCCCCCTGAGCCATAATTGGCCAAAGGCACCCTGCCTTTGGCCAGTTATGGCTCTCTCAGCAGAGCATGCTGTGATTGGCCCAAGCATGCAGGTCAGGTGCATGCTTCAGCCAATCATCATACAGCAATGCACTGCAATTTCACAATGCATTATGGGGCATTCTGTGTCGATCGAATTTCCCACAAATGCAACATATGTTCGGTTTGTTTTAGAACAAATGAACACCCGATGTTCGAGTTGAACCGCGGGCTCATCCCTAATGGGTACATTACAGGCATCTGAAGTTGTAAAACATCCTCCCTCTCACCCCTCCACCCCCCTTCTATTACCCTTATCTCTCATCCCTCCACCCCCTTTCACCCCTCCACCCCCCTCCTCTATCACCCTCATCTCTCACCCCTCCACCCCCCCTCTCTCACCCCCTCCACCCCCCTCCATCTCACCACCCCCCTTCTCTCTCACCCCTCCACCCCCCATCTCTTACCTCCTCACCCCCTTCTCTCTCACCCCCCATCCCCCCTCTCTCTCACTCCTCCATCCCCCTTCTCTCTTAACCCTCCATCCCTCTCACCCCTCCATCCTCCCACCTCTCTTACCCTCCATCTTTCCACCTCTCTCATCCTCCATCCTCCTCTCTCTCTCACCCCTCATCCTCCCCTCTTTCTCACCCCTCCACCCCCCCTCTCTCTCATTCCTCCACCCCCCCCTAGAGATATTTAAATGCCCCCTCTATAGAGCTGAGCTGCAATATGTAGGTGTGGCTTTGTGCGGCTGTGGCTTGAGTATGGACGCAGGGGACCTCATATTTTCCTTTTGCCTGAAGGCCCCATGAGTTGTCAGTCCACCCCTGACTTTGTGTCTCCAGTCTCCACCCTGTGAGTCCCACCTCCTTCTCCAGCCTGGCAGCATGCTGCAGTGCTGACTGGCTCAGATCCATGGCTGCCCGACTTCTCCTCCTCCTGCTCTGACTGCCTGGGGGCTCCGGCCTGGACCAGTGGACCACCACCGGCACTCACCAGTCCAGATTAGAAGGTGAGGCCACGCAGGAGGCTACTGAGGAAGTAGGTAAGTTGCTGCAACCGCCAGTGGATCGAATATCGCCTGTATTTCAGCCTTAGTCTTCAGCCTAAAGTCAACCAAATAATCACCGATGAAAAACTTACCTCCCCTGTTTAAAACGATTATTAGTATAGCCTGGGGGGAATGCTGGGTTTCCTAATATTGTGAAAAGTTGAGTAGTCTTCCCTTTCGACTTGGAAAAAAAATTACTTTGTTACACAGTAGGCGAGGTTGAAAGTCCATCAAGTCCAACCTATGTATGTGATTTTATGTCAGTATTACATTGCATATCCCTGTATGTTGGGGTCGTTCAGGTGCTTATCTAAACCACTGCCTGTGGAAGAGAGTTCTTATGCCCCGTACACACGGTCGGATTTTCCGATGGACAATGTCCGATCAGAGCGTGTTGTCGGAAATTCCGACCGTGTGTGGGCGCCATCGGACATTTTCCATCGGATTTTCCGACACACAAAGTTGGACAGCAGGAGATAAAATTTTCCGACAACAAAATCCGATCGCGTCAATTCCGACCGTGTGTGGCCTGTTCCAACGCACAAAGTGCCACGCATGCTCAGAAGAAATTCCGACACGGGACAGCTCGTTCTGGTAAACTCAGCGTGCGTAATGGATAAAGCACTTTCGTCACGCTGCAATGTTCAAAATGGTTTAATACAGCGCACTCTCTTCTTCTTTATAATGTGACAAGAATTAAGTCGTTTTGATGCTCATATTCACACACACTTCTCACAAACTTTTTTCGTTACTATTTATCGGGATTCCCTCAATATATTTTGATTTCTCACATCTGACAACATTTTTTTTTTTTTTTTTTTTTTTTTACTTTAATGTAGAATCTTTTTTTTGTGTTTCTCTTTTTATTTTATTTTTTTTGGTGATTTTGATTTGTACTCCCGAAAATGTTTGTGTGTTTTTTGTGACAAGTTCCCACAACACCATTGATATGTTGTTCTATTTAATCTGTAGGAGGAGATTGTTTGGTGTTGTTGTCCCTTGTTAATTTCACATTGTACTTTAGAAATGTACCTGAATACTCACCAACAAACTGTCCTTTTTGGATGAAAACACACACAGGAGAGTAGAATTTACCTAAAAATATTTTATTAAGGGGTCACAACTATAAACAAAGAGGGAGGCAACGCTGGAGAAACTGCAGAAGTGGGCGAAGCCTTGGACTCCCAGGGCGGACATCAATTATTTAAAAGCAAAATTGGTGGCCTGAGGAGTCCATATCTAAGGGAGGGCAGTCTGGTCCAGAAGTCCCAGAGATCCGGAAAGCAGCAGATGACATCTGTGTCCCCAGGCTGTGGTCATACGAGAGACTGCATCTTCTGTCAGACCAGACTGAACCCAGGGCAATCACTCTTTGGTCTTCCTTCCACGCTTCCTTCCAGCCTTTGGCTGTGGTGGTGGAGTTGTGGCAGCAGGAGGAGGAGGAGGAGGAGGAGGATGGTCCATCTCAATGACATCCGTCTTGGGTGTCAGTTCCCCACTCTCCCCCTTACGAAGGACTTTATAAATCAGGTCCTCAGAAATCTTGCGTTGGCCCTCCTGCATGCCCTGCAATTTGGTGGCAGCCATGCAGGCAAAGGCCTCTTCAGGACTGGGGAAGGCTCTGAGGGACGCCGAAGCCTCCTGGATCAGCCTGTACGCTGAATCCTGCACAGGACTGGGAGTGGCCTTCCTGGCCCTTTTATATGGCAGGCGGAGGGGAGGGACCTGAGACTCAGTCAGGCTGCGACTTGTCCCTGGCTTCTCTTGGCTGACACTTAGCCCCACCTCCTCCTGGCTGCCACTAATCCCCGCCTCCTCCTGACTGCCACATTCCACAGCCTCCTCCTGGCTGAGGTCTTCCTGTGTATGAAAAAGGGACATAGTTTTAGTATTGTTTTCATCAATCACACACAATTTTCACCTCCTGACTTTTCACCTCCTGACCTCCTGATAGTCTGTTAACAAATATAACAGACTATCCTTCTGAGCCCAGCATTTTGCATTCTTGTCCCAATTTTGGGTGCCCACTACTGTGTATTGATATGTAAAACACTTTCAAGCAGCAATTAGTGATCAATAATAACATCTAGTAAACATCATTTCTTTATTGCCCAGAAATCTGTAGAAGAATACTATACCTGACTCCAGCCTGGCTCCTCCACTTCTTCCTGGCTGGAAGGCCCAGGTTGGACATCAGAAGCCTCAGCTGGTGTGGAAGGAAGCGTGGAAGGAAGAGTAGAGAGGGATTCCCTGACTTCAGTGTGGTCTGACAGAAATCGCAGTCTCTCGTAGTACCACAGCCTGGGGACATAAACGTCATCTGCTGCAGCTCCGGATCTCTGGGAATCTGTGACCTTCTTGCGCTCCCTAAGATAAGTGCTCCTCAGGCCACCAATTTTAGCTTTTAAATAGGTGATGGTTGCTGTGGGGACCACCGGCTTCACCAACTCCAGCAGTTTCTCCAGCGCTGCCTGCCTCTTCTGTTTGTGGTTATAGTGGGGGTGTCTCACTTGCCACAGACAGGGCAGCTCTCTGTACTTGTCAATAAACAGGGGCAGGAAATTGTGGTCGTTGAACCCATCCATTTTCTCTGCAAGACACAACACAAGACAAACCCTAATGTCAGGCCAAACTCCCCTAATCTTGTTACAATATAGGCTTCAATTTCGAAGCAGTATAGGCCCAAGTTTAGATCCTACCTTCGTTAGCACGATCGGCGTCTCCGATGCTCCTTCCTCCGCTCACAGATCGTACGTAAGACGCGCGCGTTACGATTTATACACACTGCGCATGCGTATAACTCCGCCCGCCCCTGACGTTCTTTCTATTCTATTCCCCGCCCCTTTTTGTTCGGCGCAGTGGAGGAAGAGCACATGGCGGATAGACAGCAGGATCGTGCTAATTACAGCAACGAGGAGGAGGAGGAGGAGGAGGAAAGGCCGGAGCCTGAAACGTCCCGATCCAGAAGGAGATTAAAGGACTCAAATGTGTCCTTTGGGGAGATGTTGGAAATGGTGGACATCCTGAAGAAGGCCGACTATGATGGAAAGTATGGGCCTTACCCCAACCACAATGTCCGAAAGGCCAAGATCATGGCGAAAGTGGTCAGGAGTCTGCACCGGAAATTCAGGGTACGACGATCGAAAGATCAGCTCAGGAAGCGGTGGTCGGACCTGAAATTACGAGAACATGAGCAGTACAGAAAGAGAGTGCTGCAAAAAAGTAAGTAGTTGTGATGTGTTCCTATTGTTCTTGTGTTTATTACGTTCGTGCTGTTCCATGTGCTTTTAGGAACTGTTGTACAGTTTAAAATGGCAACTTTCATGTTCATGGGCACATTATTCGTTCGGATCACACATTTTTTTTTCGGACTATAAAATACCATTGTTTAGCCCATATGCATTTGGCCACCATTTTGAGGCCCTATACTTGTCTTCAAAGAATTGGGTTGTGTAGATGGGTTTGTTACTAGAATGAAATGCAAACTAGATTGTGTGTAAGGAGAGGACACTGAGCAGCTGTTTTCACATCTGGACACTGGAGCACTAGTGTGGGACCCCAGAACACCCTTTTTATTAGGGGGGCCACACAGGTGCTCCAGTGTATACTATAGGGGGGTCTCCATCTGTGAAGCTTGTACAAAACAGGTAAAGTATTGCAGCTTGACAAAGGACACTAAAAAAGCTACATCTTGGAACTCTGCTAAAATAGACAATTGTACCCCACTTCCAAGCAATGTTTCATCTTTAGAGTTCTGCCATCAAATATCTGTGTGCTAATTATACCATTTTTGTTTTACATAGGGGAGAAAAGACTCGGAGGACACCCCTCATCCGAGGAGACCAGAGCCCCCCCCCCCTCTGGAAGAAGGGGAAATCCCCCCAACACAAGATGAGCAGGAGGAAGAAGACGTGGTGGAACTAGTCACCACAACAGGTGAGTGTCTGCGACCACAGGCTCAGATAAGGGATGGATGGCGGCATTTTTTTTAGACCTAATTTATTTTGGGGTTCCTCTCTTTTTAGGTGATCGTGAGGTTGTGGATCCAGATCCTTTCAGATCCGAAAGTGCCCAGATCCTGATCGGGGAGATCATGGGGTGTAATTTACAATTGGAAAACATCAAGCAAAACATCAATGATGTTATTCCAAAATATAAAAACATCATTGATGTTTTGGGGCGAGTTTAAAGCCCCTCAAAATCACTTTCTTCTTTTGTCTGCTACAATGTGCGAAATGTTTTTGTGATTTTTCCCAAAGCCAAATTTGGAGGATGCACACAGTGTGCCAACATGTGCTATCTGCCATCACGGGAGATCAATGGACGCGTTTTGGGGGTGAAACCCCTTCCTCAATAATAAAGTAACGGTGAGGAAGGGCTTTCTCCCCAAAAACACGTCCCTTCATCCCCCGTGATGGCAGATAGCACATGTTGACATTGTGAAATTTGTGTGCATCTTCCAAATTTGGCTTTTCCAGGGGTGATTTCCCCCCATCTGAACGCAATATCAAACACAGTTCCTAAATACTCATGTGTGATATTGCCTTCAAGTTCTACCAAATGTGAACTTTGTAAGATCAAGATTTGTGTCTTTCTTGTGGGTTTTACACAGGCCTGTTTTCTATAAAATGCACATTTTGATTTTTGATAATGACACCACAAAAATTGTTATACAACAAACATGTTGGTTTGTCAGAAAAACCTTTGGTAAATGCACATGTGATTGTGCTGGTATTAAAAAGATTGTTCATCAAGAATGTGTGGATTATTGTCTCAACACTACAACACTTTTGGGGTGATGTAATTGTTGTTTGATGAGAAAATGGGGGTAATTTCCTAAGGGCAAATCCACTTTGCACTACAAGTGCAGTTTCAGTGCAGTTGCAAGTGCACTTGTAGTGAAAAGTGTCTTTGCATTTAGTAAATAACAGCCAACAGTGCTTTGTATAAGGTTACACAATCACGACATTTTCTGGACTCCACACATTTCTGTCAGGGTCAGCTAAAACAAACACAAGCAGTAAATGTCCACAAAGAAGAGCCTGGGGGGAGATGCCTGTCGAGAACTTGAGGTCCTGCAGGCTTCTCCCTGTCGCCAAATACCGCAAGGTAGCGACCAACCTCTGCTCCGGAGTGATGGCTTGCCTCATGCAGGTATCCTGCCTGCTGATATAGGGGGTCAGCGAAGCCAACAAACGGTGAAATACGGGGTCAGTCATCCTGAGAAAATTCCTGAAATCACCAGGATTATTCTCACGGATCTCACGGAGCAAAGGCATATGACAGAACTGGTCACGCTGAAGCAACCAATTCTTGGTCCATGAACTCCTCCTCGCCCTGTTCATGGACTGGACTTGTGTCAAGGTCAGGACCCCAACACCAAGCCCCCGCACAGCACGAACTGTACGAGGAGTACGCATACGAAACATGGCTAGAAAACGGTCGGCTGCTCAGAACGAAGTAACAGAACGCACTGAAGAACAGCAAGGCCTGTGAAGAGCGACCTAAAAAACAGCAACGAGCGGACAAGATCGCACAGAAAACTCCGATACGAACTGACTGCACGCACTGAAGAGCAAATACAAACCCACAAGCACAAACTGAACGGCAGAAAACGATCTGAAAGCCACGAGTCTGAAAAAGCACGAATCGTCTCTCACCAAACTTTTACTAACACGAGATTAGCAAAAGGAGCCCAAAGGGTGCCGCGCTTGGTTCTGAACCGGCCTTTTCTAGTCTCGTCGTACGTGGTGTACGTGACCGCGTGGTTGTCGATCGGAAATTCCGACAACTTTGTGCGACCGTGTGTAGGCAAAACAAGTTTGAGCCAACATCCGTCTGAAAAAATCCTAGGATTTTGTTGTCGGAATGTCCGAACAAAGTCCGACCGTGTGTACGGGGCATAACAGTAAAGAACCCTCTACACCAGTGGTTCTCAACTCCAGTCCTCAGGACCCACCAACAGGCCAGGTTTGCAAGATAGTTGAAATACATCACAGGTGATATCACTTGCTGCTCAGTGATTGCAGTATTCTAGTCTGCAACTCCCCAAGGTAATACTTAAAATCTGACCTGTTGGTGGGTCCCGAGGACTGGAGTTGAGAACCACTGCTCTACACAGTTTAAGGTTAAACCGCTTTTCTTCTAGTTTTCGTGTCTTATTAAATTCTCTTTCACGGAAAAGTTTTATCCCTATTGTGTATAAATGAGAGGGGGGAGGTTTGGGACTTTATCTGATTCAGGTAAACAAGAAAGGAATGTGAGACTTTGAATGAGGCCATTGACTTGTGGAGGTAGAGTGGTTAGTAAAGATTATTTATTTGTGACAATAGTTTGAAACAAGTAAAAAAATAATGTCATACATACACATGCACACACGGCATGAGCATAATGGAAACATAATACATATATCTCAGCTTGGCAGCACATGAAAAGTAACAAATAATTATTGATAAAATGGTATAAATACATATATGTACACATGTCATAGAAACAGCATTTAGCACAAGGGTGAATGATATAAATATTGAACATGATTAATTGTAGATATAGTACAAGATTTTTCCTATTAAGATATTTCCTATTAACATGCAAAGCTGCTGTAAAAACAAAGGAAGATACACATACACATTAATAATCACATAGTACTCAATAAATTTTGAATGTATAAAGGTATATATTTAAATAAAAAGAAAAAATTTGTGCGCTTGCATTAGATACTTAAATCTATATTCCTGTGTGATTGTCATAAATAAATGAATAAATGAATAAACACCATCAGAGTTAATAGTAAATTAGAAGAAAATCAGAAAGTCGCTATGCTACACAGCAAATAGCGATATGTAAATCCAATACTAAAATTAACCATTCCATACAAATAAATGTAAAGCAACTTATGTGCAAAAAAAACAACAAAGTTATTCCACCCAAGTGCAAAGTCATAAGTGTGAAAGTTCAAAATTGCGTAATGAGTCGCAAAAAAACGCATATCCAAAGTTCATAAGCTGCATTCCTTAGTGTGTATAAAGGAATAAGTGGATGTGAAGGGACCACCTGCAACCACCAGTGGATCCAAAGGTTGATAACAGATGTATCCTTACCAGACGCGTTGGGCCTCCTTTATAGCAAGGTCTTAGAAGCATACAGATTTAGCCCTCTGCAGGGACAGGAGATGACAGCTCACCACACGACCGGAGATGATTCCGACACTTCCGCGTTGATGGAAACACTCCCTCGTTTTAAACTCCAGGATAAAATGGTGACCACCCCTTATTGCTTTATACACACTAAGGAATGCAACTTATGAACTTTGGATATGCGTTTTTTTGCGACTCATTACGCAATTTTGAGCTTTCACACTTATGACTTTGCACTTGGGTGGAATAACTTTGTTGTTTTTTTTTTTTTTGCACATAAGTTGTTTTACATTTATTTGTATGGAATGGTTAATTTTAGTATTAGATTTACATATCGCTATTTGCTGTGTAGCATAGCGACTTTCTGATTTTCTTCTAATTTACTATTAACTCTGATGGTGTTTATTCATTTATTTATGACAATCACACAGGAATATAGATAAATTTTTCACCTCATTGATATTTGCGTTTTTTGTTGCAGCTGCAGTTACACTAATTTTTTGCTTGGTAGTGCAGGTTTTCCTTCTTTTTTCTTTTTTATAAAGGTATATATTGGCCAGTGAATAGGTAATGAGGTAATGAGTCAGACTTGACAAAGCACCCCATGGAAACTCGAAGCGTTTTGTGGCTATATGCCATTCATCAGGAGCTGGGTACAGAGATAAACTGGAAATAAAAATAGTTAATATATTCTACCCCTAAGGGGAGAAAAGATCTCATGGGGAGAAAGGGGTCTAATCTCACAGATCGGCTAAAGCACTGTGCTCAGGTAGCATCGAGGAAGATGGAAACCCAAACTGATTGTCTGTTCCAGAGGCAAGGAACCCCATCTCGACCGAGAAAACATCCACATAGCATTCCACATGTGTGGGGCTGATTACAAATATAGTGTTCAGAAAAAATGTATAAAATATGTGAAGAAATATGTACACAATGAATGGGCTGTGTATGCTACCTCCCTGGTGTAAAACACCATTGTAAAGCAATCAAGCTCACCTGCTTATGTAATCAGGGTGTGAGGCGGGTCCTCGGCTAATGCATAAATCTAATAAAAACATTGCGCACTGAATTCAAGAATGAGATCGGAACGACCATTGGTAAAGTCTGAAAAAGATAAAGTAATCTCGGCATAATATTCATTTTAAGAATACCGTTCCTGACCATCCATGTATGCCATCTGTCCAAGTCAGAAGCAAGAGCACGGAGCAATGGCAGAAAGCTTACTGAAAATATTTTGGCCACAGAGGAAGTCAGTTTGACCCCTAGATATTCCAAAAATCACAAAACAATTCTCCTGCGCTTGAGTGCTGGGTCTAGGGATGTGTGGTGCAGTCAACCCTTGTTTGTATGAAATGGCAATGGCCTCGCTGCCCTCCTCAGAACAATGGGTGTCCTTGGAACTGTAACATATAAGAAAGAAGGGAGGGCACACTGACCTTGTGCATTACCAAAAATAAATTTTATTAAAGGTGAAAACAGCAATGGTTATACTCACATAAAAATGTGGTATACAAGCATATCAAGGCAACAGCAATAGCGAACGGTTTCTCTTAGGTCTATAGCTAGAACCGGAGATGCTGGAGGACAAGATGGCAGATCCTGCCACACCCATCCACATAGACACCGCTTTCCCTGTGGACAAAAGGGGAGGAAGGTGTGTATTTGCATTCCAACCGCCACTTCCAGTTACCGCCACATAACTTCCAGTCATCTCTGCATCATGTCTGGTGCGGTGGCTTTGGGAGGATCTGAGTGTTTCATGCTGATGCTGGTGTGCGTGGGAAACACTGCTCCCTCATGCGACCCGGAGGTGCCGGAGGATCAATGGTCCACCCGCTACCTCCTATGCTTGCAACGTCACTTCCGGTGTCTAGTGACAGGGAGGTTGTTTATATGTCTGTCGGGGTCATATGGCCAATATGCTAATAGATCCAATGGTCATTCCCCCTCATTCTAGCCCTTGCTATAATACAGTGGGTGACAGGCAATTCCAATCCATGCCATTAAAACAAGCCCCACAAGAGGAGATCTGTTAGAGTTCACAGATGATAGGTGATGGTTTAACATCAAATAATATACAATAAAAGCAAATTGGTGGTGTCCATTGTGGTCTTGTTAACACATCCATGGGCTCACATGGCTGTGTACACAAAAATGTCACACCCACATGAATGTCCAGGATGTGAGCGCAACCAAATGCATACACGCACCCACCTGTGCACCAGCGTAACACACGCACACACAGTGGGGACAACTCAGGGGATACAGTGTGACCATACGTACATGCACATACATACAAACTGTTGTGGAAATTTTTATTAATGTATGTTGTCAGGTGTCCCCCCGTGTGACAGTTTTGCTGTGATACGCTCATGTGAGGGTATTCGCACATACAGACGTTGGTAGAAGACCATTGGCAGTGCAAACCTTCCCGTGGACACGGCAGATCTGTTTGCTCTTTTAAGGATGTTTGTTTATGCCTCACCAAGGGACTGGCCACTCTATGGCGACCGCATTTAAACTCCTAAGTAAGCAGATCTGCGTGCATGGGAACCATAGCATAACCATACAAAATTATGGCCCACTGAGCCATGATAGAGTATGGCTCGCATCACTGGTAGCAGTGGGAATGTGCACACCATCGCGTTCAGAGCCATGTGCTTGCCACATGGCACTGCATCTGTCCCTGCTGTATTTCTATTTGAATATATACATGTGTGTGATTGGTTCTTTTGAATGAATACAAGTGTCTGATTGGCTGATTCTGAAGCCACCACCTTCCTTTGTTTTCCATGTTTATAGTATAAATAAAAGGAGCCTGGCGATTCCCTGGAGGATTCTGCTAAGCTCAAGGTGATACCAGCATCAGTCTATGTTACTTGGAGAGATACAAAGCACGCTTTCCCGGCATTATATGAGAGAGCTATATTTGTGCTTTTAAGTGCAAAGAAATTGCATGCTTATAGAGAGAAGCTTAAAATTTCCCTCTCCCAATTGTATAAGTGTTAAATGATGATCTGTCTTGGTAGTATAGCCAGACATCTTTGAATAATAACTTTAAGATCACAATTTGGATCTGTATAAAAAAAAAGTGTTAGAAGCATTTAAAATAATTTAAAATGTTCAAATAGTTTAAGATGTTAGACAAGAAGTGTCTCCTGCAACCAATCAGGATGGGATTACTAAACCCCATTTTCCTGGGTAGTGCCCAAACTATCATTTCCATTCATTGTATTCATGCAACCAAGAGCAGGTGTATTCCTACCGGTGCTTTAGAAGTGAATCTATCAAGATGTACTATCCTTAAAGACCCCAACTAATCCATAGTACTTAGGCGCCTGGAAGTGCATGTCCCTCGGCGTAAAGGCAGATGTGCTCCAGGCCTAGCATATAGATGTAACCCATGTGAGTGATAGATACATACTGAACAGGAGGGGCAGGGGGAGGGGGAAGCCAAAGTTTGAACTGATGACTGGGGCCTTTTCCATCCACTTCAGTTATTTCCTTCTTCCTATGGCACATATGCACACATTTGCCACAGTTGCTAATCCCACATCTATAGCTTCCCTTTTGGTCGAAGACAGTGGTGCAGAAGTCATTAAGAGATTTTGTTCCGCTTCTTTTCACTCTACTTGAAGCTATCATGCTTCTAAGGTCTTTCGGTCTAATAAAAAATCAAATTCGGGTGTGATGTTAGACTATTCCTCAAGACCAGGTCTTGTTTTAGTATTTTCCAATTATTCCTGAAGATTTTTTGTATTGTGGGAGCTTTGTTGTTATACCTAGTACAGAATCTCACTTGTGGACATTCGGTGTTGTCATCATATATTACAACATTCTCTACTTCTTGGGAAGTCTTATATGTATGTCACTATAGCCCTTTTCCTTGAACTTGTTCATCAGGACTAGTCCTTGTTCCTCATAGTCTTTCCTGAAGGTGCAGGTGGGCCTAAGCCTACAAAATTGACTAAAGGGGACATTCTTAATCCATCTGGGATGGTGATGACTGCAGGCATAGAGGTATGAGTGCCTTTGGCACAGGGGGACTAAGTTCATGTCCCACACTATATAAGGCTGCTTACAGAGCGGCCATGTGTAGTGTTGTTAAGTAAGACCCTAAGACCCCGGTACAAAGGGACTTTATGGGCGAACAAAAAAGAAAATTGTATATCATAAAATATCATTTATTTAGAAAAGTTATTTTTGTTTAAAACATATGTGTAATGACACTCAAATCAATAGTTTGTACAATACATTTATATGAAAAGACAAGACAATATGCTCATAAAGAGCTGTTACAAATTCCAGTGAACATGATTTTTCCTCCTTTAGCCTGACATGTTTCAGGAAATGTATCCCTTCCTCAGAGGCATTGTAGGAGAGAATGCAGATAAGTTCGACATGAAATGTAAAAGATTTTCATAAGAGTATTTAGTTTACTGTAGCAGTAGTAGTAGTTTACTGCTGCCTGTTTATCGAAGGATGATGAACCCTGTCTGAGCTCGGAACAACCCTCACAAGGGTCCCCATGAAAACAGCCCCCGTGCCTCAGCCAGAGAGACCCTGATGGATGGGCAAGAGACCTGAAATGGGTATACATGTACGAGTGGCTAAAACGTTGTTGGTCCTGAGAGACAAAGTCCGGTTACAGGTGTACAGTTGCTAATACAGTGCAGGCAGTGTACACAGTATCTAATACATTGTGTACAGTTTCTACTACACTTCTGGTGGTGTACAGCAGTGTGCACGGTGTGCAGCTGTTGTACAGTTTCTGCTACACTTCTGGTGGTGTACACAGTATACAATACAGTGCAGCCATTGTACATTTTCTAATACACTTCAGGCGGTGTACACAGTATCTAATTCAGTGTAGTGTGGTAAATTAGTCATCATGTCCAGAAGGCCACCAAGGAGAGGCAGACACTCACAGGCCACTAAAAGAGGGCAAGCTGCCTCTGTGTCTACAATCAACAGTGGTGGTCTAGGACATGGTGCATCCTCTGCACGTGGCCATGGGGCACGTTTGTCTTTTTTTTTGCTGCTGCTGGCCGTGTTATTGAGCCACAACATGCAGAAGAGTTGGTAGAGTGGATAACTAAGCCATCCTCATCCTCCTCATCCTCTGTCACCCAGGCTCAGAGTAGTCTGCCTTCCAATGCAGCTGCCAAAGTGGCCTATTCCACTGGCTCCTTGTCCAAAGTCACTCCTTCTGTAGTCCCACCATCATGCACGGAGGAGTCCCCAAAATTATAGGACCACTGTGTTGGTTATATGCTGCTGGAGGATTTGCAGCGATTTGAAGGCTCCGATGTTGGTTCCCAGGTTGAGGAAGGGAGTAACGTGAGCCTAGAGAAAGGGGGTAGAAAAAAAATAGGGAATGGTGCTGTATTATGTGAAAAAAAAACATATATATAACTATTTATAATGTGTGTGCCATTGAATATACACATACATATATATATACACATATATATATATATATATATATATATATATATATATATATATATATATATATATAAGGTGTGCAAAACATATCCTTCCTATCACGTGGCGATATAGAGTGACATCTGCTTAAAAGATGCAATCAATAAATAACATTAGCTAGTGTTAATAATGTCCATCAGTCAACATTGGCAAGCTGTGTGATAAATATCAAAATATAAACATATAAATTTAATATAACTGCTGTGAGTGATATCCAATAATAAACCAAAACATTAATAATTAAATATTAAAAATGAGTGTCCCTATAAAGTGACATAGTGCTTCCTTCATTTAGTAAGAGTTTTTCTGAAGGATAAGCAGAGAAAGTGCTGGCAAAAGTGACTGTGCTCCCCTCTTGTGCTTTCACTCACCAGAATGCTTCACCCCTGCAGGGGTACAAGCGTGAAGTATAAATGATGTGATCCCGATCACAGAGTTGCGATATCCCCCAAGTTCCCAGCTTCAGGGCAAAAGATCATCAGCGGGCGGAAGGGAAGGAGACTCCAGTGTCTCCCCTCTTAGAGAGTTGTTAATTAGTCTTGATTCCTGATCTGGAATGTAAACTGAAAACTGCGACAAAGAACCCCATGATTAGTGGGTCCTACACTATCCATAGATTGGGAGATCCTGCTTCTTTATATGGACACTAATTTTTAATTATTAATTTTTTGGTTTATTATTGGATATCACTCACAGCAGTTATATTAAGTTTATATGTTTATATTTTGATATTTATCACACAGCTTGCCAATGTTGACTGATGGACATTATTAGAGGGGTAGAGAAGGAAGCGCCACCTGAGTGTAGTAATAACAAATGATGTTTAATGACACCAGGTAAAAACACACTTACAGGATAAAAACATATAAAAGGCTCATCTGTATAGGTATTTGGTCCTCGGTGTTCCCTCTGATCCTGTGGTGGTGACACTGCAGGGATGCTGGGCTGCAGAAGGTGGATTACAAGCCGGGAACTCCTTCTGTGGCCATCAGGAAGAGACTAGGGGCCGGCGTGGAGCGCACTTGGAGTGTGCATGATGTCACAGGTCATCAGTCTGCTTCTGGGTTCGGTATCCAGGGGAGGGATCGTCCAGGGAGGAGGGCTAGCAGGGAGGTTGAGAGAAGGCTACGCGCTCGGAGCCACTGCTCCTTCAATAGGAGGCCTATTGAACCCGGAAGCAGACGGACGACCTGTGACGTCATGCACGCTCCACGTGCGCTCCACGCCGGCCCCTAGTCTCTTCCTGATGGCCACAGAAGGAGCTCCCGGCTGGTAATCCACCTTCTGCAGCCCAGCATCCCTGCAGCATCACCACCACAGGTTTAAACCAGAGAAAAGCGAGTGTAGGGATTATGGCGGTGCCAGGAAAAACACAATATGTTCCAATATTAAAATGGATAATTTTTATTAATACATATCAATTATAAAAAATGATAAACAATAGAGTTACAAAAGCAAGGTGTGCATAAATGCTAAAAACATATCTGTAGCGAACTTCACATGACTTGGCCTCATAGATGTAACGGCCAAAGCGGTAGGTAGGTATTTTAAGTATCCGACATGTTTCGCCAGTATTGACTTCTTCAGGGATAAGTTATTAATACCTAGAGCGCTACAGTGAGTCTATAAAGGAGATATAACAATCAGTACATATAATTGAGCAAATGAATACAAAGAAAATGCAAAAAAGATATCATTCAAATATATATATATATGTTTGCGAGCTTTCAGTATAGACTATCCTCCACCACCAATCAAAGAGCACCAAGGGAACATCCTCACATAAACACCAACGGGTAGCCCAATTACCCTCCTCCCTGAACAGCCACCCAGCCAGACATTCTATAGATGGAAATGAGATACCTGCAAGTCACCAGGGGGGGGTGCCACACACTTCCAGGACTAAACCTCCAGCAAAGATCACAGTAGGTAGCTGCAGGGGGCATTTAACCCCTTTAACCCCTCTACATTTTTTCTCCCTCTTTTCTGTCCCAATTTCATGCCATGTGTGCAGGCGCCTCTTTGGGGTTTCATATATATCCCTGGATTGTTCTCACCCACCTTCGCCCCCTTCCTTTGTGTGCCTCGGTTGGCATCCCCATACCCTGGGATGCCCAAGTCTTTTTCTTCCCTTTCTTACAATTCCCCCTTCCTCTCCCCCCCCTCCCCTTGTTCCCCTCCCTACCTTCCCCTTCTCCTTTCCCCCCCCCTCCCCCTTGTATTTTCTATTCTCCGGCTCTCCCCTCTTTCCTTCCTCCCCCCTTCCCCCCCCCTCCTTCCTTCTTTTTTACCCTTCCTCCTTTCCAGCTCCCCCTCTGGTTTCTCTATTGCCCTTGAGTCCCTGCACCCCGCTGTGGGGAACGTGCACCCTATCCGGTGCTCCTAGCCCCTTGTCAAGGACACATTTAGCTGTATGGACACCCAAGGGCTTAGGATTTTCCTCTGCCCGCCCCAGCCACGGCACATTGGACATCTATGCCTCCTTCCAGGTATCATTCTGCCCTATGCGGCGTCTGGTACCGCGTCTTGTCTGTGATGTTGTATACATCACTATGGACACCACCGCAATGCCCTCTGGACCTTGTAGGCCGGGACGGATTTGCGGCTGGCGCATGCGCCGTAGCCTCCTCTGTCCGCTCACACGTGCGGTGACGTCAGATGCCGCACGTGTGTGGGGGGCATAAGAACGCCGGTATCCCAGGCCATTACACTCGCCAGGGATCCCACAGGACACCGATGTACTAACTGTCATCTAACCCGGTAGGCACTATTATGGACCCTCAATGCTTGGCGCTTAAATAGATTTACTTATTGTTGACACTATCTCTTGCTTTCTGGTTTATTTTATTTAGTGTTGTCACTGGCTTTAGGCTTTATCTAGCCCAGCATTTCGCTATATACCCACTTAATGGTAAGTGTGAACTTACTTTGCTTTTCGCTGGTCTAACCTACTCACAGACTAAACCAAAGTGCATTTTGTGATTACATCTCCCCCTAGATAATTTCACAGATGGCACATAAATCCTTTTCCCGTTTATTCAACTTATAGAGATACGTCCTCTGTGGCTGCTTAGAGTTCTTCTCTAAGCCCAAGGGTCTATTGGTGTCCTGTCACTCACTTTAAAGGGTACTATTTTGTAAGTATATCAATTGGAGACTATGCTAGTCCCATATAATCTCTTTATCAATTATTGGGAGTCATCTGACCCCCTTATAAAGATATAAAATGACAAATGAACTTATTGCAAATAATTGTACCTCTTCAGATACACACTTGGCCAGGTCCTTCTTACTGCCCCCTGCATCTACCTACTGTGATCTTTGCTGGAGGTTTAGTCCTGGAAGTGTGTGGCACCCCCCCCTGGTGACTTGCAGGTATCTCATTTCCATCTATAGAATGTCTGGCTGGGTGGCTGTTCAGGGAGGAGGGTAATTGGGCTACCCGTTGGTGTTTATGTGAGGATGTTCCCTTGGTGCACTTTGATTGGTGGTGGAGGATAGTCTATACTGAAAGCTCGCAAACATATATATATATATTTGAATGATATCTTTTTTGCATTTTCTTTGTATTCATTTGCTCAATTATATGTACTGATTGTTATATCTCCTTTATAGACTCACTGTAGCGCTCTAGGTATTAATAACTTATCCCTGAAGAAGCCAATACTGGCGAAACATGTCGGATACTTAAAATACCTACCTACCGCTTTGGCCGTTACATCTATGAGGCCAAGTCATGTGAAGTTCGCTACAGATATGTTTTTAGCATTTATGCACACCTTGCTTTTGTAACTCTATTGTTTATCATTTTTTATAATTGATATGTATTAATAAAAATTATCCATTTTAATATTGGAACATATTGTGTTTTTCCTGGCACCGCCATAATCCCTACACTTGCTTTTCTCTGGTTTAAACATTGAATTTTGGGATGAGGTGCCGTATTATATTGAGGATCGCCCAGCCACATAGTAATCACCACCACAGGATCAGAGGGAACACCGAGGACCACATACCTATACAGATGAGCCTTTTATATGTTTTTATCCTGTAAGTGTGTTTTTATCTGGTGTCATTAAACATAATTTGTTAATACTACACTCAGGTGGCGCTTCCTTCTCTACCCCTCTCTCATCATCACAGAGCCAGCTCTCTGAGGACAGCAGCCGCCTAGCCTACCAGCCTACTTTAACCATTACATTACCGGTTACCACTTAACCCTTGAACTTCCAGCCTGTCCCCTATGGACTAAGTTGCTCAGCCCTTTATATCTCCTGTTATATATGGACTTGTGTGTTTGCGCTTACAGTTACCAATACTCTGTTTGATGGACATTATTAACACTAGCTGATGTTATTTATTGATTGCATCTCTATACATATTTATATATTTTTCCTACTATTCATACTTTTTTGCACATAATTATTTTTAAGCACATGTCACTTTATATCACCACGTGATAGGAAGGATATGTTTTGCACACCTTATATATATATATATATATATATATATATATACCCTGTTTCCCCCAAAATAAGACCTAGCGTGGTTGTCAGTGATGGCTGCAATATAAGTCCTACCCCCCAAATAAGCCCTACCCTGTTTCCCTGAAAATAAGCCCTACCCTGAAAATAAGACCTAAAAGGACTTTAACTAGGGTTTATTTGGGGGGTAGGGCTTATATTGCAGCCATTACCGACAATCACGCTAGGTCTTCTTTTCAGGGAAACAGGGTATATATATACACATATGATGTATGTATATTCAATGGCACACACATTATAAATAGTTTTATATATGTTGTTTTCACATAATACAGCGCCATTCCCTATTTTGTTTTCTACACTTTGATTGGGTTTCACCTAGGTTGAACTTTTTTATAGGGAGGCAGCAGTATATACATCCTAAGCGCGGATTCCTCTGACTATCTCCTAGAGAAAGGGGTGCCACAGAAGGACAAGAAACTGGCAGTCATGTTTCATAGCAGGGCCCGTTCCTGCGCCCAACTAGAGTATCTGTGAGGGGTTACAGTGTTGTGGCACCACCACCACCCAAGGCCCAATTTTTCTGGCCCTGTTTAATGGGGGCATGTAATTACAATTCTTGATATAATATTTCACAACAGGGCCTGTTCCTGCGCCCAACAAGAGCAACTGTGAGGGCTTACAGTGTTCTGGTACCACCAACACCTAAGGCCCAATTTTCTGCAGAGTATATAGGGCAAGCCATATAGTATATATACTGCTGTTCAGAGTATATAGTGCCTGGGGGACCCCCCCACCATTTTTCTAAACACTTGGGTGCGGGGTTCCCCTTACTATCCATACCAGACCTGAATGGCCTGGTATGGATTTTGGGGGGACATCCACGCCAATTTTTTTTGTTTTTTTTGGTATTTTTATCTATATTTAAATTCAAAATACTAACCACAACATACAAAGCCATTCACAACTCTGCCCCGTGCTATATCACCAATCTTGTCTCCAAATATCACCCAAATCGTCCTCTCCGTTCTTTTAAGACCTCCTACTCTCAAGCTCTCTCATCTCCTCCTCTCATGCTTGTCTCTAGGATTTTTCCAGAGCCTCTCCCATCCTCTGGAACTCGCTACCTCAACCTATCCGGCTTTCCCCTACTCTTGCTACCTTCAGGTGATCCCTGAAAACTCATCTCTTCAGGAAAGCCTATCACATCTCCAACTAATCTCCTACCACTTCCAACAGCTCATTCCCCACAGTTACAACCTTTTGTACCACCCACCCCATCCTATTAGATTGTAAGATCTTCTGAGCAGGGCCTTCTTAATCCTCTTGTATTTTATTGTGTTATAACTGTATTGTCTCCCTTTTATATTGTAAAGCGCTGCGTAAACTATTGGCGCTATATAAATCCTGTATTATAATAATAATAATAATATTGCCGGGATCCGACAATACATTACAGTTTTAAATTACATTTTTTCCTTTAGAAATGTCATTTTGCTGTTGCACTGTTATAAACATGGGAAAGATATGCTATTTTACAGACATACTAAGGACACCCCCAGGCATGATATTTAAAGGAATATTTCATTTTTATTGTTTCACTTTAAGCATTATTAAAATCACTGCTCCCGAAAAAACTGACGTTTTTAAAACTTTTTTGCATTGACAGATGTCCCCTGGGGCAGGACCTTGGTCCCCAAACACTTTTTATGTCAATAACTTGCATATAAAGCTTTTAAAATTAGCACTTTTGATTTTTGCTGTTTGTGTCCCACTTTAACGGTGTTCGCGTGTTCAAACTAATTTTTTGCCTGTTCGCATGTTCTGCTGCGAACCAAATCGGGGGGTGTTCGGCTCATCCCTAGTAGTTACCCATGGAGAAGAAATAATTATGGTTAGTGTGAAAAAAAAATATACTCATACAGGAACTGTGCTTGCAATGGATTAATGAGTGGGCTTCCGCCATGTAACTTTCTACTGCTCTAAAGCAAAACTTGTTCTGTATAGATGTATACAAAGAGGCTATGTCTAGTGATACCCATCTGTAGCCTTTTTCCCACATGTAGAAGGATAGGATTTCCAAAGCATGGCCGGAGTCTTTAATGTATGAAGGCAAGCTGGTTACTAGATCCTGTAAGAAGTGACCAATGTAATTGCCTAGATGGCTGGTTAGGCTGTCAATTCCTGCAATAATGGGTCTTCCTGGGGGGATTCTCCACATCCTTACAGACTTTGGGTATATGGTAAAAATGGGAACCACCGGATGTTTGGAGTACAAGAATTGGTGCTCTTTTTTGGTCAGGACCTTCTCCACCAAGGCTCTATCCAGCAGACTTTTGAGTTCACCATTGTAGGTGCCAGTGGGATACCACAAGAGTCTTTCGTATGTGTTTATATCCCCAATTAGTCTGTAAGCTTCTTCCAAGTACTTAGCTCTGTCTTGTATTACCAGGCCCCCTCCTTTGCCTGCTTGTCTGATGATGACTTCTGTGTTGTTTCTCAGACTACACAGAGGACCTTTGATGCCCCCTTCTTGGCCCATGCCATGTTTATATCTTTTAGCACTACACATAATTTTGAGTTCCTCCAGGACTAACTCATAGAAGGTAGATATGAAATTGCCCTTACTCCAGTGTGGGTAGAAGGTCGATTTCGGTCTGAAATGTGTGTTCATAACCCCTGCCTCTAGTGCATGAATGCACTAATCCATTAAAAAAGCCCCCTTCCACATAGAGCTCTTCCAGAGTTTCCAGGATTTTCTTGTCCTTGTCCATTGATTCAAAAGGAGGAGGAGAAGAGGGCCCCAACTTATCTTCGTCTACTCTATTGTTGTCTTTTATCGTACAATAGCGCTTAACTGTAAGATTGCGCACAAACTTGTTCAAATCTATGAACAGTTTGAACAGGTTTGGAGGACACTCTGGGGCAAAATTGAGACCTCTTCTAAGCAAATCAAGTTCTGTTTTTGAAAAGGTGCATTGTGATAGGTTGTAAATCTTATTGGTAGAGTGAGTGGCTACTTCTTCTTGTCTCTTTGTGTTTGTTCCCTCCCCTCCACCCTCTTCTTATTGGCTTCCTCGTTTCCGGGTATTTGGGGGAGAGGGGGGTCTGAATGTTGAGATTTTCATCGCTGCAGGTTTGGTTCACCCCGCAGCCCCAGATTTCGTAGTTATGAAGGTTGGATTACCTTTGCCAGGTGCTGAGGGAATATTAGCTCTAGGTGTTGAGAGGGACTCAATATGTTTTCCGGGTTTATCCTGATGGGAAAGTAATGTTGTTTGTGGGCCAGTTTCCTGTTCACATGATAGAGGCCCTCTATGTGATGCCACGAGGGTACCTATATCTTGATTAGGGATCTCCACACCCCCTTGGGCTGGCGAGTTCCATGGGCCTCTACTACTAAACTCTGGTGGACCCCTTGGTTCGCTTAAGGGCAGAAAGTCATCTTGGACTCTAAATCTATACGTGTGTCTCTGTTAGGCCATTCATGTTTATTTTTGTTTTTGCTTTTATTTCGTATTATATATTGTACACCGCCTGCACTGTATTATATATTGTAGAGCGACTACACCATATTAGATACTGTACACTGCCTGCACCTTATACACTGTACACCGACTGCACTGTATTATATACTGTACACTGCCTGCACTGTAATATATATATATTTAACACTGTATGTGTATATATATATATATATATATATATATATAATTTTTTTTATTTTATATATATATATATATATATATATATATATATAAAATGTGACAGACCTAGCCGGGACAGAGACTTTTGGAGGGGACCGAATGCTAGCCTCTTGCCGATCGATCGTGGGCCCTGGCATTTGGGGGAATGGTGCTCTTTGTGAGCTGTATGCCTGGGGACCCTTGAGGTGGTATTACTGTGGATTCGGGTCCTGGTCCCCCAGGACACACAGACTCTGGGGACCCTGGATTTGCCATATTAGAAATAGTGGCTGATTCATAATGCTGGGACAAATACTGTTAGGAGATGCTGATGTCAATTCCAGCCACCTGTCTGTCTGTTGCCTGCTAGAATGTGTATTGTAAATAAGTCTAGAGTCATTAGATCCCCATTGTTGTTTGTGTTAATTAACTCTGCTATTGTGTGAAGAAGAGTTCGGTGTGGATTTGTGATAATGTTGATTGGGTTTTCTGAGCTACAAGACGGCCAGTCTGGCCTAAAGGTCATGTCTGAGTCATCTAGGCTGTCTAAAGGGATTAGTTATTTAGACCATGTTAATTAGGTTTCTGGTCACAGGTGTATGTTCAGAGTAATATGAGCAGGAGATATGCACCTCCTCTTTTACTGTATAAAGGAGCCTGTATTCCTCAATAAAAGAGATTCCTGGTTGAACTTACATACAGCCTGCCTGGTATTTGTTCTGAGCTACACAACTGGATTAGAACGGCACATAGCTGTAGTTCTAGTCCCGGAGCATCGGATGACTGAACCATCAGATGTTGCGATCTGCAATCTGATTCTATAGCTGCAGAGGAGTGTCAGGAGAGTGGAACCAAGCGAGCAGGGGCTCGTTACATTGGTTGGCAGCCGTGGGATTTGCTCTCCAGTTACTGGGACACTCCAAACCAGCCTGCAGGAGAGCCACGCTGAAAGACTTACTTGAGATCCCTGGAGGGAATGGTGGGATTGTGCTTCCTTGCCATGAACACATCCAAACCATCACCTGGATCCAAGGTCCAGATACCAGTAGAGGAGAGGTACAGATACCAGCCACCATGGAAGAGGAATTCAGAAGGAGGTTGCGAGAGATGCAGATACAGCACAGAGGACCAGTATCAGAACAGGTCCTGCTAGGATGGTTTGATTCTATCCGCTGCGAACTCTGGAAGAAAGCGCTATCCCATGAGCAGGGAAACCAGGGAAAAATTCTCCCCTCCATCCATGTAGGGTACTGGTCGCAGTATGAAGTGCGAATGCTGTTATTGGGGGAACAGCCAAACCAGGAGTGGACAGCCGACTCAAGCAGGCTGATCCGGGCAGAAATGCGGTTGGACGAGAGCTACAGGGCCCTCCAGTGGTATGTAGCCCAAGTGTGCCCCGTGGACAGCGGATGACAGCCCCATGGAAGGCTTTGACTACGATGGCCTGGGATTGTTGTACTGGAGGCTGTCCAGGGACCCTTTGGGAGTGATCGGAAGTGGCGTTTTGGAGAAAATAATGGAGCACAGAGAGCGAAGACTGAATGTCTCAGAAGTGCACTGGGCACAGGAAGATTTGGAGTTTCTGGCCGTTCAGGAATGGGAGCTGGAGATCGCCTACAGACAGCTGTTAGACTCTGCTCAGCAGCATGGTGGCGTTCCCTTTGCCTGGGACTATCAGGAAATACCAGTTGACAACTCTGAAATCCTGGCTGAAGAGGTGACAATGTGGCAGAGTAACAGTGTGCTTTGCCAACCTGCCCCCGCAGCTATGGAGGCGGAAGTCTTATGGCGGATGCAGCAAGGGCTGACTGACCTTGATGAACCTGTTTCTGCATTGGATGATCTTGGATGGAGGAATGTGCCGGTCCAGCAGCATGCCAGAGAATCGGCAGTGGAAAATCTGAAGATTGCCGTCCCCAAACCTGAAGTGCTGACAACAGGGCAGAGCTCTGCTAACCTCTGCCCAACACTGATAGCATCTTCTGGATTCCACGGAGAGGATATGGTGAACCTTTATCCCCAGACACCAGTTGCAGAGACAGGGGATTTGATAGACTTTCCTGCTGAGGAAGAACAACCTGGTGAGCCTCCAGCAGAAGAAGAGCTGTTATTAGGGCCAAACTTCACTGTGTTCTGCCCAGCACTGATAGCATCTTCTGGGTTCCACGGAGACGGAACTTTATCCCCAGACACCAATTGCAGAGACATGTTAATTAGGTTTCTGGTCACAGGTGTATGTTCAGAGTATTATGAGCAGGAGATATGCACCTCCTCTTTTACTGTATAAAAGAGCCTGTATTCCTCAATAAAAGAGATTCCTGTTTGAACTTACATACAGCCTGCCTGGTGTTTGTTCTGAGCTACACAACTGGATTAGAATGGCACATAGCCTTAGTTCTAGTCCCGGAGCATCGGATGACTGAACCATCAGATGTTGCGATCTGCAATCTGATTCTATAGCTGCAGAGGAGTGTCGGGAGAGTGGAACCGAGCGAGCAAGGGACTCGTTACAATATATAAGTTACATACCTGGGATGTGAGCCTGACGTGTAGAGGAAGGCCTCTTGTACAACTCCGGCTTGCGGACCACTGGTAGTGATACAGCAGCCACAGGAGCACGGTGGGGTATGAGTGCCTGTAAACAGTTCAATAGTCCGTGTAGTAGCGGTGATCAGCAGGCAGATAGTAGATGACCTGACATGATGCTTGACTGGTGGCAGGCTGGGATGAACCACAGAGCAGCACCAGATGCAGGCTTGCAGGGCTGGGAGCTGTAGCAGGCTGGATGAGCGAGATGCAGGGTCAGACAGGCTGGGTCGGTATTATTCAGGCAGATCAGGCACAGACGGTAGGCAGAAGAGAGGTCAGGTCACAAGCCAAGTAGTACCGGAAGATCAGCAGACAGAATCAGCAGGCAGGATCAGAGTCTATGGGAAGCCGGGATCAGAACAGGCAGCAGGCAATCACAGGTAACAACAAGCTGGATCAGAATCAGAGGTCACACAAGAAACAGGATACAACACAGGAGCTGCAGACCAAACAGCAATGAACCTCTGTAGGAGCCCTGTTTAAATAGCCCGCGTGACTTCAGTATTAGTGACAGGTGTGTGTCTTAAAGTGCTAGTACGCATGCGTGCACGCCGGGCGCTTACATGGAAAGCCTGTCTTCCCTGACATTGCCCCCTTCCTATGGGCAACCTCCGGGTGCCCAACCGGTTCCTCTTTTGTGGGTTCCTGCGGAAGAAGGCATGGATCAAGTCTGTGGCATGTACATTTCGTGCGGGTTCCCAGGAATTTTCCTCTGGACCATAACCCTTCCACTTGATTAAATATTGTGTCTGCCCCCTCCTTTTCCTGCAGTCTAAAACAGCCTCAACCTCAAATTCCTCATCCCCATCAATAATAATAGGTGCGAGAGGACCTGGTCTATAAACCGGAAATGGATCAGGCACAACAGGCTTTAGCAAGGATACATGAAACACTGGTGGATTTTAAAAGACTCAGGTAAGGTTAATTCAAAAGAAACATCATTGATTCATTGATTTTTCTCCTTACCGGAAATGGTCCTATGAACCTTGGTGCTAGCTTCCTTGAAGGACATAGCATCTTCAAATTTGTTGTTGAAAGCCATACTTGATCTCCTGGTTGCAAGTTCCCCCCTTCTTTTCTTGTCAAATGATTTCTTGCTGTCCTCCTGCGCTTTCGCGATGGTTTCCTGTAACAACATATTATTGCGAGAGAAAAAGTCCAGAGTATCCTGGACGGCTGGAACGGAAGATTCTGTGATAAGATTAGGTAAGAAGGTGGGATAGAATCCATAATTAGCAAAGAACGGAGATTGCTTCGTATCAGAATGGGTGGCATTATTATAGGCAAATTCCGCCAGAGGTAATAATGATACCCAATCATCCTGAACAAAAGAAGTAAAACAACGGATGTATTGTTCTGGGTTTGATTAGTCCTCTCCGTCTGCTCATTAGTTTGTGGGTGGTAAGCAGAAGAGAATGAGAGTTCAATCTGTAGGGTCTCGCACAAGGCCTTCCAAAATCTGGATGTGAACTGGACACCGCGATCAGACACAATATTTGCGGGGACTCCATGGAGTCTGACAATTTCTTTTATAAACACCCGAGCGGTTTCTGCAGCCGATGGTGTACTCTTTAGTGGAATGAAATGAGCCATCTTTGATAAGCGATCCACTACCACAAAGATAGCGGTACATTCTTCAGAAGGTGGAAGTTCAACTATAAAATCCATAGCAATCATCTTCCACTGTCTGTCAGGTATAGGCAAAGGTCTGAGTAATCCCCAAGCTTTGTAACGGGAGCAGGTGGTGCATGCATTTACATAGGCTCTGCAGTCTTTCTCCAAACCTGGCCACCAAAATGAGCGTTGTACAAGTTCGACAGTCTTATGAACCCCAAAATGGCCTGCCAAAGGGTGGTCATGACAAACCCCCAAGATCATTGCTCGAACCTTTTTAGGTACAAAAATCTGCTTACCCCTCCATAATAGCCCATTCTTTGCTTGTAGTGTGACCCCTGTAGACTGAGTGTTTCTGCAAAAGCTTGCTGTAACTGAGACATAAGGTCAGTGTGTAATAGTAGGAAATTTCCAGCTGGTAAAATGGTGTCTGGTATTAGGATGTCTCTTGGATCTTCGAACATGCGTGACAACGCATCAGGCTTAGTGTTCTTTGATTCGGGTCTGTACGTAATATGAAATGAGAATCTTGAGAAAAAGAGTGCCCAGCGAGCTTGGCGTGGTTTGAGGTGTTTAGCGGATCGCAGATATTCAAGATTCTTATGATCCGTGTAGATCAGAATTGGATGGGCCGCGCCCTCCAACAAGTACCTCCATTCCTCCAACGCGGCTTTGATCACCAAAAGTTCCCGATCCCGTTCCCGATCCCCTAAATCGTAGTTTCTTTCAGCTGACGTGAGTGTGCGTGAAAAGAATGCCACTGGATGGGCCACTTCTTTGAGGCCTTGACGTTGTGATAGAATGGCCCCAACTGCACTTTCTGAAGCATCCACCTCCACAATATAGGGCAAGGTAGAGTCTGGTTGACTTAAGACAGGAGCAATGGTGAACCGTCTCTTAAAAATTTCAAAAGCAGCTTGAGCCTCAGAAGTCCAACAGAAACGGATACCTTGTTTGGTCAGCTGTGTAATAGGGTGAATGATAGCAGAAAAGTTCTTGACAAAACTTGCGATAAAAATTGGCAAAGCCCACGAATCGTTGTATTCCCTTCTTGTCTGTGGGGGCTGGCCAATCTAGTATCGCTGAGACTTTCTGTGGGTCCATCTTGATCCCTTCGGTCGAAATGATCAGACCTAAGAACTGGATGCTCCGTTGCTCAAAGTCGCATTTCTCGGCTTTGGCATAAAGTCCATATTTGCGGAGCCGGCGCAATACGCTTTTAACATGCCCTCAGTGCACCTCTAATGATACAGAGAATATCAAGATGTCATTAGGGTAGACAACCACGAAAATATCCAGAAAGTCTTTGAAAATGTCGTTAATAAAGTACTGGAAGGTGGCAGGGGCATTACAAAGGCCAAAGGGCATAACTAGATATTCAAAGTGCCCAAATCGGGTACGAAAGGCAGTTTTCCATTCATCCCCTTCTCGTATGCGAACCAGGTTATAGGCCCCTCTTAAATACAGCTTAGTAAAAATGCTTGCTGATTTGAGTCTTTGGAACAGTTCAGGGACTAGAGGAAGGGGGTAGCGATTTTTCACTGTTATTTTATTTAGGTCACGATAGTCCACACATGGTCTCAGGGAATGATCCTTCTTTTCTACGAAAAATATACCGGCACCGGCCGGTGAAGTAGAGGGACGGATGAATCCTTTCTGCAGATTCTCATCAATATAGTCCTTCAGAACTCCTGATTCCCACTCAGATAAAGGGAAGATGCGCCCGAATGGAATCTCGGCCCCAGGAAGGAGCTCAATGGGGCAGTCATAAGGTCTGTGTGGAGGAAGGGTGTCTGCTCCTCGTTTACTGAAAACGTCCAGGTATTCGTTGTAAGAATTCAGAACTACTTGACATAATTCAGGGTCTGCGTCCATACACAGCAGGGTAGCAAGTGATGGTGGTGAAGTTTCCAAACAGTGTCTCTGGCAATATGCTGAATGGAACTTGACACTTCCGGATTTCCAGTCTATCTGTGGATTGTGGGCCTGTAGCCAGGGTAGGCCCAGGATGATGGGAAATAAGGGCGAAGAAATTGCGTCTAAATGGAGCAGCTCTCGGTGGTTGGTGGAGGAGATGGTCAGCATCGGTGGGGCCTCCTTGGTTACCAGTCCAGATTTAATGCGAGACCCATCGGCCAGGAATACAGTGAGTCCCTGTCCTCTGGTTTGTAGTGGAATGTGTTGCTGAGCTGCGAAGGACTGGTCGATGAAACAGTCATGAATCATGCTCCAGAATCAATAATAGCGGTCACTAATATGGTTCTTCGCGGTAGTTGGAAGGAAACAGGCAGAGTGATATGAGCTGAGCTGGCAGACAAGGCAGGCAGGGGTGACTGCTTGAGTGAAGAAAGGGAAAGACACTTACGCAGCTTGGCAGGACAGGTATGTACGAAGTGACTGGCTTCTCCACAGTACAGGCAGAGGTTATTTGCTCGTCGGCGTTGGCGTTCTTCTGGAGTCAAAGAAGTGTGAATCAGGCCCAATTGCATGGGTTTAGGCACCTCTGGAGTGGGGAAAGCGGAATTTCCAGGAGCCGGGTTAGGAGAAGCAGGGATCTTAGGTAACATCCAGGTTAGACGGAAGTGCTGTGTGGTTCTTTCAGACCTGCGGTCAATCTGAATGGACAGAGTGATTAGGGCTTTCAGAGAGCTTGGCACCCCGACCCGAGCGAGCTCATCTTTCAGGCTTTCCGAGAGACCCAGACTAAATTGATGACGCAGGGCTGCGTCATTCCAGCTAGTGTCTGCACTCCAGCATCTAAAGTCAGAGACATAGTCCTCTGCCGCTCTACGGCCTTGCTGGAGTGCATGAAGAGCGGCTTCAGCAGTGGTGGTACGTTGTGGGTCATCATAAATCAACACCATGGCGTCAAAGAACATTTGCATGGTGTTTAGTTGTGCGTTGTTCTCTTCTAACAACGCGCAGGAGGCAAATAATGAATCTCACCTTGGTGGTTTCCAGGGAAAAAGTCTGTGGCTGGAGAGCAAAGTAGAGCTGACAGGCATTGCGAAAGGCTCTAAATTTACTCCGATTACCGGAAAACCTCTCATGAGTAGGTACACGAGGCTCAGGGGGTAACATCATTACTGTATGGCTGGCTAAAGCCCCAGCTTGGGTGATGGAGGAGGAAGGATCAGATGCAGGAGCTGTGGTTGCTGGATTGGACAGGGACTGTACCCACTCTTCAAGACGCACATATCCTTCCTGCAGCGACTTAACCGCCTGTGTAAGAGCAGCAAGGTGCTGACATATATTACGTCAGCACCTAGTTACGTACCTGGGATGTGAGCCTGACGTGTAGAGGAAGGCCTCTCGTACAACTCCAGCTCGCGGACCACTGGTAGTGATACAGCAGCCACGGGAGCACGGTGGGGTATGAGTGCCTGTAAACAGTTCAATAGTCCGTGTAGTAGCGGTGATCAGCAGGCAGGATCAGAGTCTATGGGAGGCCGGGATCAGAACAGGCAGCAGGCAATCACAGGTAACAACAAGCTGGATCAGAATCAGAGGTCACACAGGGAACAGGATACAACACAGGAGCTGCAGACCAAGCAGCAATGAACCTCTGTAGGAGCCCTGTTTAAAAAGCCCGCCTGACTTCAGTATTAGTGACAAGTGTGTGTCTTAAAGTGCTAGTACGCATGCGTGCACGCCGGGCGCTTACATGGAAAGCCTGTCTTCCCTGACAATATATATATATATATACACACATACATAAACACACACACACAATACACATTATATATATATATATATATATATATATATATATATATATATATATATATATATATATATTAATACACTGCCGACCTGCCGACCATGCCTATTGGACACTGCCCCCATACTATTGACCTCTGGACACTGCCCTATTACTGACCTATGTACACTGCCCTACATACTACTGACCTCTGTACACTGCCCTACCTACTACTGACCCCTGTTCACTGCCCTCTCTTTTACTGACCTCTGTACACTGCACAACATACTTCTGACCTCTTGTACACTGCCCTACCTACTACTGACCTCTGTACACTGCCCCACATACTACTGACCTCTGAACACTGCCCTACCTATTACTGACCTCTGTACACTGTCCTACATTCCTACTGACCTCTGTACACTGCTATACCTACTGCTGACCTCTGTACACTGCCCTACACACTACTGACCTCTGTACACGCCCTACATACCTACTGACCTCTGTACCCTGCCATACCTACTACTGACCTCTGTACACTGATCTACATAATACTGACCTCTGGACACTGCCCTACTTACTACTGACCCCTGGGCACTGCCCTACCTACTACTGACCCCTGAACACTGCCCTACCTACTATTAACCCCTGGACACTGCCCTACATACTACTTACACTGGCCAAAAATCAGGGAACATAGCCAGGCCCTGAAACTAGTTGAGCAAATCAGCCTGCAGTACAAAATGTTCTGCCTTATAGTGAACTCCAGCATTGGTCCTCCTACTAGTCTTGTGTGGGCTGACCAATTACTCCCCAGTCTTGAAAAAATTGTGAATAAAAGTGAATACCGAGTTTATTACTGAAGTTAATCTTAAGGTAGGCTACATTTATATTTCTACAGTAACAATAGTTTTATTGGATTCTTCTAAGTTTTCTTCATGCCGTCTTTACTTGTTATTGCTAGTTAATTTTTTTTTTTTTAAAGCGTGCCGTACCCCAGTGATCTTTTATCTCCTCCATGTTGTCCAGGTAGATCTCCACCTCTCAAAAGGTTGCCTACCCCTGAGTTACATCTGTAACATATATAAAAGGTCTTTGATACGCAAGAACATTTGTTTTAAATGCTGTCACAAGAAAGATTGGGTCTGGCAAAATACAGTGGGGACTGAAAGTATTCAGACCCCCTTAAATTTTTCACTCTTTGTTATATTGCAGCCATTTGCTAGAATCATTTAAGTTCATTTTTTTCCTCATTAATGTACACACAGCACCCCATATTGACAGAAAAACACAGAATTGTTGACATTTTTGCAGATTTATTAAAAAAGAAAAACTGAAATATTACATGGCCCTAAGTATTCAGACCCTTTGCTGCGACATTCATATATTTAACTCAGGTGCTGTCCATTTCTTCTGATCATCCTTGAGATGGTTCTACACCTTCATTTGAGTCCAGCTGTGTTTAATTATACTGATTGGACTTGATTAGGAAAGCCACACACCTGTCTATATAAGACCGTACAGCTCACAGTGCATGTCAGAGCAAATGAGAATCATGAGGTCAAAGGAACTGCCTGAAGAGCTCAGAGACAGAATTGTGGCAAGGCACAGATCTGGCCAAGGTTACAAAAACATTTCTGCTGCACTTAAGGTAGGAATTATGGAGCACAGTAGCCTCCATAATCCTTAAATGGAAGATGTTTGGGACGACCAGAACCCTTCCTAGAGCTGGCCATCCGGCCAAACTGAGCTATCGGGGGAGAAGAGCCTTGGTGAGAGAGGTAAAGAAGAACACAAAGATCACTGTGGCTGAGCTCCAGAGATGCAGTCGGGAGATGGGAGAAAGTTGTAGAAAGTCAACCACCACTGTAGCCCTCCACCAGTCAGGGCTTTATGGCAGAGTGGCCCGACAGAAGCCTCAATGCAAGACACATGAAAGCCTGCATGGAGTTTGCTAAAAAACACCTGAAGGACTCCAAGATGGTGAGAAATAAGATTCTCTGGTCTTATGAGACCAAGATAGAACTTTTTGGCGGTATGTGTGGAGAAAACCAGGCACTGCTCTTCACCTGTCCAATACAGTCCCAACAGTAAAGCATGGTGGTGGCAGCATCGTGCTGTGGGGGTGTTTTTCAGCTGCAGGGACAGGACGACTAGTTGCAATCGAGGGAAAGATGAATGCTGCCAGGTACAGGGATATCCTGGACGAAAACCTTCTCCAGAGTGCTCAGGACCTCAGACTGGGCTGAAGGTTTACCTTCCAACAAAACAATGACCCTAAGCACACAGCTAAAATAACAAAGGAGTGGCTTCACAACAACTCCATGACTGTTTTTGAATGGCCCAGCCCTGACTTAAACACAATTGAGCATCTCTGGAGAGACCTATAAATGGCTGTCCACCAACGTTTTCCATCCAACCTGACAGAACTGGAGAGGATCTGCAAGGGCGAATGGCAGAGAATCCCCAAATCCAGATGTGAAAAACTTGTTGCATCTTTCCCAAAAAGACTCATGGCTGTATTAGATCAAAAGGGTGCTTCTAATACTGAGCAAAGGGTCTGAATACTTAGGACCATGTGATATTTCAGTTTGTCTTTTTTATTAAATCTGCAAAAATGTCAACAATTCTGTGTTTTTCTGTCAATATGGGGTGCTATGTGTACATTAATGAGGAAAAAAAATGAACTTAAATAAATCTAGCAAATGGCTGCAATATAACAAAGAGTGAAAAATTTAAGGGGGTCTGAATACTTTCCGTCCCCACTGTATGTACTGCACTGTTAAACATTTTTTTTCCATAATGTTTTTATTGGAAACAAAAGAGAACAAGCAAAATGATGTGTATTACTGAAACACAAAATGCAAATAACATGGCATTAGGCATGGTACGATAACATCTTAAATTTTAGGCTGTTAACATCGATAAATCATCTTATCAGTGAGATATTGAGAGAAAGCACTATTTCTGTTGAAACAAGAGCTTGTCGGGTTTAATAGACTCTGAGTACATTTTAAATATATGGAGTTAGTCATAAATGATGATATGAAAGTTGATATAGAGGGATTAGTTTTATCAAGCTAGGTCAAAGTGTCATGAATTGGGTTTCGATTGATATGTAGGGCTCTAAGTCAAAGTCAGAGCATAACTAACTAAAAGGGTATTCAGTGGTCTGAGGGAGGGGGGGTGAGTGTAAGACGGGGAAGGGGGAGGTTGGAATTTTTACAATAGGGAAGAAGGAAGGAAAGGAGGTTGATAAGGGGTGAGGGGGTGGGGGGGGATAAACATTTTATCCAAGCTCCTTTCCATTTGGTCTGCAGTAAAATCATCTATGGTAATTACTGCCCCAGAAACTTGCTTACGTGTACAGTATATGCCAAGGAGAATCTAATGTGTACAAAGATTTAATTCACAATGAAACACTGTTTCAGTGATAAGTATCTGTGTTAGGAATGCATCTGTCATTGCCCATTCGGGCTTGTCCAATGCATCACTTTTTAATCCCCCTGGAAATGCAGCTCCCAATGTTAATGTTTTTTGTGATTTGGTTACAAAGAATTTGGAAAACCTCATATTAGGACCTGTACAACCTCAACGTAACATAAAGATAGGATTGGATACACTGTGTAAGAGGAGGGACATTGTTGTCCGCCCAGCAGATAAAGGAGGAGCTATTGTGATCATGGATAAGGAAATGTACTCACAAAAGATAATGAGAATTTTGTCTGACTCTGACACGTACTCCTCCTTACCCATGGATCCTACGATTAAATTTAAAAGAGAATTTAAAAATCTTATAGAAAAGGGATTCAATATGGGGATTTTAAACAAAAAAGAGAAGGAGCATTTGGTACTTCTGGCTCCTCGACTGCCAACCATATACTCACTGCCTAAAATCCATAAAACTTTGGACAATCCCCCAGGACAACCCATCATCAGTGGTATTGATTGTATACCTTTTCATATTGGGAAATATGTAGACTATTATCTGGTACCCCCTCACCAAATATGTCATTAATATACTAGAGATACTGTTGAGTGGAAACCAACATATTTACTGGTAACTGCGGACATTGCATCTTTGTATACAGCAATCTCGCACAAGTTGGGATATGAGGCGGTACAACATTTCCTTCTTTGTGACTCCACTATTTCAATTACACAGAGCAATTTTATTTTGGAACTGCTGGAGTTTTCAATGACACGTAATTATTTTTGGCATGATGGGGCATACTATCTGCAAATACAGGGAGAGCCATGGGGCAAAGTTTGCCCCAAGCATAGCCAACCTTTTCATATCATGGCAAACCGTTCCATGGTGGATGGAATGATTTGACATCCAGCAGGATGGAACACTGATCCAAAAACGGAATGCAGCGATACTGGCTTCCAAACCGGCAGTGGTAGTGTGGTAAAACGACAGTCCTAAATCTGCAGACACCAGGCTGTTTAAATGTGCACTGACAGCAACAGAGCAAGCAAGAGCTCTCCTCCCAGTCCCAATACACTAATAATGATAGTGTGCTGGATTGGGGACCCCGAGAGTTGTACTTCAGTGTACCTACATCCCTGAGTGGATATACGCATATATGACCTCCTATAATATAGAGGTCCACCTGATCCGAAGCCATTATCGCTGCATTCCGTTGTTGGATCGGTGTTCCATCATGCTGGATTGGGGACCCCGAGAGTTGTACTTGAGTGTACCCACATTCCTGAGTGGATATATATGACCTCCTATAATATAGAGGTCCACCTGATCCAGTAAGCGCATCTGGCTGTCTGTGGTGGAGGATTTTGTCACCAATACATTACTGGAGAATTTATTTCCTTTTCCGCCACGAGGGAACTTGCCTTTCTCCTTTTGGACATCTTAGTCCCCATATTGTGGAATGGACTTTTTTCTTTTGTTTTTGTTTTGTTTGTTTTTGTTTTTGATTGTGCTGCACTAATTATTGTTTTATATATATTCTATCATTGTTTAATACTAATTTTGATGCATGAAAGAAGCTTACTTCCAAAGATTTTACTATAGTTTTTTACCTCAGTTAATGCACATGTATATGTGCCCAAAAAAGGTATAATTTTTTTTATTACAATGATTCATAATTTATTTATCATTTTTGTAATGTTTACATTTTTGTCGATTAATTTAAGGTTTATTGGCAATATAGGGAAGCAAGCCTGTGTTAACAATTATGTGTTTTTTTTTTTTCGTTTTTTTTCCACAAGATGGTGATGTGTGCCTCTATTGCTATAGAGACATATTACTCCATCGATGGCTGCAAGGACTACTTCTTATCTCATTTACAATTGGTCAGGGTTGACTATCCAATTAGTGGCTTTGGGCCATCCTGTGTGACCAATGACAGTGCTCCTTTATCTTGTCAATAGACTATTTATACCCTGATGACGTCACCTTTGACAAAACGATTGTTGGGATGCCACGCTCACACACTCTGCACATGTGCGATCGCTTCCATGGATTTGTAAATTGCAAGGAACTGTTTTGGCTTGTTTGCACTGGAGCTGTGTCCCCAGTTTGAAATGTATGTAAGCAGCACTGCAGCATTGCCAATAAACTGCCTAAGAAACAATACTACACTATCCTGGGTCTTTTGTCTCTTTACATATTAACACACCCTATTGCTGAGGCTGTTCTGGCTGCTGATTACCATCCGGTGTACATAGAGGCTTCTGATGACAGACGCTTGGACATCCTTCAAGTGAACCTTTGAATCCAAACAAGTGCTTTGTGATCCCCCTGAGTAAGGGTGGTCGCTGGCTTTCTGTTAAGCCTTTTATCTTAACTATAGTGATGGGTGACACGCTGCCAAGCATATGACCAATGCTGTCCACTTCTTGTGGGTTCTCCTCCACTGAATACTAGTGGGATCTCCTTCACTGAGTTCACTGAATACTAGTTTACAAGAACTTTTTTCTCTCTTTTTAATCTGATTTTTTTACATTTGTATATCAGTCACATATTAACTTTTTTCTTTTGTGTTTACTTTGTCATTCAATATTGCACATATTGCACGCTTGCACATTATAGTATGTTATATGTTATATTGTATTATGTTAGTTGTATGTAGATTTTATTAATTTCACCATTATTCAATACTGCATATTAGTTATAGTGATATTGCATATTAATCATTGCACATTTACACTTTATTTTTACATGCTGGTAGGCATTGTGTTATTCATATTTTCAGTTTTTATTTAGCGCTGCACTTTATATTTTGCATTATAAATAACACTGCAAAGACTAATAAAAAAAAGTCTGTTAGCAAGTAATTTCAAGCACCAGTAAGCACTGCCCCTTCTCAAGTGCAGTCAAAACCGATATTTGTGCTTTTTGCATCAACTTAAAACTGATATTATAAGTAGATATAGCAGTAGATAGCATTACGTATACAAATCCTTCACATACCCGTAAGACGTATGTTGACCCTTTCAGAGGGTACTCTTTCTCTCCAAAATGAAAGGAGATATCAGGAAGCTGAGAAATTGTATCACAATCTACAGAGTACTGTAAAAAAGAATTATGTAACAACATTAGTAAAACAATATGATATAAAGTGTAATGCAAAGCACAGAAGAATTAATGAAGTCCACAACCAAAAAGTCCTTCATTAGAAATACTGTACTTATAAATAAATTGCTACACATAAAATTCTTAATTTGATTTGTTTCACAATAGGAAACATTTAAGATGTCAGAAAACACAGAAAACATGTCAACAGTGTAAACTGGGGATGGGCCGAACGTACTTGAGTTCAGTTTGAGGCAGGTTTGACGAACATTAATAAAGTTTGGATGCCGAATCAGAACCCCATTCAAGTCAAAGGGAGTCAAATGGTAAAAAACAGTAATAGACATTTTATAGGCTAATGCTGCGTGCACGAGTGGACGTCTCGTCGGAAAAAGATATGATGGCTTTTCCGATGGGATTCCGCTCAAGTTTGCCTTGCATACACACGGTCACGCAAAAGTTTGCTGAACTTACGACCGTCAAGAATGCGGTGACGTACAACATTACGACGAGCCGAGAAAATTACGTTAAATACTTCCGAGCATGCGTCGAATTGTTTCCGAGCATGCGCAGGAATTTTGTACGTCGGAATTGCCACAGACGATCGCATTTTCGGATAGGAACTTTTTCCGACCGAAAAATTGAGAGCATGCGCTCAATCTTTTGCTAGCTGGAATTCGGCCAGCAAAAGTCTGACGGAGCATACACACGGTCGCATTTTCCGACGAAAAACTCTCATCTGTCTTTTGTGGGGCGAAATTCCGATCGCGTGTACGCGGCATTACAGGCAAGGGATTGTCAAATAAATAGCTTGGGGGCTGGACACTGCTCTAGGGAACATAATGAAAGCAAAAACAATGTTAGAAAAATCAATTTCTGATGAGCAGGGTTTTTATTAATACGTCAAGTGAGATATTACATAAGCAAAAGTCCTTTAAATAACACACCTAGGAAATGCCCTGAACCTGACTATGAAGTGGTGCATCTGTAAAATGTATATACTATGTCAGTAAATTGCCATTTACTGTACAAAGAAAAAAATGTTGTTTAAATTGCAGGCAAAATGATAGCTCCTGGCTGCTTACTTCCGTTTTGGCTGGGGAATCTCTGCCAGTTCACACCATATGCAGTCCAGTGCGTTTCTCTTTTCTGCATCAAAAATGCATGGATAGTATGGTTTGCAATGGAATAGTTCACAACAGTGTGGTCAGTTCCAGCTTGTTCCAGTTCCAGAAAAAAAAAAGAAAGTAGAACATGCTGCATTTTTTCTGCACTGGATTGTACTGGAATGCATCAAAAATGCACTGGAGCGCACATGTCCTTATTTGAGATTAAAAAAAAAAGGGGGGATGCACTAGACTGCATCAAAAACACATCAAAAACACGCATGCAGAAGAGCATCTGGAATGGATCCGGACTACATTTCTATGGTGTGAACTGGCCCTTAATCTATTCAGACCCTTGTCCTAGATGACGGTCTGGTAAAGGTTTTAATATAAACCCCAACATTCTCCCTTAAAGCGGGGGTTCACCCACACCGCCAAAAAAAAAAAAAATATTAAAAGCCAGCAGCTACAAATACTGCAGCTGCTGACTTTTAATACATGGCCACTTACCTATCCCAGGGTCCAGCGATGTCGGCAGGGGACGCCGAGAACCCGCTCGGCGAGGGAATCAGGAAGTGAAGCGTTGCGGCTTCACTTCCCGGTTCCCTACTGCGCATGCGCGAGTCGCGCTGCACGTCCCTAGTGGTCCCCGCTCTCTCCTGGGAGCTGTGTGTTCCCAGCAGACAGCGCGGTGGGGATGGGAAGAGGCATAGACTCCCATGGGAGTCTATGCCGGAAGTGGGTGCAAATACCTGTCTTAGACAGGTATGTGCACCCCCCTCCCCACTGAAAGGTGCCAAATGTGACACCGGAGGGGGGGAGGGTTCCGAAAAGCGGAAGTTCCATTTTTGTGCGGAACTCCGCTTTAAAATAAATGCCAGATTCTTATACTTGATGAGGATCTGGTTTTGAAATCAAGGGGGTCCACACACAAATAAGGCAGGGGTTCCCCCTAAATTCCAAATTCTGGTATAAATTGTAAGGGGGACCCGTGCAAAAAAAATCAAAACAAAATGTTGAGAGCCTCCCAAAATCCATACCAGACCCTGACTGGCTAGAAAAAGGAGTCAGCGAGTGTGTGCATCCCCTCCTGAACCATACCACGTCACATGTCCTCAACATGAGAAGGTACCTTGCTAGAGGGGAAAGTACCCTGGTAAAGCACCTTGTCCCCATGTTGATGAGGAAAAGGGCATCTTTTTCACAACACTGGCCCGGTGATTATGGGGGTTTGCAAGCAGGGATCTATTCAGAACAGGAATCTACCTTTAACAATACGAGGGCTCCTAGATATCACCCTTCCCCCATGTGAATTAGTAGTGAGTTCATAGTACCCGTACTCATTCACAAAATAAAAGTAAGCAGTAAAAAAATACACTGACACTTTTTGACAAGTCCTTTAATGAAAAAAGCTACACATACCACCTCATAGTGATCATGAATGGCTTAAAGGAGAAGTCCAGCCAAAGCTTGTTTGGCTGCGCTTCTCCTATGGATCACAGGAGTGCAATACGTTTTCACTGAATTTCGCTCTCTGCTGACGTCACAGAAATCAGTCCAGGCATCGCGTCATCCTGAGAATGGGAGTCTGGATCCGCCAGGTGCCTGGATTGACACTCGTCTCAGCCTCTCAACGAGCCGCTGAGAGGCTGAGACACCCGATTTGTGCCCCTCCACAGCTCAGCTCTTCAGTGAGCGATGAGGGAGCAGAGTGGAGAGCTGCTGATTGACAGTCAGCAGCTCTCTTCTCGGGGAGCTGTGAGAACTGAGCCATCGGCGATGTTCAATTGCTTGGTTCTCAGTGTAGAGGCGCTGGGGGACAGATGCTGCATTCACCTAGGTAAGCATTAACCGCTTCCCGACCAGCGCACGCCGATGTACGTCGGCAGAGTGGCACGGCTGGGCAAATGGGCGTACCTGTACGTCCATTTGAATTTCCCGCCGTGCCATTACGTGCGCGCCGCCGGCTGCGCGCGCCGCCCGGGACTCGATCGCCGCGGGGATACCCGCGATCGCCTCACGGAGCGGATGAACGGGGAGATGCCGTTGTAGCATCTCCCCGTTCTGCCTAGTGACAAGTGTCACTCGATCTCTGCTCCCTGTCATCGGAGCAGAGATCAGTGACGTCACTCACACAGCCTATCCCCCTACAGTTAGTAATCACTCCCCTAGGACACACTTAACCCCTCCCCGCCCCCTACTGGTTAACCCCTTCACTGCCAGTGTCATTTACACAGTAATCAGTGCATTTTTAATCGCACTGATCGCTGTATAAATGACAATGGTCCCAAAAATGTGTCAAAAATGTCCGACATGTCCGCCATAACGTCGCAGTCACAATAAAAATCGCTGATCGCCGCCATTACTAGTAAAAAAAAAAAAATTAATAAAAATGCCATAAAACTATCCCCTATTTAGTAAATACTATAACGTTTGCGCAAACCAATTAATAAACGCTTATTGCGATTTTTTTTACCAAAAATATGTAGAAGAATACGATCGGCCTAAACTGAAGAAAAAAAATGTTTTTTTTTATATATTTTTGGGGGATATTTATTATAGCAAAATGTAAAAAAGAATGCGTTTTTTTCAAAATTGTCGCTCTTATTTTGTTTATAGCGCAAAAAATAAAAATCGCAGAGGCGATCAAATACCACCAAAAGAAAGCTCTATTTGTGGGAAAAAAAGGACGTCAATTTTGTTTGGGAGCCACGTCGCACGACCGCGCAATTGTCAGTTAAAGCGACCGGGGCTGAAGTGGTTAATATGGTAAAAAAAAAAAAACAAACCTTTTTATTGCATTGAGATATGGATTTAGGCCCCTTTCACACATGCGGACCGTTCATTTCAACAGTTCGGTCACATCAAAATGGATGAAGTATTCATCAGTATTTCATCAGCTGCTCATCCGTTTCGCTTCAGTTTTTTTATATCCACTACCAATGCAAAAACAGATGAAAAACAGTCCGTTTGTCAGTTTACTTCCTTTTTTCATCCGATCCATTTTTTTAAACGGAAGAAAAATAGAACATTGATCTGCTTCAAATAAGGGATGTTGGCAGATGCGGATGTAAACTGATGTAAATGGATGATCATCAATTTACATCCGTTTTTTCATAAAGATGCATTGATGTCCGTTTTTCCTCTTGTTCAAGAATTTTATTAGTTGTTTTGTACAGTAGTAATTTGTACCAATAACCTTTACATTAAAATGATGGTTACAAGCAGAGTCAGGGCTGGATTTCCCACAAGGCCACAGAGGCCAGGCCTCGGGGCGGCAGTGGTGCAGGGGCGGCGCCACTCCTGCGGCGACTTCTCGGCTTTCGCGGCCAGCCAGATAGGAGCTCAGTACAGAGGACAGAGGGGGGAGACTGTATGCTGAGCAGTAGCGTAGCATGGGGGGTGCGGAGGGGGCCGTGGCCATGGGCGCAACATTTAGAGGGGCCAGTGTGTCACTGCCGGCTCCATCCCAATAATGTTTACTTCCTGTATCCCTGAGCTCAACTGCGGCTGGCGCCCTGTGATTTGGTGAATGGGGTCATGTGCGGCGGTGGTGGCAGGGCTGGCCAATCCGTGATAGTGGCGTGGCTGGCCTATCTGTGATGACGGTCGGGCTGGCCAATCCGTGATGGCGGGTGGGCTGACCAATCTGTGATGGCGGCCGGGCTGGCCAATCCGCAATCGCGGCTGGACTGGCCTATCCGCGATCACGGTTGCTCCTCACTGGAGTCCCGCCTCCACCTCATTGTGAACACCGCTGCTGCCTTCACCTCCTCTAGGCTCCCCCCTCTCCTCTGGACTGATGGAAGCTACAAGCTGCAGGTGAGGGGGTGGATACGGTCTGGGGAAAGAGGGAGCAGCCAGCCAGAGAGATAAGACAAGCAGTTAGAGTCAGTATAAATAAAAAAAACGTGTGGTGTAGCGTGTAGTGTAGTATAATGGTCAGTGCAGTGGTTAGTGTAGTGAACAGTGTAGTGTAGTGGTTAGTGTAATGGCCAGTGCAGTGTAGTAGTCAGTTCAGTGAAGTGGACAGTGTAGTGGTCAGTGTAGTGCAGTGGACAGTGCAGTGTAGTGGTCAGTGCAGTGTAGTGGACAGTGTAGTGGACAGTGCAGTGTAGTGGACAGTTTAGTATAGTGGTCAGTGTAGTGTAGTGGTCTGTGCAGTGTAGTGGTCAGTGCAGTGTAGTGAACAGTGCAGTGTAGTGAACAGTGCAGTGTAGTGGTCAGTGCAGTGTAGTGGTCTGTGTAGTGGTCAGTGCAGTGTAGTGGACAGTGCAGTGTAGTGGTCAGTGCAGTGTAGTGGTCAGTGTAGTGTAGTGGTCAGTGCAGTGTAGTGGATAGTGTAGTGTAGTGTACAGTGTAGTGTAGTGGTCAGTGCAGTGTAGTGGACATTTTAGTGTAGTGGTCAGTGCAGTGTAGTGGACTGTGCAGTGTAGTGGACAGTGTAGTGTAGTGGTCAGGTAGGTCAGTGTAGTGGACAGTGTAGGAATCAGGTAGTGTAGTGGTCAGGATAGTGGACAGGTAGGTCAGTGTAGTGGCCGGTGTAGGAAGCAGGTAGGTTAGTGTAGTGGTCAGGTAGGTCAGTGTGGGAATCAGGTAGGTCAGTGTAGGAATCAGGAAGGTTAATGTAGTGGTCAGTGTAGGAATCAGGTAGGTTAGTGCAGTGGTCAGGTAGGTCAGTGTAGGAATCAGGTAGGTAGGTTAGTGTAGTGGTCAGTGTAGGAATTAGGCTGGTCAGTACTATTGTAGGAAGGGAAGGGACTCAGGGAGTGCTAAAAGTCCGCAGGTTAGGGGCCGCTAATTACTTGCTTTGTCCCGGGCGCTGACAACCCACGCTACGCCACTGAACTGATGCTAAGTACTCCCTATCTGCATCAGGCTGTGCCGTGCCATCCTAGTACGCCTAGGACACTCTCACCAACTTTGGCTGTAGAAGTCCCACCCACTCACCCCTTGGCAACCCCGCTCTCCAATAGAGTTCTTCTGTGCCCTATCACATGCCTTTCTCCGCCAATCACAGTTCGGGAGTGGTTTCCGCGGCAACAGTGTCCTGGAAACATCCCGGATCAGAGAAAGCTGTGTGGGGATCCCAGAGAGAGAGAGAGAGCGAGGTTTTCATCCCTCCTCCCCGGGAACAGGTCAGTGTGCCCCCCCGAGTGTGTATAGAGCCCTACCAGACATGACTTCCATGGGTGCCAGGAGTACCTGGCTCTGATTCCCAGTGGAGCTGTCCTCTGGGTGATCTCTATGACTGTCCTATAGGTGTTTCCTATGACTGTCCTATAGGTGATCTCTAGGACTCTCCCATGGATGATCTGAGTGGGGGGGCAGCATTGAAGGACCCGGCCTTGGAGCGGCAAAGGGAGTAAAGCCGGGCCTGAGCACAGTTGACAATGCTTCTCAAGTGTAGTAATAAGACCATGTGACAGCTTATAAGACTGTTCAGTAGTACAACATACAACTTAAGAGTTTTGATTCTGTGCAGATTAAAAAAATTAACAATCTAGTGTAACTGCAAAACATCAGTATGAAAGGGGTGTAGTTGGTGATGGGATAATAATAGTGCTTAGTGGGGGACTGTTAGAGGAAATATTCAAGCTTTTCCCAAGACCAAGTCTAAAAGAAGGATTGAAGTGAAAGCTAGAAGTGGATCAGGAGAGTGGAAGAGGAAGGAGAGAGTAGGGGATAAGGGGTGGTTGTGGGGAAAAAGGGGGGGCGTCTCCAGAGAGGACCTGAGGTCTAGAGAGCCAGGTGTGGTAGATGGGTTGTGGTGGGTGTGGGTCACCTTCAAAGAAATATTAGTAAGCTGTCAAAGCCAGGGGGTAGGTGGTGTTTAATCCATGGGTTCCAAGGTTTTTCAAATTTAGACACTTTGTCGAGAAGAAGAGTTTTGGCATGGATCATTGTCTGGGTTACTCTTTGTTTGACTGATAGAGTGCATAGTTAAGTGGATTTCCATGCTTTCGCAATGGTTTGTTTCGCTGCAGTGGTGACGAAGAGCATGAGTTTGAACTGACGATGTGTGAAAGCTTGTTGTTTGCTATTCAGGAGCACTGTTGTCGGGTCTGGTGGTAAGGTATGATTGAACATGGTAGAGAGGATCCTGAACACTTCTGACCATAAGGTAAGGACTGTAGGGCATTCCCACCAGATGTGTACATGCGTGCCTGGAGCATTACAGCTTCGGAAGCAATGTGGGGGATATTGGGGGAGGAATTTGGAGATCCTGGCGGGGACCAGAAATCACATGGTGAATACTTTGTAAATGGTTTCAAGGGCCACTATGTTCAGAGAGGCAGATTTGGTTGCCTGCCAGAATTAAGCCCAATCGATTGTGTCTGCTTGGAGGCTAAGATCTGTCTCCCATTTGTTTGTGTAGGTTGATGGGGAGGAGGTCATGTGTGAGAGTAGCTGGGTGTATAGTTCTGAGATAAGCATGCGTTTGTGTGTGTCAGATTTGCAAGTTTGTTCAAAGGTGGTGAAGCTAGGAGTTGTTGAGGCTGGGGGTGCGTTTTGGGACAGGAAATGTTTAATCTGTAGGTATCTGAAGGTTTCTGTGGCTGGAAGTTCATGTGTTTCACAAAGTGTAGGAAAGGGTGTGATGGTAGTGGATTTGAAAAAGTAGCAAGTCCTGTGTTTGACCAGGCCGAGAAGGAGGTCGGGGAGGACCAGGCTGGATAAAAGGAGGGATTTCGGAGGAAAGGGGAGGGGATTATGGTGAGATTGGAGACCAAAGTGCATTGTAAGCCTGTCCCAGATGGAAAGACTATATTTTGTTAAAGGATTGATAACAGAACGACGTTGGGTAGATGGTTGCCACAGAAGGTTAGCTGTGGAGAGTGGGTCGTAGTCGAACTATTCTAGTGCAAACCTCAGTGGGATTTCTTTATTTGGTATTTGGGCAGCTGTGCTAGCTGGACGGCATAGTAGTATTTTGTAAAATTGGGTACACTTAGCCAGCCTCGGATGCGGGGGGTGTATAGGGTGTTTTTAGGTATACGGGGCTTGAGTTGGCCCCAAATGAAGCAAGAGGCCCTGCATTGCAGGATGCATAGGTAATATGAAAGAACTATTATCGCAAGAACTCTAAATAAATAATTTTAGGGAGGATAGACATTTTGACTACTGTGATTCTGCCCATCCATGATAATGGTAGGGAAGACCAGCTTGTCATCAGGTTGGTGAGTAGTGTCACCATGGGTGGGTAGTTTGCGGTGTAAAGGTCTGCCGGGTTTGCAGTAAATGTAATGTAGGGGATATGAGTTGCAGTTCAGGTAAACAGAAGAGAGTCTGTTAGTTGAGTCTGAAGATTGGGTGACAATAAAAAGTTTAAGGCTTTAGATTTAGTTAGATTTATTGATGAGGCCAGATACTTGTCCAAATTTGGAGAGGGTGTCCATTAGATTCAGCACTGATGTAAGGGGTGAAGTGAGAAACATTAGGACATCATCTGCAAACATGCACAATTTGTGTTGGTGACATCCCAGTTCCAGTCCTCGTATATATGGGGGTTAGGTCGGATGAGTTGTGCTAGAGGTTAGATTGCTAGGGCAAAGAGAAGAGGTGAGAGGGGGCAGTCCTGACGGGTACCTCTTTCTATAGGGAAGAGGGTCGGGAACGAAATCCTGAGTAGGATGCATAAGCTTTTGGATTTTGATACAGGGTGGTAATCCAACATAGGAAGTGTTTTCTGAACCCCCAATGGCAGAGGATGGAGTTTAGGTACGACCAAGATAGTGAATCTAAACCTTTACATATGTCGAGGGAGAGGAAACAAGTTGGGAAACGACGGGTGCGGGCTGCGTGAGCTAGGAGTGTGGCACGGCATATGTTGTCACCCGTTTGCCTGGAGGGGATAAACCTTGTTTGGTCTTTGTGAATTAAGGTTCATATGATGGGGTTGAGGCGGGTAAAAAGGACCTTTGCTAGTATCTTTATATCTAGGTTGAGTATAGATATCGGTCTGTAGTTGGACCAGGATATGTCATCTGTATTTGGCTTTGGAATCATGGAGATGGAAGCAGTAAGGGATTAAGAGTGGGAGGAATTACCTTTGAGGAGTGAGTTGAATGATTCAACCACGAGGAGGGACAGAAGAATAACAAAGTGCTCTTAGTAGGTGGCCAAGAAGCCGCCAAGAACCCGGCGTTTACGTGGCTTCAGTGATTTTATTGCACATTGAATTTCTATAGCTGTGATGGGTTTGTCTAGAGTCTCTTATTGAGACGAGGAGAGGGAAGGGAGGTGAATAGAGGACAGGAGTCTGTCCAATCGAGATTGGTGAAACACGTTTGGGTCTTGGTAGAGTTCAGAAAGTTTTCCCCTGAATTCATGTAGAATTTTTAGTGGGTTACTAGAATAAGTATTTTTTGTTAATTTAAGTCGGATTGGTTTCAGGGTGTAATCAGTTTTGCAGAGTGCCAGGGCAAGGAATGTGTCATGTACCTGGTCGGAGTCTGAAGTGACGATGTCAGCCTCTCTTGTATCTCCAGCCTGTGTCCCGCTGATAGTGGAGACAGAAGGAACCAAGTAACAGGAGGAACACGAGTGTCTGCAGATGTAGCCCCGGAAGCTTGAAGCAGAAGATGCGACTCTTGGAAGGCAGAAAGTCACAGCAGGTCGCAGGAACGTAGTTGCGGATACCCGAGAGGCAGTGTAAAGCCAAACAGGAGACAGAAGTGAAGTCACAAGGATAGCCGGGTTTGGTAGCAGGCGGGCAGCAAGGTACCAAGACATCAGGCAGGAGCAGGGTCAAATAGAAAGCCGGGATCAGCAACCAGTAATCAGAAGTGTAGGAGAGTCCAGCAGCAAGGTCAAGGAAAGCCAAGGGTCAGCAACAGATATCAGGCAGGTAACAACAGGATACAACAGCATACAGGTACAGGAACAACTGAAGATCAGTCAGCATCCGTTATAGGTCAGTGCGCCCCTTAAATAAGCCGTTTGGCACCAAAGGGAAGCATGGACGTGCTCCCACGGATGTGCACACTCCTTTGCGCACGTGCATTGGCACATCTGTGATCTGCAAAGTTTCTTACGCGCGCATGCGTGCATGAGTGCGCCCGGAGCGCAACGATAGTTCTCTTACATTGCCCCCTCCTTATGGGCAGCCTCTGGATGCCCTTCAGGGGCTTCTTCTCTGGATGGTGCTGAAAAAAGGCTCGTACTTTTTTTTTTTTTTTTCAAATAATTTTTATTAGGCATATATGTAAATAGATACAAAAGACACTGAAGCCGTGATATACTAACCACAACTGGCCAGCAACCAGGCTGGCAAGCATTAAGCATCAGGAGGTATTAATCCAAATACAGTAGAATTGTAGCAAATTCCAAATAGCATTGAATAGTCAACAAGCAGGTGTCATTTTTAATCTGAACATAGTCTAACGATACAGAGGAGAGAAAACAGAGGAGGAAAGAAGAAAAAAGGGATAAGATGGGAGAGGGGAGGAGGGAAGGGGGAGGCTCTACCGTCGGCTCAGGGCGGGTCCTCGCGTCTATGCCATTCCTCCCAGACCTTATCATGTGCCTCCAGTCTATCTTGTAATCTAGCTGTCATTTTTTCCATTAGCTCTATGTCTTTTATTCTGGTATATAGGTCTGTTTGGGTGGGTGGATCCGTCTTTTCCAGTGCAGGGCAACAAGGCATCTCGCGGCCGTAAGGACATGTCGAAGCAGTTTCCTGGAGTGTCGGGGTATCTGTAATCCAGACACTCCAAGAAGAAATGACTTCGGAGTTCTAGGCACCTGCACCCCTAACAGGCGATTCAATAGTAGTTGCGTCTTCGTCCAAAAAGGGACTATTTTAGGACATGTCCAGTAAATATGGTATAAGGTCCCTCTGTCTTTTCAGACACCACATCTATCCGAGCTAGAAGGGTAAATAGCGTGGAGAACATCCGGCGTCAGATACCAAAAAAAATAATTTTATACGCGTTCTCCTTATACAGTGTACAAAGGGAACTCTTAGCTGCCTGAGACCAAATCGTCCGCCATGTAGTTTGTGGGATTTCCTCACCCAAAGTCCTCTTCCAACGGAGCACATATGCATGCTTACCCTGGTCTATGAAGCTGTAGGAGTTTAGTACCCGGTAAATGTCTGAGATTAGCCCTCGTCTTGCCGAACCTTCCAACATCAAGCCCTCAAATGGGGTTGGAGCCGAGAATTGTAAGTTCAGGGCTAGTGATTGAGCATAATGCCTAATCTGCAGGTATCCATAAAATACTTGGTAAGTCAAAATTTTTTTGAAGGTCTGTAAATGAGAGCAGTCTATGCGTACATGGATGCACCAAATGACCAAAATGGAATAAGTCCCTTGTCGCCCACGGGGAAGACATCTGGTGTGAAAGGCCTGTAGGCAATTTGGGAATTATAGAGGAAAGACGTGAGGAGTGATCTCTCTGAACATAGCTTATGAACTTGGGATAGTTTACGCCAGAGTGATCTGAGGTGGAGCATGGGACCCAAAAGCTGAGCTGAGTCTACCTCCACCATTGCATTCCAGAGCATGCTATTTGGGTGGACGGGTGCCATCCATATTTTTTCAATTTCTGTTCATCTGTTGTAAGAACGCTGGGGAAACCAGGAGGCCAGGGCCCGCAGTTGAGTAGCTTGATAGTATTTAGTTAAATCAAGAAATGACAACGAGCGCGCCGCTGTTAGGACCAAATGTGATATTCTATGCCTCTTATGCCAAACAAAATGTATTAAATCTGCCTGGAGTTTCCACAATTCTGCCTGTGTCACTGGGATGGGAAGTGTTTGGAAAAGATAAAGAAGCTTTGGTAGGATAGTCATTTTAACAGAGGTCACCCTCCCCTAAAAGGGAGATATGGTGAGCCTTCCCATTTTTGCAGGAGATCCCTTATGGCTTTGAAGAGGGGGGGGGGGGTAGTTGGCTCGGTATAGGGTAGAGTAAGAGGGGGTAATCTGTACTCCCAAATATTTCAGGGATGATGTCTTCCAGTGATAAGGGAAGCATTGTTGTAGGTGTTGGGTCTCCAGTGTTGGAATGTTAATAGGTAACGCTTCAGATTTAGCTGCATTTATTTTATAGCCCGATAGAGATCTATACAGGTCGAGTTCAGCATGCAGGTTGGGAAGTGAAACCCTAGGCTGGGTCAGGGTGAGTATAATATCATCTGCGAACAGTGCTAACTTAAATTCCCTTCCCCGCACCGGGATCCCATGTATGTTCGGGTTTCTTCGAATGGATGCCGCCAGAGGCTCGACACACAGCGCAAATAATAGCGGTGAGACCGGACACCCCTGGCGAGTTCCATTCGCAATCGGAAGGTAGACGATAGGGTAAAGGGGGTCTTGACCTGAGATTTGGGATTAGTGTACAGATGTCTAATAGCCTGCAGAAATGGGCCCCGGAATCCCATGCAGTTCAACGTGGCGAACAGGAAAGGCCAACCAAGGCGGTCAAAAGCCTTTTCTGCATCCAAGCCGAGAACTAACGCTTCCAGCTTGTCCCTGTTCGCCATGTCTATAAGGTCAATAATCCATCTCGTGTTTTCCCCCGTCTGATGCAGGGGGACAAAACCCACCTGATCCTTGTGTATTAAAGAAGGGAGTATCAGGTTCAATCGCATCGAGAGGAGTTTAGTAAAAATTTTCAGGTCAGAATTTAAAAGGGCGATTGGCCTATAACTGGCACAAAATGAAGGATCTTTGTCAGGTTTGGGGATCAACGTGAGGAATGACCTCTGCATGTCCGCGGGGATAGTAGTTTTCTGAAAAAAGGCAATAAACAACCTACACATATGGGGTAGGAGAATCGGGAGAAATGTCTTGTAGTACTCATAAGGGAGGCCATCCGGTCCGGGAGATTTATGTGAAGGCAAGATTTTAATGGTAGCCGTCAATTCTTCCTCCGTAATTGGAGCATTGAGTGACAGTAGGTCCGACCCCTGGAGTTTGGGAAGTCCACTTTCCTCCAGGTAATGCCGCATATGAGCAATTAAATCGGGAGGAAGAGGATCCTGAGGGATCTCAGGGTTATTATATAGGGTTGTATAAAATTCCCCAAAAGCCCGAGCTATATCTTGAGGGTGCGATAAGAGTGCTCCCTTCCTATCTTTAATGTGGTGGGGGGTGGACATGTGGGAACGTTCTGATAATTTACGCCCCAGGAGGGAATGGGCTTTGTTGCCTTTATCGTAATAGGTTTGTTTTAACCGAAGGAGTGCCTTCTCTACTTGGCCTAATGCTAGGTCTCGGAGGGTGGTTCTGAGACAGACAACTTTTTTAAGAAGATGCATGGATGGTGAGGTTTGTAATCAGAGTTCTAGGGCTCTAAGATCTCTCTAAACTTGAAGTTTAGATGCTATCGCACTTTTCTTCATAGCCGAAGAGATCGCAATACACCGTCCCCTGAGGACTGCCTTGTGGGCCTCCCAGAGAGTGGAGAGGAAGATATCCGAGGTGTCATTTTGTAAAAAGTAGTTCTGCAAAGTTGTTTCTAGTTCCGATTTAGATGGGATATGTTGGAGGAGATAATTGTTTAACTGCCAATTACATGGTTTACAGGTGGGGGTACCCATTTCTAAGGACACAATAACAGGAGCATGATCAGACCAAGAAATAGGTAGGATCTGAGCTGTTTTTGTGGTGCATAGGGTGGCATCGTTGAAAAAAAAATAGTCTAATCAGGAATGCATACGGTGAGGGGCGGAGAAAAATGTGTATTGTCTATCCCCCGGGTGCAAGGCCCGCCATGCATCAAATAGGGCATGACGTCTGGTTAATTGATAAAATAGTTTGGAGTCACGGGCGGCGCGGGTCTGTGGGGCTGTAGGGTTGATCACATGGCGATCTAGACCCACCGAGTGGGCCAAATTAAAGTCTCCACCGATTATCAAATAATCATTGGGGGATCTAAACAGACGTGCAAAGACTTTAGAGCGGAAATGTATCTGATGGGTATTGGGGCATAAATATTACAGATAGTAACCGTCTGCGTTTGCCACTGGCCTCGCAAAATTATGTAGTGTCCCCTCGGGTCCACAAAAGACTCAGAACATTTAAACGGGGAACCGCGTTTAAATAAAATAGCCACTCCCGCTCGTTTGCGGGGGCTAAATGCCTGGTAAACCTGGGGGTATTGTCTGGATGCAAAGGTGAAGGCACCTCCCTTGTTAAAATGCGTTTCCTGTAGCAGGACTACGTCTGCCCCAGATCGCCTGAGCTCTCTCAACGCAAGATGTCTCTTTCTGTTTGAGTTCAAACCATGAACATTGAGTGACAAACTTAGCCATGGTCATTGGTGTATGTGCGCTCGTGATTACTTAGCTTATCCAGCCACGAGACCGCTACAACGTCCAGAGAATGAGGGGACCCGTAGATGGAATATGTCCAGGTGACTGTCCTGAACCCACGGCGAGCCAGGAGAGGAGGGGGGGTAGGGAGGAGAGGGATGAAGAGGGATAGAGAAGAAAGGAAAAAAAGAATGGTTATTAACACATCGATTAAAAGTAAACATTTTGACGTAGTCCCAGGCAGTGCACACTGCCCAGGATCTGTTAAGTTCCAGTAGGTCCCCCGGTCAAAGCTCCCAACAAGGGCCTAGTCCAGAGGGACATAGAGAACCACTTAAAACAAATTCAACTGTGTTCAAAATACCTAAGCAAGGTAACGGGGGGAACTTTAGTAGGGTAAACCTATAGGGGGACTAGTGATCAGAAAAAAACTACCACTGTCAGGTCTCCAATAGGGGGTGCCCAATAGCCAAAACAAAGTAACAGGCGGGGGGCCTAGGGGGGAATGCAGATAAAGTTGATGGGTGGGGCAGGAGTAGCTATTATGACAGTCAGCCTTTCTTAGGTTTAGTAGATCCTCGGGGAGAGTCCCGGTCCCTGGGACGTTTAGTTGGGGGGATCTTCTGCCAAACCAATGGGGGTGGCGTTGGCGAGTCCACTAAGTCCCATTCAGGCAGACGAGGGACGGAGATCTCCATGGTGTCGCAAAAGTTATCCAGGTCCTCAGGGAAGCACAGTACTGCTGATTTTCCCTGCCGGCGAGCTGTTAGGCTAAAGGGGAAACCCCAGCGGTAGATTATGTTGTTCTCTTGGAGCAAAATGAGTAGGGGTTGGAGCAGTCTTCGTTTCTGCAAGGTGATCCAGGATAGGTCTGGAAACAGCTGAATTTGTGCGTTTTCGAAGACCACCTTCTTGGTGATGCGGGCTTTTCGCATGATGTCTTCCTTTAGAGGGAAGGGGTGGACCCTGCATATAACATCGCGAGGTCTAGAGGCAGGCCCTTTAGGGCGCAGGGCTCGATGAGCGCGGTCCATTTCTATGGGTTTATTTGGGGGGTCCCCCAGGAGGTTGTTGAATAAGGATTGCAGGGTTTCGTGTAGGTCTTTGGGACCCTCTGATTCAGGTAGGCCCCTGACTCGGATGTTATTTCTACGCCCCCTATTGTCCAAATCTTCAATATGGCGCTGCATATTCCGGAGCATTAGGTGGTGGTCAGCCCCCTGCAATTGGTTTGCGATGTACGGCCAGTTTAGTCTCTTGAATTTCCTCCTCTGCCATCTCCACCCTCTCAGAAAGATGTTTAAGGTTGGCATGGATCACTTGAATTTCCGCCCAACAAGCGGATTTGACTTCCTCAATAAGGAGTTTAAAGTCCTCCTTGGTAGGAATGGCTCGAAGACAGTCTTGCCATGAGGTGGGCTGCTGAGAGCGTGGATCATCCCCCATGCAAAACTGTGGATAATGTGGTGGGGAGGGTTCCCTTTGAAGGGCAGGGGGGTGCGGGTCTCCGTGGTTCCCAGGGCTGCACCTGGGGATCCTGCGATTCTCCCCACCGAGGCATCTTTATGGGAGGAGAAGGGCCCCCTGCCAAAACATCCATAGGGATCAGGTTCGGCGAGCTGGCCACCTGAGCATATGACTTTGCCTGGCCTGTCCCCTGTTCTGTGAGCCTGGAGGCACTGTGGCGGGCTTGTTTCTGTGGTTGAGGGGAATCAGGGGGGAGACAGTGCACTTGCTGGGGGGTGCATCCGCCATATTGCGCCTCTAAAATGAGTCCTTGGCCCCAGACACCCTCCGGGTCTGGCAGTGGGGGGAAGTCACCAGATTGCAGTGAGGGCGTAGGGGATACAGTTCCTCCCAGGGACAGGGTCGGGTTTGAGGCCGTGCACAACAGCCGCTGGAAGGTCTCTGAGCACTGCGTGTATGAAGCTGCAGTGAGGCCTGGCGTTGTGTCCCGGGGTGTATTCTGGGGCTTCCCTTGCAATGTGTGAGGTGGGGATGGACTCACCGCTCGGGATCCCTGGCTTCTTGGCCCATCCGTCTCCCGATCTGGATCCGTTGCACAAAGGGGAGGTGGTGGCGATGCAGGGCTCGGCTGTAGCGACGGCCTCGTGGAGGAGGTGGATGTCGCTGACGCCATCTTGTCCCGCCCGTCGTCGGACATGGAGGATGTTTTAAAGTATCCACGAAGGGTCTCAGAGGAGCCGGAGGGTGGCTGGGTTGATCCCCTGGGCTTAGAGGATTGCGTTCTCCTGCTTCCACCCATATACTGGTGCTAAAGATCCCCCTAACAGGCCTTGAAGCTGTGGGCTAGTGGAGAGCTAAGAGTTCAGGCTCCCATACAGGGCAGCTTCCGGTCACGCCCCCAGGCTCGTACTTTTTGTGGGGCATGCACATCAGAAGCTGGTTCCCATGAATTTTCTTCAGGACCATAGCCTTTCCACTTGATCAGGAACTGTGTTTGGCCCTTCCTGGTTCTACAATCCAGAACAGCTTCCACTTCAAGTTCCTTGTTGCCCTCGACGAGCAGTGGAGGAGGATTTTCTGTATCCCGGTTGGGTAAGGGATTAGGTACTGTTTTTAATAAATAGATGTGGAAAATGGGGTGAATCTTCAGATTCTTTGGTAATACTAGTTCGAAGGCTACAGAGTTGATCTTCCTCCTTACTGGAAAAGGTCCCAGATATTTCGGACCAAGTTACTAGGAGGGACACTTAAGTTTCAAGTTTGCTGTAGATAACCAGACTTTGTCTCCTGGTTCCAGACTCAAGTTACCCCTCTTCTTCCTGTCAAAACATTTTTTTGTTGTTTGCCTGGGCTTTAAAGATGGTGTCTTGAAGCAATTTATTATTGGAGCTGAAAAAACATAATCTGTCTTGAACAGCAGGTACAGAAGATTCTATGGGTACTTCAGGCAAAAAGGAAGGGTGGTATTCGTAGTTGGCGAAAAAGGGTGTTTGTTTGGTGGCTGAATGGATGGAGTTGTTGTATGTGAATTCCGCTAGCGGGAGAAGAGGTGACCAATCATCCTGTGAAAAAGAGGAGAAACAACGCAAATATTGTTACAAGGTTTGGTTGATTCTCTCCGTCTGTCCATTTGTTTGAGGGTGGTAAGCAGTGGACAGAGTTCATTGTTTAAAGCTTCATAAAGAGCCCTCCAAAATCTGGAAGTGAATTGCACCCCTCTATCAGAGATGATATTGTGTAGTCTCACAACTTCTCTGATGAATGTGAAGGCAGTCTCAGCGGCAGAAGGGGTTCCTTGCAAGGGTACAAAGTGTGACATCTTGGTCAGACGATCGACCACAACAAATATGGATGGTGGTATAGTTTTCAGACGGGGGAAGCTCTACAATGAAATCCATGGATATCATGCTTCATTTTTTTTTAGGCACAGGAAGGCACTCCAGTAGACCCCAAGTCTTGGCTCGATCAGTCTTGCTGCGTTTGCATGTTACACAGGATTTGACATATTTATTACAGTCCCGTATTAAGTCTGGCCACCAAAAAGAATGAGAAATTAAGTCTGTACTCTTGTGGATCCCAAAATGGCCTGCCAAGGGGTGATCATGGCATCGTTTCAGGACGGAATCCCTAAACTGCTCCGGGACAAAGATTTGTTCGTTATGGAAATAGAGCCTGTCCCTTAGCTGGAGAGATAAGTCTTGAGAAGAGGGGTTGATCCAACATATCAGCTTTTATTCGGGACTTCGGGTCTGACTGAAGAAGGAGGAAATTCTTGGCCGGTAAGATAGTGTCCGGTTCCGAGGGTCGGACTGGATCATGGAACATGCGCGACAGCACGTCTGGTTTACAATTCTTTGAACCGAACCAGGACGGTAGGTAATATGAAATGTGAAGCAAAAAACAATGCCCATCTTGCCTGCGGAGGTCTTAGCCTTTTGGCTGTTCTCAAGAACTCAAAGTTCTTGTGGTCGGTAAAGGTAAGTATAGGGTTAAGGGCACCTTCCAACAAGTAACGCCATTATTCAGAGCAGCTTTAATGGCTAACAATTCCCAGTCTCCTACATCATAGTTCCTCTCAGATGGATTCAGTTTCTTGGAGAAGAAAGCCACAGGATGGAGTAATGATTTAGGGCCCTGTCATTGCGATAATATAGCCCCTACTATGTTTTCAGAGGCCAAGGACGGGTCAGGATGCTTTATTATGGGGCCCAAGGTGAACAAGGCTTTTAACTGTTCAAAAGATGCTTGTGCTTCCGGGCCCCATGAGAAGGGAACATGCTGTTTGGTTAATAGTGTAATGGAAATTAGCAAATCCCACAAACCTTTGTACAGCTTTTCTGTCTGTAGGGGCTGGCCATTCCAAGACAGTAGCGACCTTCTGGGGATCCATGGAAATACCATCAGCGGAAATGACAGGTCCCAGAAACTGCATTGTCTGTTTTTCGAAGTCGCACTTCTCAGCCTTGGCAAAGAGGTAATGTTCCCGAAGTCTACTTAATACCTTCATCATGTGGGTGCGATGTATTTCAATCGTGTCTGAGAAAATAAGAATATCATCGAGATAGACAATGATAAAGAGATCAAGGAAGTCCCAAAAAATGTCATTTACCAGGTGCTGGAAGGTGGCTGGGGCATGGCAGAGACTGAAGGGCATGACTAAATAATCGAAATGCCCAAAGCGTGACCTAAAGGCTGTCTTCCATTCATCTCCCTCCCTGATCTGAAAACCAAATACTCGTGCTTCCCGCGAACTCTGGAACAACTTAGGGGTCAATGGAAGTGGGTTCCCTGTTCTTGACAGTTATTTTATTAAGATCACGATAGTCTATACAGGGTCTCAAGGTGTGATCTTTTTTCTCCACAAAAAAGATACCGGCCCCTGCTGGTGAGGAAGAGGGCCGAATAAACCCTTTTACCAGACTTTCAACAATATACTTGCACAATGCCTCCAGTTCGGATTCCGAGAAAGGGTAGATTCCACCCGAAAGGGATCTCAGCCCCTGGTAAAAGTTCAATGGGACAATCGTAAGTCCTATGGGGTGGAAGAGTATCTGCGTTCCTTTTGTTGAACACATCCAGGAATCCGTGGTATGCAACGGGTACCAACTTCACAGTTTCAGGGTCAGGGTGGATGCTGAGGAGGGAAGCAGAGTTATAAGTCTTTTCCAGGTAACAATGTTCCTGACAATAATTAGAAGAAAAGGAGGTGTTTCCAATAAGCCAGTCAATATGAGGGTTATAGGCCTTTAGCCATGGAAGCCCCAGGATAATAGGAAACATGGGTGAAGTTATGAAATCCAAAACGGAGAAGTTCCTGATGCCCAGAGGAAGTCCGGCAGAGAATGGGTACAGTCTCTTGTGTAACTGGCCCCTACTTGAGACCAGAGCCGTCTGCTAGAGGAACAGTAAATCCCTGGTGCACAAGGGAAGTTGCTGTAGAGTAACAAATGTTGAATCCACAAAACAACTGCAGGCTCCAGAATCTATAATTGTGGATACAAGAATAATCTTTAACTGGAGCTGGAGCGGAAGAGGGAGATGTAGCTGATCCCTCCCAGGGAGATGCATCACGTGGGGCAGCAGAGAAGCAAACTTGAAAGGTTTTACAGGACAAGTCTGTATGAAATGGCCTGCCTCTCCACAGTAAAGGCAAAGTCTGTCATGTTGTCACCGGACGCGTTCAGAAGAAGACAGAGGTGGTCTTGGAAAGCCTCTACGGGGAGATTCATGGTGCTCCTTATTCTTGAGGGGCTCCCTTGCTATTCTGGCAGTAACTGCAGGAACAGAAGAAATAGTTCTTGGGGATACAGGTGGCTTGGTATTAGTCCTCTCAGATCATCTTTGACGTAGCCGTCGGTCGATCTGAATGACAAGATTGATCAGATCTTCCAGAGATGCGGGTACACCCACATGGGCAAGTTCGTCCTTTAATGTATCAGAAAATCCAAGACGAAATTGATGGTGGAGAGCAGCCTTATTCCACTGTGTATCCATACTACAAACACGGAAGTCAGTTACATAGTCCTCAACAGACCTTAGGCCTTGTTGGAGTTTGCCGATCGGCATAAAGCTGGGACATAGCTGAGAAGAAGGAATCAGTAGTTGTCAGGGCCGGATCGTGTTGTTCCCTGAGATGATGAGCCCAGGAAAGTGGTTCATTTAGTAGAAGTGTAATGATGAACCCCACTTTAATGCCTTCTGATGAGAAAGTTCGAAGTAACAAGGAAAAATAAAGTTCACAAGCATTTTGGAAGGTACGGAACTGTTTGCGATTCCCTGAAAAATGCTCAGGCAAAGGCACTCTGGGTTCAGGAGGAAGAGTGGTTTCACTGAGCAGGTAAAAGTCTGTTTGCACAAAAGGAATTCACAACAGCATGGGAGGTTGAGGCAGGTGAGACATCAAGCTGGTTCGGTAGCCGACCTTCAATCTGGCCAAGGTCCTCTTGGAGATTATGTACAGTATGGGCTAGTACAGAGATTGATCGACAGATGTCCTCAAAAGGCGAGGCCTCCCTTTCAGACCATATTGCTGTCTGACTGATACTGCCCCGTACCTGGTCGGAGTCTGAAGTGATGAGGTCAGCCTCTCTTGTATCTCCAGCCCGGGTCCCACTGAGAGTGAAGACAGAAGGAACCAAGGGACAGGAGGAACACGAGTGCCTGCAGATGTAGCCCCGGAATCTTGAAGCAGAAGATGTGACTCTTGGAAGGCAGAAAGTCACAGCAAGTCGCAGGAACGTAGTTGCGGATATCGGGAGGCAGTGTAGAGCCAAACTGGAGACAGAAGCGAAGTCACAAGGATAGCCGGGTTTGGTAGCAGGCGGGCAGCAAGGTACCAAGACATCAGGCAGGAGCAGGGTCAAATAGGAAGCTGGGATCAGGAACCAGTAATCAGAAGTGTAGGAGAGTCCAGTAGCAAGGTCAAGGAAAGCCAAGAGTCAGCAACGGATATCAGGCAGGTAACAACAGGATACAACAGGATACAGGTACAGGAACAGCTGAAGATCAGTCAGCATTCGTTATAGGTCAGTGCGCTCCTTAAATAAGCTGTCTGGCGCCAAAGGGAAGCACTACCACGGATGTGCACAATCTTTTGCGCACGCGCATTGGTGCATCTGCGATCCGCAAAGTTTCTTGTGCACGCATGCGTGAGTGAGTGTGCCCTGATCGCAACAATAGTTCTCTTACATTGCCCCCTCCAGAATGTATCTGGTTTATTTGATTTCATGTAAAGAGTATGTTTAGATTTGCTGAGGGTTTTCTCAGCCGAGTCCGTCAAGAAGAGATCCAGGTACAAGCGTGTTTTTTTTAAAGTTTGTTTATTTGATGGAGAGAGCGAGGTTTGAAAAGTCTCCAAGGCCTTGTAGAAGGCTTGTTCTAGGTGCTTATGAAGTTGGTGTTTCTCCCTGCATTGGTGGGATGCTTCACTGATACAAACCCCTCTGATGCATGGTTTATGGGCTTATGGGGATCTATATCTACAGAAGCGTTATTGGTAATATAGTGTTTTATAGCGTTTTCTATTTCCTGACGGTGGATAGGGTTGGCCAACAGACTGTCATTTACCAGGTGCGGTGGTTTGTTTTTGGGATCAGGGAGGAGAGAGTCGTTATGACCACGTTATGGTCTGACCAGGCACATGGTATTATGAGCAAATCTAGAATAATTGTTGAGGTGCCTATGTTTACAAAGAGGTAGTCTATGTGGGAGAACAGCTTATGAGGATGGGAGTAATGTGTGTATTATCGTCTGGCTGGACTCTCACCATGTATCAAGAAGTGAGTGTTGGTTTAGGAGTTGTTGGTATGAGAGGCTATGTGTATTTGGGGCTGGGGACCTATCCAGGAGTGGGTACAATACTTGGTTTGAGTCACCACAAATCATGGTTGTACCGCGTTTGTGGGAGTCGACTACTGAAAACAAATGGGAGAAAAATTACAGTGGATTTTTATTTGGAGTGTAGTAGGACACTATTTTGACTTCAATGTCTAACATGAGGTCTGTGAGCAGGAGAGAGCACCCTTTGGGGTCTCTGAGCTCCGCCAGGAGGGTGAATGGTGTGGTATGATGAAAAGCAATCAGGACTCCCCATTGTTTAGTGGGGGCCAAAGCTGTGAAAACCTGGGGGTATTGGCGACTAAAAAAATTTGGGTGAGGAGAAATGCATCTCCTGCAAGCAAACCACATGTGCTGAAAGTGCGGCGAAAGAGCAGAAAGCTTTAGTGCGTTTGGGGGGGAGTTGAGACCTTGTACATTAAGTGTCAGGATGTTTAGGGACGCCATCACGGGGTTTGGGTGGGGTTAGGTGATTTAACAGCTGGCTTGTAGATGCTAGGGCAACCTCTCTGGTGAGGAGGGGGGTAGGGAGGGCTGGGTAGAGAAAAAGAGCGAAAACTGGAATAAGATTCAGGTAGGGGCTGGTAGGTGAGTGTAGACTCAGATAGTGCAGAAGGATGTGAGAAGCACTAAGTCGAGTAGGAAGGAGGTGGCTCCTATGTGGAGCAGGTACCAAGTAGTGGTGAGAGATCACCAGCCGATGGGTACAATAGGTTCCAAAGAGTACCCAAACAACAATGTGGGCACTCAAGGACTAAGAGTGGGTTGCCTTCGGGACTGCAACAGCCACTGAATGAGCAGTATATGAAATTAAACAGTGTAACTAACAAGTCTCTAGAAAAGTTTTTTTTTTTTTTTAAAGGGTAAACTTTTTTTGAGTTATCAAAGAAAAAATATCATACATCTATAGTTTCCAACATACATCTATAACTGTTATGTTCTTAACTTTCCATCTGCATATCATAAACATAATATATGTATTCGTCCATCTTGTACGTGATGCCTGAACACTAAAATATTACTATCACAAAATATTACTTGGTTAGAGGTGTGCTCTGTTGTTATTCTTACCCAGCAATCACATATATTTCACATATCATTCTGCTTTTTTGAGTTCAGATTCGTTATCATTATCTATTACTCTAATACTCAATCCCCTGCCCCCCCCCCTCTTCCTTTAATCCTTCATTCCATCTCCTGAGGTATATTTTAGCCAGCTGTCAAATTTTTTGGTACTTCCTCTGGCTGCATACGTGAGTTTATACATTGGTAATGAGTTGTTCACCAAGTCTATTCAGTTTTGCAGAGAAGGGGGTTGGTTCCCTCCATCTAAGTGCAATTGCTTTCTTGGCATAACAGAAAAGTATTCTGAGTAAAGTTTTCTGGGATGTGGATATACTTTCCTCCTCCAGATCACCCAATAGGCATCTGGCCGGGGAGTAAATATTGGGAAGAGCTATGGCCTCTTCTAGATATTGGAGGATTGCTTTCCAGAAATTAACTATTATTGGGCATTGCCAAACTATGTGGAAAAAGTCTCCCACTGCTCCCCTACATCTATAGCAGTCCGGTGAATCCAGCCTTCCCATTTTACGAAGCCTTTGTGGGGTATAATATATCCTATGGAGATAGTTAAATTGTAGCAACTTGTCCCTGGCTGAGATCATAGACGGCAGCATTGCCTCCAAGGCCTCACCCCAAGACTCCTCCGTGATGGGCGGGATGTCCACTGCGCAGACACCCTGTACATCCTGACCGAGGAGGACGTCAGCAGAGTGAAATAGTATCTAGATATGAGCTTAGAGTGGTCCTCGTCCGCTATTAGCTGTTCTATTTTCGATGAGGTAAGTACCACTTTCCCCCTACCATACTGTGCGTTTGCTGCATGTCTTAGTTGTATATACCTAAAAAAGAATGTGTTAGGTATCTTATATTCTATCTTCAGGTCTGTGAATGTTCTGAACGTTCCATCTCTAAAGAGTTGATGTGCATACTTAATCCCAAATGTCGCCCAGCATGCCCCGTCCGGAATTTTAAAAATTTCTCCCAGCTGGGGGTTGTGCCACAATGGAGCATTAGGAGAAATGGAGAGGCGGTTTCATTTTATATTAGCATTACACATATGAAATATCTTGTATGATAGCTTCAGTATGTCAGCCCCATGTACAGGGTAGGGGCCGTTTCTATACAAGATGTTAATTAATGCTTTCTAGGAATAAACCTGGGCTGCTTGGGTTGCCACTGAGGCAATATCCAGTTTTGGGAAGCCCCACCAGTGCACATGCGTTAACTGGGCTGCTAAATAGTAGCATTATAATAAAGTAAATCCGGTAATGCTAGTCCACCCGCCCGTATTGGGAGGTACAGTGTGTCCAATGACACTCTACCTGGCTTGGCTCCCCAAAGAAAGGCTAGAAGTATCTTATTGATTCCCTTAAACACTTTTTTGGGAATATATACTGGCGCATGCCACAGCAGGTATAAAAACCTGGGAAGGTAAATCATCTTATATATATTTATTCTACCTAGGAGGTTAAGAGGCAGCCTATGCCATGTCTGGAGGTTTTCCTTCATTCTCATCACTAGGGGAGATATACTATTATCCATATATTTGTTCAATGGCAGCTGAATTTCAATCCCCAGGTAGCGAAATCGCGAAACCACCCTTAGGGGGATATCTGGTGGCAACTTAGGATTGTATTCGGGGTGGAGTGGGAGGATTATGGATTTATTCCAGTTTACTTTAAAGCCTGAATATGCTCTGAACCCGGAGATGGTATGTAATGCCTTCCCCAGGGAATCTTCTGCCTCCGCCAAAAAAAGGAGCATATCGTCTGCATATAATGTTGTTTTTTCCTCTCTATCGTTGATCCTGCAAACTTTAATTCCCTTGTCCGCCCTCAAGCCTGCTGCCAGTGGTTCTGGGCGAACAGCAGGGGCGACAATGGGCACCTCTGGTGATTTCAAATGGATCTGTGATATTATTGGTTTAATATATAGTAGTTTCACCCATGTCACAAACCTGGGACCAAATCCCATCCGCCCAAGGAACACGAGCAAGTATGGCCATTCAAGTGAATCAAATGCCTTATGTGTATCCAAAGACACTACTACTTGTGTGTCCGGGTCATGGCCTTCAGATTGTAAGATGGTGAAAAGGCGTCTTAAATTTATTGCTGTCGATCTCCTGGGTATAAAACCCATTTGGTCGGGATGAATGATAGATGCAATTACCGTGTTCAATCTTAAAGCGAGTATTTTAGCTATTATTTTAGCATAGACATTAATCAGTTATATGGGTCTATAAGATTCACAAAGTTCATGGTCCTTGTGCGGCTTTGAGATCAAAGCAATAAGGACTCCCTGCTCCAGAGCCCCCTTGTACATGTCTAACAATCTTGAGGCTAAGCTGTCTGCGTAGGTGTCGTACCACTCAACCGGGAAGCCATCCAATCCTGGTGTCTTATTTGGGCTGAGTGTACGTATTGCAGATAATATTTCCTCCACCTTAATAGGAAGCTCCAATTCCCTTGCTGCCTCCTCACTCAGTTCCAGGAGAGGAATGGGGGCCAGATACTCACAAACCGCTTCCTCCCCATAGTCCACTCTGGAAGAGTATGATTCAGAGTAAAACTGTACAAATGCATTAGCTATATCCGTCTGTGTGGTACATAATGTCTGCTGTTTGTCATATATTCGTGGGATAGAGGCTGGGGCCTGTTGTGAATGGGCTAAATAAGCTAACAGCCTACTGTTATTATTACCAAATTTAAATATATGTTGTGATTGATACAACAGTTTTTTCTGAGTTTTTTCCGCCAGGACTAGGTCTAATTGACGCATCCCTTTCCTCCAGATTCTATATGTATTTGAACTAGGATTTTTAATATAATCCACCTCGGCGTCTGTGGCTATCCTTTCCGTGTCCCGCAGTTTCCACTCCCTGTCTGATCTAAGTTGTTTAATGACTCCAGCAATGGAGTTCCTAAGTGTAGCCCTGAACGCATCCCATGTGATCCTTATGGGAACTTCGTCTCTATTGTCTAACCAGAAGTTTTGTATGGATGTCTGTGTAGACCTCTCAAAACATTCCTCTTAGAGCCACAGTGGGCTCAACTTCCACATAGTATATCCTCTCGGCCTTTCCATGTCAATAGTAATCATCAATGGGGAGTGGTCCGAAACAGCATGGGGTAAGTATTGAGCCTCTATTATTCTTGGTAGTAAGTCACGTGATACAAAACACAGATCTATCCTTGAAAGAGTATTGAAAGTGGCGGAGTGGCAGGAATACGCCCTGGTATCTGGATTCCTCCACCCAGCCATAGAGGCCATGCCGACGGTTCTCCGGAAGTGGACAGAGCATCACACCCCACCCCCCTGTGCCATACATCACTTAGCGGGGCATAGGCCTAGGCCCCTCTTCAGACATCGATATCAGTGGAATACATACAAAGGTGAACACAGTAAGGAAAATTGTGCAGAAGTCTGTTGAACAAAACTTAGTGAACTTTGATCCATAACTAAGGATCAGAACTTCCCCTCCCCTCTCCCTGCCTGTAGCCCCTAACATTCCAAGAGCCTTCACCGCAAACTGAAAATCTGCAGATAAATTCACCCTTGCAGGTGGTACTTCTCCCAGTCCAGCCGGACTGGGCGATCAAGGGTGGGTATGTGTTTTCAAAAGAGCAATATGAGGACCGCGTTGCTTGTAGAATGATTCTTAGCTTTGACAGTCCTGGGACATTCAAGTGCTGTGCAAGAGTACTAGGTTCCATGGTAAAACAAATATATTCATTCATCCAGAGGAGCCCCTCCATGTCACAATGTATCAATCCTTGGTCAGCAGCATGTAAATAGGAGAACATTATGCGGGACCCAGCGATTCAACCCATTGGTTAGCTTCTTTGGGAGATGTAAAAAATTGTGTCTTGCCTCCATGCAGCACACGCAGCCTTTCCGGATAGAGCATACTGTAGGGGAGACTGCGCTCCCTCAGTCGTTGCTTCATGCTTTGGAAGGCCGCCCTTTGTTTCTGCTGCGTTGTCGAAAAATCTGGGAAAATGGTTATGTGATTGTTGTTGTACATCATTCCAGGCATATTGCGGGATCTACGTAGGATGGTTTCCTTATCCCTGAAGTAAAGAAAACAAGCCAGCATGGGTCTGGGATATCTGCCCAGTTGTGGTGCCCTAAGGGGAACTTTGTGAGCCCTTTCAATAGCAAACAAGTGGGAGAAACATTCTGTTCCAAAAGTTTGCTTAAGCCAAGATAGTAGGAATTCCTCAGCTTGCTTGCCCTCGGACCACTCCGGGAACCCCAGGAACCGGAGGTTGTTGCTCCTAAGTCGGTCTTCAATGTCCTCTAGTTTGGCTTCCTGTGACTTGTAGTTCGACGATGTATCTCTCACCTGTACCAGCAGTGGATTAAGCTCATCTTCCACTGTGCTGATACGCTGCTCCGCATTGGTGACTGTATGCCTTATTTTCTTGACATTATCCTTTAGTATGGCAAAGTCCACTCGGATGGTCTCTATATGATTATGCATGGCAGCTTTTAATTGTGTCCATTATTTGTGCAAGCGTAGGTTCTCCTACCTGCGTACTGGAGCCTCCTCCCTCTGATTCAGATTTGGGAGAGGGCAGGGGATTCGGCAGCGGGTCCGTCGGGTCCGGCCAGTCTGTGTCCCCCTCGGCACGCAGGTGTCCACTCAGTGATAAAGCATCTTGTCTCTCTGCAGCCACCTAGGCGCCATCTTGACTTGCCTCATGTGCAAATCTGGCCAATCAGTCCACGAGCTTGCCACCGACCCACAGGCCGTACTTTGTTGACCATGATCATGCGCCCGGTGTGTTCCTATGGCAGTTCCGCCGAATGGTGAACCAATTTCAGGTCTCAGGCTGTTTAGGATCGTTAAAGGATCTCAGCGCGGTCCGGAGCTCCAGGGAAAAGTTCCTCACATTCCAGGAGTCGGACACGCCCCCCTTCTATAATAGTTATTGCATAGGTATACATATAGCAATGTAACTTAGAGTTAAACAAGGTAACTGTGGTCTGGGGGTGTGATTTGAACGTGCTGCAGGTAAGGGCGTAGGTAATGCAATAGGTAACCAGGGTTTGTGGTTGAACTCACCATTGGTAGATATAGGGGAGGAGTTGGCACCCAAGCTTACTGTAGGAGGATCCTTTGTGAGCGAAGCGGATGACAAAGGGAAAACTCCAGCCATAGGAAATGCGGTGCTGAAGGATTTGTAAATGCGGCTTCATCGCTTTCCGTTTGATGAGGGTCTGCTGGGAGAGGTCCAGGAAGATTTGGTAGTGGTGGCATGTGGGAACATCAGGGAATCATTGTTGTGGGCTGCTTCCATTAATTGTTCTTCTGTGCGGAAGTAATGCAGCTTGATTTACAATCTCCCTGGGGGGGGCCATCTTCTTTGCGGGGCCAGAGATTTATGAATCCTGTCCATTTCCAGACGTTCTATAGAAAGAGTGCAGTAATGGTAGATTGAAGATCCTCTATTGTTTCTGGTATCCCCTGGACACGGAGGTTAGACCTCCTGGCCCTGTTTTCAAAGTCCTCGAGGTGGGTTCGAAGGGAGGAATTTCCCTTCCGGAGGGTCCCCATTTCTTCTTCATAGTTAGTAGTGATGACGTCTAGTTCATCTACCCTCTGTTCCAGGATAGAAGTACGGCAGGCTACCTCATGAACCTTCCGCGTGAGTCTCTTAGTGATGGTGTGTGAGGTAGTTTGCAGGGTCTTTTAGAGTACCCTTTCGAACTGGCCGGGTATGGTATTCTGCAGGGTTATGGGGGTCATCCTGAATTAGGAGTCTGATTCACCGTGCTGTGCTGAAGATGGAGGCCAGGTCTGCTTCATCGTGTGTGGCAGCGCGGAGCAGGAAGATGGCAGACCCGCCATCTTAGATGCGGCTCTTGTCAGGGGGTCCTGAATTGTTTTCGGCTTCAGTTTTGTTTTCTTACCACCGTACATCACGCCAGGTCGTGCCAGGGAGCTGTGGTAAAGAGATGGGCACACTAAGGAGGCTGTACGTCGGCGTAACTCAGTGATTTGAGGCTGTCGGTTCCCGATAGATGCGGAGCTTCAGACGGACATGTGCTTGACTCTGATGTCTGTTTTTCATCCGTCAACGGATGGATGAAAAACAGACAAATGTGTGAAAGGGCCCTAAGCCCAGGTTTACACTGCTGCTGGATAGAAATGAAGTGGTTTCGGGGGGCGATTTGACAGACATCTGTGCGGGTTCCTGCACAGATGTCTATTCAAATCGCCCCGGAAGTCGCCAAAAGTAGTACAGGAACTATGGGAATCGACTTTGCAGCGCCGCACCGATTCGGATGGTGCCATTGCCGGCAATAGCCACCAATTTGGCATGCGATTTGACATGTCAAATTGCATGCCAAATCGGCCCAATGTGAATGTGGGCTAAGGGTCCTTTCACACCAAGTGCTCTGATCAGATCCACTTTTTCAGGTGGATTTGAATGAAAACCCAGAGTTGATCTATGGGCTTCTTCTGGGTCAGTAATTCAAAGTACTGTATCTAAGTCAGAGATACTCAGGGCAAGGTCAGCAATAGCAACCTAAGTATATTACGCAGTATTAATTTCCTTCAACTGAAAATTATATTGGACATGAACATGAAAAATCAAAAGTGCTCATTTTAAAGGCTTACAGTGGGGACAGAAAGTATTCAGACCCCCTTAAATTTTTCACTGTTTGTTATATTGCAGCCATTTGCTAAAATCATTTAAGTTCATTTTTTTCCTCATTAATGTACACACAGCACCCCATATTGACAGAAAACACAGAATTGTTGACATTTTTGCAGATTTATTAAAAAAGAAAAACTGAAATATCACATGGTCCTAAGTATTCAGACCTTTTGCTGTGACACTCATATATTTAACTCAGGTGCTGTCCATTTCTTCTGATCATCCATTTGAGTCCAGCTGTGTTTGATTATACTGATTGGACTTGATTAGGAAAGCCACACACCTGTCTATATAAGACCTTACAGCTCACAGTGCATGTCAGAGCAAATGAGAATCATGAGGTCAAAAGGAACTGCCTGAAGAGCTCAGATACAGAATCGTGGCAAGGCACAGATCTGGCCAAGGTTACAAAAAAATCCTGCTGCACTTAAGGTTCCTAAGAGCACAGTGGCCTCCATAATCCTTAAATGGAAGACGTTTGGGATGACCAGAACCCTTCCTAGAGCTGGCCGTCTGGCCAAACTGAGCTATCGGGGGAGAAGAGCCTTGGTGAAAGAGGTAAATAAGAACCCAAATGTAATGGAGCGTCCCACACTCCGCTTGAGTGCTTCCGTCAGTATACCACTTCCTCCCAGTCTGGATACAGATATCTGATATTCCAACCGCTCATAAGCACAAAACAAGGCGACGCATGTTTCACTGCTAATATGGACTGACTTTTTATTTGAGATCTCACACAAATATATACAGCAGGATAACTAAAACCTAACCTAATTAACATGAGCTAATTATCTAATCCTTTATCCAGCCTAGGTGAATAAGAGACATGACCTTTTAGAACAGACTTCTGGTCACCGAGCTTCACATAGTACATTATACATTATCATAAGTACAAACACAGGAAATTTTCTCACAATAGCAGGAGCTAATTACAATTAACAATACAAACAGTGATCTCCCCCCCCTCCTCAGCCTAGTTATCAACAAACTATAGTAGGAGTAGACTGTTCGTCTCCTAGCCATTGACTATTCAATGCACATTACCATAAACATCAACACAGCTTTAATTAGAACAAACAACAATGTGTGGAATACCCTTAGAACCTGTTTTGAGCCAGACTAGACTCATTTACATTAAGCATGTTATAGCAGACATCAGACTGGTGAGTGGAGTTGATATTAGCATCTCCTCACAGTATGTCAGTCACTATTGCTAATATGACAAATACAGGGTCCCCAGAGTCTGTGTGTCCTGGGGGACAAGGACCCGAAGCCAAATTAACAACACCTCAAGGGTACTCCAAATGCCAGGGCCCATAATCTGTAGGCAAGAGGCTCACATTCAGTCCCCTCCAACAGCCTCTGTCCCGGGTGAGTCTGTCACATTTCTCCCCCATCAAAAGTTGACTAACAAGGTCCCAGACCTCCACCTGGTCTGGACATGCATTAGTCAGGCAGAGTGAACTCACAAAGTCTGTCCGCATGAGCTCCTTTCTTGGCTGCAAGGAATAGTTGACCTCAGTAGGTGTGGGGCAGAGGTCATTGACTCTTTGTCTGGCTCTCAGCGCTTCAGCTGGGTGGTGTTTACCATTCCATGGCTTGGCCTGTTGCTGGACAGAGGGGCCCACTGTCCCAATTTCCTGAAGCTGAGAAGACTGTTGGTGCTAGGCAGAGACCAGCAGCGCTCTGCCTTGTTGCCAGTGATTCCGCTGGGAGTAGCAGCTCCACTACATCAGCTTGTCGCCGGAGAAAGGGGTTGACTGCCCCGGCTCACTGGATCTCCACAGTTGTTGCCGGTGCTGGGCAGAGGTTGGTAGCACTCTGCCCTGTTGCCAGCACTTCTGCTGGGGACTTCACTCCCTCTGCTCTGGCTAACCATTGGGGCAGGAGGTTGGATTCCTCCACTCCCAAACTGTGCAGCTGCCATTGGGGAGGTGAGCCGGCTGCTTCCTGTTCCATTCCCTCATCTGGCTGCTGGGACGACATGTCTGTGGTACTGTCTCCCAGGTGCACGGATCTTTGCTGGGGAGGAAAGACCGCTTCCTCCACCCTGGCCAACTGTTGGGGAGGGACGAAGAACACCTTTCCCTTCTCCCCCTGTATCTGCTGCTGGGAAGTGATTGCCACCTTCTCACCCTGAGCCTCCGAAACTGCTACAGGTGTGGGGAAGAGGTCTTGGCCCCTCTGTCTGGTGACCAGCACTTCAGCTGGGGAAGTTCCTTGTAACTCCACAGATACTGCTGTTGGTGCTTGGCAGAGCACAGTGAAGTTTGGCCCTAATACCAGCTCTTCCGCTGGGGCCTCACCAGATTGTTCTTCCTCAGTAGGGATGAGCCGAACACCCCCCCTGTTCGGTTCGCACCAGAACATGCGAACAGGCAAAGAATTTGTTCGAACACGCAAACACTGTTAAAGTCTATGGGACACGAACATGAATAATCAAAAGTCCTAATTTTAAAGGCTTATATGCAAGTTATTGTCATAAAAAGTGTTTGGGGACCTGGGTCCTGCCCCAGGGGACATGGATCAATGCAAAAAAAGTTTTAAAAACGGCAGTTTTTTCGGGAGCAGTGATTTTAATAATGCTTAAAGTGAAACAATAAAAGTGTAATATCCCATTAAATTTCGTACCTGGGGGGTGTCTATAGTATGCCTGTAAAGGGGCGCATGTTTCCCGTGTTTAGAACAGTCTGACAGTAAAATGACATTTCAAAGGAAAAAAAGTTATTTAAAACGACTCGCGGCTATTAATGCATTGGCGGTCCGACAATACACATAGAAGTTTATTGTTAAAAACGGCATGGGAATTCCCCACAGGGGAACCCTGAACCAAAATTACAAAAAAAAAATGATGTGGGGGTCCCCCTAATATCCATACCAGGCCCTTCAGGTCTGGTATGGATATTAAGGGGAACCCCACGCCAATGTTAAAAAAAAAAAACAGCGTGGGGTCCCCCCAAAAATCCATACCAGACCCTTATCCGAGCACGCAACCTGGCAGGCCGCAGGAAAAGAGGGGGGGGACGAGAGAGCGCCCCCCCCACTGAACCGTACCAGGCCACATGCCCTCAACATTGGGGGGGTGCTTTGGGGTAGCCCCCCAAAACACCTTGTCCCCATTTAGATGAGGACAAGGGCCTCATCCCCACAACCCTTGGCCGGTGGTTGTGGGGGTCTGCGGGCTTATCGGAATCTGGAAGCCCCCTTTAACAAGGGGACCCCCAGATCCCGACCCTCCCCCCTGTGTGAAATGGTAAGGGGGTACTACCCCTACCATTTCACTAAAAAACTGTCAAAAATGTTAAAAATGACAAGACAGTTTTTGACAATTTCTTAAATGCTTCTTCTTTCTTCTATCTTCCATCTTCCTTCATCTTCTTCTTCTTCTGGTTCTTCCTTCAGTGTTCTTGTCCAGCATCTCGTCCGCGGTGTCTTCTTCCCTTCTTCTCCTCAGACCGCTCCGCATCCATGATGGCATGGAGGGAGGCTCCCGCTCTTCTCTTCATCTTCTTCTCTTCATCTTCTTCTCTTCATCTTCTTTTCGGGCCGCTCCGCATCGATGACGGCATGGAGGGAGGCTCCCGCTGTGTGATGCTTCTCTTCTTCTGACGGTTCTAAAATAACGGGGGACGGGGCCACCCGATGACCCTGCCCCCCTCTGACGCACGGGGACATGACGGGACTTCCCTGTGGCACTCCCGTGACGCCACAGGGAAGTCCCGTCAAGTCACCGAGCGTCAGAGGGGGGCGGGGTCACCGGTTGGCCCCGCCCCCCGTTATTTAAGAACTGTCAGAAGAGGAGAAGCGTCACACAGCGAGACCCTCTCTCCATGCCGTCATGGATGCGGAGCCCTCCCCCCTGTGTGAAATGGTAAGGGGTACCCCTACCATTTCACTAAAAAACTGTCAAAAATGTTAAACAGTTTTTTTTTTTGCCACATCAGCGAGAAGCGAAACCATGGGAGTAACTTTTTCAAATTGAAATTCAAAAAATACTTCCCTTTTATCATCACATCATTATGGCTTTTAATCTATTTCATTGATTGTGATATTTCTTGACATAAAAATACGGGAGTACCAACCCCCTACCTATTTCCAAAATCAACCATTAATTACTTACTCCCTCCCCGAGACCGTACTCCCTCCCTTCTCATGTTTTCTTATTGATTTCCCCTTGCTCCCCCTAGATCAAGGTCTGCCCTCTTCGCTGCTCAAGTTGACCATATCTCAGTTGCTCTTATGGATTTTTTAAATTTCCCCACTCTCCCCACTTTATCCTATAGGCCTCCATTTTTATCCCTTCACTGAACCTTAGGTACTCCAAGTCCTGTATCTCATTTATTTTATTAATCTATTCCCTCATGGTTGGCCTTTCCTTTCTATTCCAGTTTTTAGGGATTAGGCTCTTAGCTGCATCTATAAGGTGAGGCAGGAGTGTTCTGAGGTAGGCCCTGGTGGGCATCTCACTCAAATGGAACAGGAGAACCCTGGGATTCCTTGGCACATCATAGTTTGTAATCTCTTTAATATATTTTCTAATCTCGTCCCAGAAGACCCCTATCTCAGGACACGACCACCACACATGAGCCATCGTCCCGACTTCACTACATCCCCTCCAACATAGCCGAGACTTATCCTTATCGATTTTATGCATCTTATCAGGGGTCATGTACATTCTTGTTAAACACTTATAGTTTAACTCCAGCAGTTTATAATTGACTGACGTGGTCGAAAGACGCTTTAGTATCAAATCTACTTCTGTCTCTGCCAGTGTTAAGCCTAACTCCTTCTCCCATTTGCTTATAAAAGCCAAGGTATCTGCCCTCTTCAGCTCCACCAGTATTTTATATATTCTAGAAAAAACACTTTTTTCATCTGATTCCATGCATATTTTTTCTAATGGGAGTAGATTTTTCGTTGTCCTAGTTGGTTGAGGCAAAGATTCAACAAAATGTTTTAATTGACCATAGCGCCATGGATTAATATTTATCTTTTCTCCTCTCTTCTTAAGCTCCTGGATTGAACATATTTTCCCCCTGTCTACTACGTCCTTTAATTGCAAATTCTCGTCTAGGAGCCATTTCCCGAACCACTCTTCCTTCCCCGGTGGAAAATATTCTACATCCTTTAATGACATTAGCGGTGAATTATATTCCCAGTGTTCCCTTTTATAAATCTGGTCCCATATTCTAAGTGCGTGACTAGTGATTTTGTGCGGTTTTATATCATATTTTCTTAATTTTGGTGAGCACCATATTATTTTGTGAAGTTTTAACTTACTAACATTGTTTTCAATTTCTACCCATTGTTTACCTTTATTTTTGACCCAATCTACTACCCTCCCCAGTGCAATAGCTTCAGTGCAATAACTTAAGAAGAGAGGAGACAAGATAAATAAATATTTACTGATGTCAGGTGCTCCCCATCCCCCTTTACTCTTAGTATTAATTAATTGATTATATTTTATCCGTGGTGTTTTCCCTTTCCATATAAACTTTATTATCATTGAATGCAGCCTTTTGAGGTAACCAGGTGGAAGAGTAACTGGGAGCATTTGCATTTTGTATGTTATTTTTGGTAATAAAACCATTTTGAATATATTGATTCTTCCCGACCACGACAGTTGCCCCTGCTGTATTCTATTTAGTTCTAATTTGACCTAGTTTATGAGCGGGATGAAATTCGCCTGGTATAGTTCTTCTACAGACGTTGTGATTTTAATTCCTAGATAGTTTAGCGCTTCCTTCTCCCACCTAAAAGGAAAATGTTTTTGGTAAGCAAAATCTCTTGTCTTATTTGGGTTGATATCTAGTACTTCTGACTTGGTAGTATTTACTTTAAAATTAGACAGTTTCCCATACTCTTCTAGTACAGCCAGGACATTCAGCAGGGAAATTCTTGGATTTGTTATATACAGGAGAATATCATCCGCAAAGGCGGCGAGCTTGTACTCAATTCCCCCTATATTAACTCCTCCAATATCTGAGTTCTGTCTTATCCTAATGAGGAGGGGTTCCAGTACTATCAGGAAGAGCATTGGGGAGACTGGGGATTCCTGTCTTGTTCCATTATGCATTTTAAAAGGCTCGGACAAAGTCCCGTTTATTTTAATTCTCGCTGATGGTTTTGTATAGAGCGCCCTTATCCAACTGCAAATCCTCTTCTTTGAGTGTTTCTATCATGAAGTCCCAGTCTACTCCATCAAATGCTTTTTCAGCATCTATTGATAGCAGTAGTCTTGGGACCCCACTCTTTTTAATTTCCTGGGTTATCAAGAGCGTTTTAATACTATTGTCCCTTCCTTGTCTACCTGGTATAAACCCCACTTGGTCAGGGTGGATGATATTTTTAATCGTTTGCTTTACTCTACCCGCAATAACTTTTGCGAAGATTTTTGTGTCATTATTTAAAAGGGATATGGGCCTAAAACTAGAGCACAGTGTGTTGTCCTTTCCCTCCTTGTGGATAATCGCTATAGTAGCTGCCAATGCGTCTCTACTCATTTCCCCTCTCTCTCCTATCTCGTTCATGTAGGTACATAGTTTTGGCACTAAAAGATCTTGGTATTTCTTATAATATAATACTGTCAGCCCGTCTGGACCCGGGCTCTTTCCTGTCTGGAGCTCCTTAATAGCTTTCCTTACCTCGGCCTCTGTGATGGGGACATCTAACACAACACTCTCCTCTTTTACTATCTTAACCATCCCAGTATCTTTTAGATAGTTTTTAATTTTTTCTCGTTTTTGCTCTCTCACTTTATCCTTATCCTTTGTATTTATAGAGTAGAGTTCCCCACAGAATTCCTGAAAGGTTTTTGCTATGTCCTTATCCTTATATTTAAATTCTCCTGATTTCGTCTTTATCTTATCGATGTAATTATTGCTTTTCTTTTTGCTTAGTGCCCTAGCCAGGAGTCGACCCGGTTTATTGCCAGAAATATATCTTTCTTTTTTGACTAAATTATATTTTTTACGATTTTCTGCCTCTATCTGCTGTCTCAAGGCCTCTCTAGCACCATATAGTTTTCCCAAAATCCCTCTTTCCCCCGTTTCCTTATGCTGCCTTTCTAATTTTTTAACTTCCTCCTGAAGTATATGCAAGTCTTTGTTCTGCCTTCTTTCTTTCTCCACTCCCGCCTTTATTAATATCCCCCTGATATAAGCCTTATGGGCCTCCCAGACTATGGATTCTGATATTTCTTCAGAGGAATTAGTTCTAAAATAGAATTCCAGTTCTTCATTTATTAACTTGTCAATTTCCTTATCATGAAGGAGATCTTCGTTTAATCTCCAATTATAAAGAGGCGGTGTTAGCTTGTTTTGTTTTATTCGTAATGTCACCGCAGCGTGGTCCGAAAATGTTATAGATCCTATATTTGTATTTTCTACCTCTTCTAGAAACCTATGATCTACAAAAAAATAGTCAAGTCTTGAATACGTCGCGTGCACGGGGGAGTAGTAAGTATAATCTCTTATTTTTTGATGTTGCATCCTCCATACATCGACTAGTTGAAGCTGATGTAATTTTTTCTTAAGTTTGTTCAACCATACCCCTCCGGTCCCCCGAGCACACGACGCATTATCTCTGCCTGGCTCAAGGCATAAATTCAGATCTCCTGATACAATAATCCTCCCTCTCCTAAAACCCTCTAGCTTTGATAGAACTCCTATTAGATATTTGCTTGGATTGTTATTAGGGCAGTAGATGTTAGCTAATGTATATTCCTTACCGTTTAGTTTTCCCCTCAAAAACAAAAATCGTCCCTCAGGGTCAGTCAATCTCTCCTCTATCTGGAAGCGAATTTCCCTAGCAAAGCCAATCGCCACCCCTTTTGCACCCCTTATCGGGGAATCACTAAAAATCCAAAGCGGGTAGTCCCCAGACGATATCCTCTGATTTCTCCCCAGGTATAGATGTGTCTCCTGGAGGAAGACCACCTCGGCTTTATTGGATCTCAGCTCGCCCACCACGTTCGCACACTTTATGGGCGAGTTGAGACCCCTCACATATTATGTTACCAAATTAATTCCAACCATTTATTCTTCTTGACCCTTATCCGAGCACGCAACCTGGCAGGCCACAGGAAAAGAGGGGGGATGAGGGAGTGCCCCTCCCCTCCTGAACCATACCAGGCCACATGCCCTCAACATTGGGAGGGTACTTTGGGGTCCCCAGCAAAGCACCTTGTCCCCATGTTGATGAGGACAAGGGCCTCATCCCTACAACCCTTGGCTGGTGGTTGTGGGGGTCTACGGGCGGGGGGCTTATCAGAATCTGGAAGCCCCCTTTACCAAGGGGACCCCCAGATGCCGGCCCTCCCCCCTGTGTGAAATGGTAAGGGGGTACAAAAGTATCCCTACCATTTCACAAAAAACTGTCAAAAATGTTAAAAAATTACAAGAGACAGTTTTTGACAATTCCTTTATTTAAATGCTTCTTCTTTCTTCTATCTTCTATCTTCCTTCATCTTCTTCTTCTCTGCCCCCCGTTATTTAAGAACTGTCAGAAGAGGAGAAGCGTCAAACAGCGGGAGCCTCCCTCCATGCCGTCATGGATGCGAAGCAGCCCGAAAAGAAGATGAAGACAAGAAGATGAAGAGAAGAAGATGAAGAGAAGAAGATGAAGAGAAGAGCGGAAGCCTCCCTCCATGCCATCATGGATGCGAAGTGGCCCGAGGAGAAAAAGGGAAGAAGACGCCGCGGAGGAGTTGCTGCACGAGAACACCGGAGGAAGAACCAGAAGAAGAAAGAAGAAAGAAGAAGTATTTAAATAAAGCAATTGTCAAAAACTGTCTCTTGTCATTTTTAACATTTATGACAGTTTTTTAGTGAAATGGTAGGGGTACAAACCATTTTACACGGGGGGAGGGCTGGGATCTGGGGGTCCCCTTGTTAAAGGGGGCTTCCAGATTCCGATAAGCCCCCCGCCCGCAGACCCCCACAACCACCAGCCAGGGTTGTGGGGATGAGGCCCTTGTCCTCACCAACATGGGGACAAGGTGTTTTGGGGGGCTACCCCAAAGCACCCTCCCAATGTTGAGGGCATGTGGCCTGGTACGGTTCAGGGGGGGGGGCGCTCTCTCATCCCCCCCTCTTTTCCTGCGGCCTGCCAGGTTGCGTGCTCGGATAAGGGTCTGGTATGGATTTTTGGGGGGACCCCACGCTGTTTTTTTTTAAATTTTGGCGCAGGGTTCCCCTTAACATCCATACCAGACCTAAAGGGCCTGGTATGGAATTTAGGGGGACCCCCACGTCATTTTTTGTATTTTAGCCGGGGTTCCCCTTAATATTCATACCAGACCTGAAGGGCCTGGTATGGAATTTAGGGGGACCCCCCACGTCTTTTTTTAAATTTTGGTTCGGGGTTCCCCAGTGGGGAATTCCCATGCCATTTTTATCAATGAACTTCTATGTGTATTGTCAGACCGGCAATGCATTAATAGCCGCAAGTAGTTTTAAATGACTTTTTTTCCTTTGAAATGTCATTTTGCTGTCAGACTGTTCTAAACACGGGAAACATGCGCCCCTTTACAGGCTTACTATAGAAATTTAGGTACGAAATTTAAAGGGATATTACAATTTTATTGTTTCACTTTAAGCATTATTAAAATCACTGCTCCTGAAAAAACGACAGTTTTTAAAACTTTTTTTTGCATTGATCCATGTCCCCTGGGGCAGGACCCAGGTCCCCAAACACTTTTTATGACAATACCATGCATATAAGCCTTTAAAATTAGCACTTTTGATTTCTCCCATAGACTTTTAAAGGGTGTTCCGCGGCATTCGAATTTGCCGCGAACACCCCAAATTGTTTGCTGTTCGGCGAACTTGCGAACAGCCCATGTTCGAGTCGAACATGAGTTCGACTTGAACTCGAAGCTCATCCCTATTCCTCAGCAGAAAAGTCTATCAAATCCCCTGTCTCTGCAACTGGTGTCTGGGGATAGAGGTTCACCATCTCCTGCCCATGGAACCCAGAAGATGCTATCAGTGCTGGGCAGAGGTTAGCAGAGCTCTGCCCTGTTGTCAGCACTTCAGGTTTGGGGATGGCAATCTTCAGATTTTCCACTGCCGATTCTCTGGCATGCTGCTGGACAGGCACATTCCTCCATCCAAGATCATCCCATGCAGAAACAGGATCATCAAGGTCAGTCAGCACTTGCTGCATCCGCCATAAGACCTCCGCCTAGCTGTGGGGGCAGGTTGGCAAAGCACACTGTTACTCTGCCACATTGCCGACTCTTCAGCCAGGATTTCAGAGTTGTCACCTGGTATTTCCTGATAGTCCCAGGCAAAGGGAGCCCAGCCCTGGTGCTGAGCAGAGTCTAGCAGCCATCTGTAGGCGATCTCCAGCTCCCATTCCTGAATGGCCAGAAACTCTATATCTTCCAGTGCCCAGTGCACTTCCGAAACCTTCAGTAGCTGTTCTCTGTAATCCATTATTTCGGCCAACCGCCACTCCAAATCACTCCCAAAGTTAGGGTCCCCTGTCAGCTTCACATACAACAGTCCCAGGCCGCCGTAGCCAAAGCCTTCCGTTGGGCTGTCATCCGCTATCCAAGGGCATGCTTGGGATACATGCCATGCTCTATAGCTCTCATCCAGCCGCATCTCTGTTCAGACCAGCCTGCTTAATTCCGCTGTCTGCTCTTTGTTCGGTTTTTCTCCCAAAAACAAAACCCGCAATCCATACTGCGACCAGTACCTTTCCTCGATGGAGGGGAGAACTTTTCCCTGGTGTCGCTGCTCACGGGCTAGTGCTTATTTCCAGAGTTCACAGCGGATAGAAACAAACCATCCCAGCAGGACCTGCTCTGATACTGGTCCTCTGTGCTGTATCTGCATCTCTCGCAACCTCCTTCCGAATTCCTCTTCCATGGTGGCTGGTATCTGTACGTCTCCTCTCTTCTCTTGCTATCCGGACCTTGGATACAGGAGGAAGCTTGGATGTCCCAGACTGCAGGAAGCATCCCGCTGCTTGCCACTAATGTAACCGAACATCCCACACTCCGCTTGAGTGCTTCCGTCAGTATACCACTTCCTCCCAGTCTGGATACAGATATCCGATATTCCAACCGCTCATAAGCACAAAACAAGGCGATGCTTGTTTCACTGCTAACATGGACTGACTTTTTATTTGAGATCTCACACAAATATATACAGCAGGATAACTAAAACCTAACCTAATTAACATGAGCTAATTATCTAATCCTTTATCCAGCCTAGGTGACTAAGAGACATAACCTTTTAGAACAGACTTCTGGTCACAGAGCTTCACACAGTACATTATACATTATCATAAGTACAACCACAGGACATTTTCTCACAATAGCAGGAGCTAATTACAATTAACAATACAACAATTAACAATTAATTAACTATACAAACAGTGATCTCCCCCCCTCCTCAGCCTAGTCATCAACAAACTATAGTAGGAGTAGACTGTTCGTCTCCTAGCCATTGACTATTCAATACATATTACCATAAACATCAACACAGGGTTAATTAGAGCAAACAACAATGTGTGGAATACCCTTAGAACCTGTGGTGGGCCATACTAGATTAATTTACATTAAGCATCAGACATCAGCCAGGTTAGCAGAGTTGATATTAACATCTCCTCACAGTATGTGTCCCAACAGTATGACTCAGTTACTATTGCTAATATGGCAAATACAGGGTCCCCAGAGTCTGTGTGTCCTGGGGGACAAGGACCCGAAGCCAAAGTAACAACACCTCAAGGGTACCACAAATGCCAGGGCCCATAATCTGTAGGCAAGAGGCTCACATTCAGTCCCCTCCAACAGCCTCTGTCTCGGGTGAGTCTGTCACATTCCAAAGATCACTGTGGCTGAGCTCCAGAGATGCAGTCAGGAGATGGGAGAAAGTTGTAGAAAGTCAACCATCACTGTAGCCTTCCACCAGTCGGGGCTTTATGGCAGAGTGGCCTGACGGAAGCCTCTCCTCAGTGCAAGACACATGAAAGCCTGCATCGAGTTTGCTAAAAAAAACCCATGAACGTCTCTAAGATGGTGAAGAAAAGATTCTCTCATGTGATGAGACCAAGATAGAACTTTTTGGCCTTAATTCTAAGCGGCATGTGTGGAGAAAACCAGGCACTGCTCATCACCTGTCCAATACAGTCCCAACAATGAAGCATGATGGTGGCAGCATCATGCTATCGGGGTGTTTTTCAGCTGCAGGGACAGGACGACTGGTTGCAATTGAGGGAAAGATGAATGCAGCCAAGTACAGGGATATCCTGGACGAAAACCTTCTCCAGAGTGCTCAGGACCCCAGACTGGGCCGAAGGTTTACCTTCCAACAAGACAATGACCCTAAGCACACAGCTTAAATAAGGAAGGAGTGGCTTCACAACAACTCCGTGACTGTTCTTGAATGGCCCAGCCAGAGCCCTGACTTGAGTATCTCTGGAGAGACCTAAAAATGGCTGTCCATCAACGTTTACCATCCAAACTGACAGAACTGGAGAGGATCTACAAGGAGGAATGGCAGAGGATCCCCAAATCCAGGTGTGAAAAACTTGTTGCATCTTTCCCAAAAAGACTCATGGCTGTATTAGATCAAAAGGTGCTTCTACTAAATACTGAGCAAAGGGTCTGAATACTTAGGACCATATGATATTTCAGTTTTTCTTTTTTAATAAATCTGCAAAAATTTCAACAATTCTGTATTTTTTATGTTAATATGGGGTGCTGTGTGTACATTAATGAGGAAAAAAATAACTTAAATGATTTTAGCAAATGGCTGCAATATAACAAAGAGTGAAAAATTTAAGGGGGTCTGAATACTTTCCGTCCCCACTGTATATGCAAGTTATTGCCATAAAAAGTGTATGGGGACCCGGGTACTGTCCTAGGAAAGCAAAGGAAAAAATGTAATTTAAACTTGCTTGCGGCTGTAATGTATTGCTCCCGGGAATATAGATAAAAAAAAACAGCATCCGTTCCCCCTTCCCCCAGTCCATACCAGGCCCTTAGGGTCTGGTATTAATATTAAGGGGAACTCTACTCCAGAATTTTTAAAAAAATCCATACTAGACCCTTATCCAAGCATGCAGCCTGGAGGTCAGGTTAGGGGGGATGAGCAAATGCACCTCCCCTCCTGAACCACACCAGGCCATATGCCCTGAACATGGGGACAGTATTTGGTGTCACCCCCAAAGCACCTTGTCCCCATGTTGATGGGGAAAAGAGCCTCTTCCCAACAACCCTGGCCATTGGTTGTCGGGGGGCTTATCAGAATCTGGAAGCCTCCTTTAACAAGGGGACCCCAGTTTCCAGCCCCCCCATCCTATGTGAATGGTCACTGTACCCCTACCCATTCACCAAAAAAAGTGTCAAAAAGTAAAAACCACAATAGACAGTTTTTGACAATTCCTTTATTAAAAAAAAAGAAATCCCGCAATGTACATCCATCATCAATCACGCCGCCCAACGGACCAGAAAAAACGAAAAAAAAAAAAACATAAAAGAAAAAACTCTGCCTCTATGGGAGGCCTCCCGGTGACTGCTGTCTTTTCCCTTTGACACAGTGGCGGAAGTATAGGGGTCGATTTGGTCGCCATGGCGACTGGGCCCCGTGCTGTAGGGGGCCCTCGAGGGCCCCCTGTATATCTCAATAGGAGGAGTGGCAGGTGCGCTTGAGACCGAGCTCCCAGTCCTCAGCCGAACTGTATTCTGCACTGTGGGGAGCTGGTCGCACTGATAGACCTAAAGTGAAAGCAGTGTGTGCTGTGTTCTTTGTCTCCCCCTTCAGTGCAGTACCCAGCAGGAAGAGGTAAGGTAAAGTACTGCCGATTTTTAAAGGCTATCTGTATGTATGTGTATGTGTGTGCATGTATGTATGTGTGTGTGCATGTATGTGTGTGTGCATGTGTTTGTGCATGTATGTGTGTGTTTACATGTCTTTATATGTGTGTGCATTTATATATATGTGTGTGTGTATTATGTGTGTGTGTGTTTATATATGTGCGTGTGTTTAGATGTATGTATGCACATTTTATGTATGCGCGTTTAACCACTTGCTTACTGGACACTTAAACCCCCCTCCTGCCCAGACTCATTTTCAGCTTTCAGCGCTGTCACACTTTGAATGACAATTGCGTGGTCATGCTACACTGTACTCAAATTAAATTTTTAAACAAAAAAAAGAGAGATTTTTGAAAAAAAAAAGTTTCATAGTTTCTTATAAAATTTTGCAAATGGGTAATTTTTCTCCTTCATTGATATTCGCTGATGAGGCTGCACTGATGGGCTGCACTATTAGGCACAGATAAGGCGACACTGATAGGCCCTGATAAGACGGCACTGATGGGCCCTGATGGGTGGCACATATGGGTGACACTGATGAGTGGCACTGATCGGTGGCACTGATAGATGTCACTGATGGGTGGCACTGATGGGCACTGGTAGGTGGCACTGATGGGTACTGGTAGGTGGTATTGATAGGCAGCACTGGTGATGAGGCACTGATTGGTGACGTTTATAGGTGGCACTGTGGGCACTGATAGCTGACACTGTGGGCACTGATGGGTGACACTGGGCAATGATGGGTGGTACTGTGGGCACTGGTAGGTGGTGCTGGTGAGCACTGGAAGGTGGCGCTGGTGGGCACAGAAGCCCCTGCAGAGGCTTTCCACGATCAGGACTGATGTCCCTCTCACAGCTGCCGGTGATCCGCTTTTTTTTTCTCTTCACGCTACCAGCGTGAGGAGAAAAAATAGCTGGTTACCGGCTCTGTTTACGTCACATGATCAGCTGTCATTGGCTGACAGCTGATCACATGGTAAGGGGTCGGAATGGACCGCTTACTCCGATCTGTGATCGGCCAAGTCTGATCACAGAGCGTACAGGCCGCTCGAGCATGGGAGGACATCTATGGATGTGCTCCTGGCAAATTACGTCCGCGCTGTAGCCATCTTTCGGCTATAGCGCGGACGGGAGGTGGTTAATCCTGACCCCCTATATGTGTACAATCAGAACTGATTTTTTTTTTCTTGCTTGTTCAAAGCACCAGCAAAAAAAATGCTGTTCCTCTGAAAAGCGATCCATGCTCAGATCGCTTTTCAGAGGCATTTAACAGCCGGTAAAGAGGCAATATGTTGCCTCCTGACCGCCTGTTTAACCCCTTAAATGCTTCATCACTATGCTGCAACTGCATGCAATGCACACAGTTGCAGAGTGGTTGCAGTGCTGCCCCATTCACCTAGGGGTATACTTCAAGGGTGCCCTGACTGAAAAAAGATTGAGAAACACTGGCATAGAGGAACCAATCTCTCCATTTCCTCCTGTAGCTGCGGGAGGGAGAGGAGGAGAAGCAGGGGGAAATGGAGAAATCGGTTCCTTTATATGCAGCCACCCACTTGCGACCGGACCCTGTTATCTCGCCACCGGGCTCGGAGGAAAGGGCCCTGTCCGGGGGTCAGGGGGGCCCTTCATGGTTTCTTGCATCTGGGCCCTGAAGATTCTAGTTACGCCACTGCTTTGACAGCTCTTATATAGGCACGGGGGGGGTCACACGCTGACATAACCAGATGGCACTGCCCAACGTCACATGATGTCAGAAGGGGTTGGGTTACATCACCGGGTGGCCCCACCCTTGCCTATATAACAGCTGTCACAGCCAAGAGACAGTCAGGAGGCCTCCCATCGAGGTGGAGCTTTTCAATTTTTTCTATTCTTCGGGTCCGTTGGGTGGCGTGATTGAAGATGGATGGACATCGCGGGACACTTTTTTTTTCTTTTTTTAATAAAGGAATTGTCAAAAACTGTTTGATGTGGTTTTTATTTTTTGACACTTTTTTGGTTAATGGATAGGGGTACAATGTACCCCTA